>CAUDMG010002209.1:490000-957500 GCA_958450375.1 Homarus gammarus
GCACCCGATAGGTTTTGACCCTCCTGTGGACAAGAATAGTGTGTGTGTGTGTGTGTGTGTGCGCATGTGTGTGTAAGTGTGCCTCCTCGCGGCAACACACGGTAACTGGGTGCCTCATGGGCCCAGGCTAGACCAGCAGGGGAATTCGGAGTAGCAGTGAGCCCTAGAGGTACGGCAGACAGGTCCACAGGCATGTGAATACATCCTGGCGCCTACCAACCATTGCCTCGCTCCCTTGCAGATTAACCTTGGTAGGTAAAGGGCTTCGGGAATAAACCCCAAACGAAAAATCTGTGGCGGAGCCTGACATCAGGCAGATATGCTTAAATAGCTCCAAGAAGACCCCAACGGCGGTTTAGGCAGAAGAGGTGACCACCGTGGGAACCCAACGATAGCACCGGCGGACGAAGGCAATGCATTATGGATAGGCTAATAAGGCTCAACCCAACAATCTAGGCTATCGGCAGTCCATTGCAACTCTCTCCCTCTCCTCAGTCATTGCAACACTTGCACCACTGGATCAGGAAAAGGGAGAGACAAGATGTCTGGTTCCAGACTGCGCTCCTGCGTCACCAAATAAATCAACTCACGTGCAGCCATCATCCAGCTCATCATACTCCTCATTGTCATCAAAACCCTTTTACCCCCACAAGTCCTATTGCGACGAACGAGTGGCAACGGGGACAGGCAGAAATGACTGCCGGGAGTTTCTAGTCACAACTCTGCATGTGGGTGGCAGAGATTACATGGTCGTTTATGCACTGGGATCTAGGCAGCATTGCAATCTGGTCCTGTCTGTGCGACTGAGCAGCCCTTTCGAGGATCCACTCTGCTCATCCCACACGGGGAGGGGCTAGAAAAGGTGCCCACAACATAGCCTGCCTAAAGAACCAAACTGACTGGGCAACGACATCAAGTAAGGTCATCAGTATGCGGTCGAAAATACACTCATTTATACAGATAAAAACAAAAAATATCTATACAACCTCCTTTGGCTGCTGCATGGAATGTCAGGACCCTTCTGGATACTGGCACAAATTAGCATCCTAAAAGAAGAACTGCCCTTGTGGAAAAGGTTGGCTGGTATAGCATCGGCATAGCAACCATTAGTGAGTCCCGTCTCCCAGACGATGGTTGACTTACAGAACGGGGGTTTAGTGATACCTTCTTCTGGAAGGGTAAGCCTGCTGAGGAGAAAAACCACATTCGTGGAGTTGCTTTGCCATCCACCAACGCATCCTACACAGGCTAACTGAAATGCCTGTTGGGATCAATGAGCGCTTCATGATACTCAGAGTCCCACTGAATCACTTGCGTCAAGCCCTTTTCATCAGTGCATACGACCCAGCATCGATTCTGAAGATGACATCAAGGAGGCCTTTTACGCCGACCTCAGCAGAGTGCAAACCTCTATCCCCAGAGGAGTTAAGGTTGTGCTCCTTGGTGATTTCAATGCGAGAATTTGTGGAGATGCTGACATTTGGCAGGGAATCATAGGGAGAAATAGACTAGGAGAGGGTAATCCAAACGGCCCACGCCTCCTCAGCAAGTGTTCTTCACACAACCTCCCTATCACCAATACCTTTTAGGCAGGCCGACAAGTTCAAGGGTTCGTCACAACCCACACTATCCAAACACTGGCATATCATTGACTACATCATTGTCAGAGAAAGAAATCGCTGAGATGTCCTCACAACCAAGCCATGCATGGCTCATACCACTGCAACACTGATCATCGGTTCGTCAGTGCCAAGCACTCACTTCACGTCATCACAAAACGGTGAAGGCAACAAGCCTCCAGAAAAGGTTTTAACACTAAGCGTATGGAGAATCTAACGGTAGCACAAGATTTCAGAGAGACACTCGAACACGGGCTCATAACAACCAGACGACAAACAACCCAAATCACAGTGCCGAATGCGGTATTCTCGACACTGTCATGACAAAAACCTGCATAGACGGAAATCAATGTACTCGTTAATGATAAGCGTGCTGCTTTAAGTGACTGGCTGAACAACACTCAGTCTCGGACGAAAGCTGGTACTTTCTGCAAGAAGAAAGGGGCGGGCCAGCACTAACTTCGCAAACTAAAGAACAACTGGTTTAAAAATAAAGCATGTCAAAAGCAAAAATTTGCAGATCAACACAAGATGCCCGAATTTTTCAATCCAACTAAAACATTTTATGAGCCAATCACTCAAGGCTCAGCCCCCCTCCGCTCATCCGAAGATAACTCCCTAATTAAAGACGAAGTAAGCACCCTTCAGCGTTGGAAAGAGCACTACCATTTGATGCTCAACCGAAACACAGATGTGGATGTCCTGACTACCCAGCAGGTCCCTCAATATCCAGAGCTGACCCATTTCAACTATCCTCCACCCCTGGATGAGGTACCAACTGCCATCAAACAGATGAAAAACAACAAAACCTCAGGGCCTGATGGAATCCCAGCAGAAGTGTATCCTAGCCCCGTCCACATGATAGAGCAGTGCCCGGCGGGCTTTGCCCGTTTACCGGGCAAAGCCTGTGTGTTGTTGTACACACGGGGGTGGTTGGCGGCAGTCATAGTCGGTCGCCGGTAGCTAGTAGGTGGTCGGCAGTACGGTAAGATCAGCATGGTGTGTCGCAGGAATAATTGCCGGACAGTTAAAGCGAAGAGCATAGCGTTGTGTACTATAATAATTGCTGCTATGTGCAAACTGAAGAACCAAATGCAGAAAAGGGAATGGTGCAAAGAGTGGTTAGGTCGAAAAAAAGTATTGAGAAGTCATGCCATGATTTTACGTGAACTGCAAGATGGACATGAGCAAGACTTCACCAATTACATGAGAATGGACCCCAACACCTTTTATAAACTTCTAGCGAAAGTGGAACCATATATAAAAAAAAAAAGGATACCAATATGAGGGAGAGTATATCTGCAGAGGCTCGTCTAGAGGCAACGCTCCATATCCGGCAGGCTGACCATGATTTCACTCAACAACGGGCACTGGCACTCCGCTGGTTTGCCAGCCAATTTTGCCCGAAAACGGGCATTTAGCGCGTGCCCGCCGGGCACTGGTCGATTCTGTGGACGGGCCTTAAAGCAGAAAGTCCTTTGCTTACCAGCCGTCTCCACTTTCTCCTGGAGAATATATGAGAAAAGGAAGAAATCCCCCAAGCTCTTAAAGACGCCTACATGGAAGACAAGAGAACAAATGCCAGTATTCTCGCTTTTATCAACTGTAGGAGCATCGAGGCCACCATTATCTATGAACAACTACATTGGACTGGGCATGTTACCCGCATGGTCAACAGTAGACTACCAAAGCAGCTACTTTACAGTCACCTAACGAATAGTAAATGTAATGCTGGCGGGCAACTGAAAAGGTATAAGGATAGTCTTAAGACAAATCTGAAAAGTGCCAAATCGACCCCCTTACCTAGGAGACGATTGCTCCACACTCTAACGTTTAGAGGAGCCCCACAAGAGAAGGTGTCAATACTTTTGAGTTAGCCCGACTGCAAACTGAGGCAGACAAGCGCCAACGCCAGAAAGACGCTGCCGCTGCCCCTCCCGCACTAGATATAGCCCTCCACAGGTGCAATATCTGTTGACGACCCTGCCAATTCCGTTTCGGCCTCTCTAGTCACCAACGAAGGTGACATCCTTAATAACTCATATCATTTTATCATAACTGGATGATCGTCATACTCGATTACGAGTAAAAGCAAAGTAGTAGTATGTGTGTGTGTGTGTGTGTGTGTGTGTGTGTGTAAGTAATATACTACTACTACTAATAATAATAATAATATTGATAATAATATTAATAATAATGAACAACGGTTCATTGAAAACGTTCAGCAGCCCGTAGGCTGAAAATATACCGTACATTAGACAGAAATGACTTATTACATACAAAGACATGGGGTAGGTGAGTCGTTTAACAAAAAACACATTATTAATAAAAAGAGGAGCATGAATTGAATATGCAAATTTTAGTTTACAGTTGATGGCTGTGGCTGGTGTCTTGCCCTACTGTGTGAGGTCACATTAGCCACGTAGTGCGGTAACCCGTCTTTAGGTGTTGACATGAAGGACCTCATTTGGTCATGGAGACACAGGGTGGTGTGGTGTCCATGTGGTGCAGTAACTCGTCCTCCGGTGTTGACATGAAGGACCTCACGGCATCTTGGAGAGACTGATGGTGTAGTGATTCCTTCTCGGATGTTGACATGAAAGATCTCACGTGGTCATGGAGACACTGGGTGGTGTGGTGTTCACGATGTGCATTAACTCGTCCTCAAGTGTTGACATGGAGGACCTTACGTGGTTGAAGGAAGTGATTGCGAGGATGAAGGAGGAAGATACAAGATGGGAAGATTCTGTGTCTGTCGACAACACAAACCAGTGGAGGGTAGTGAGGAGAGGAACTACAAAACTGGTGGTGAAAAAAGACAACAAGGAAACAACAACAGCTACATGTATTAATTTTATTTAGTTCTTTGGTAGACGAAATGGATGGGAACATAGTTAAGGACAAAGCTGACAAGGAGCGTTCAAAAACCTCAATTGTTGGGGATTCTCAAGTAAGGTACCTAGATCGAGCTTTTTGTGCTAAATACAGAAATAGGATGAGTGTATGTTTGCTAGGAGCTGGGGTGGGATATATAGTAGACAGGAGGGACAATATCATGCCTGGTAATGGGAACAAATCAATTATCTGTCTCAGTGCAGGAGCTTCTTGATAAGTTCAAAGCTGCTATTGACCGGATTAGGAGGAAGAAAGGGGTCCCTATCATATGTGGTGCCCTGTCTAAAAGGAGAGTTTGCAATGAATGGCTGTCAATGGCAGTTGGTGCCAATGGCCATCTTGACAGAAGGGACCTCTATGCTAGGGATGGGGTACATTTATCTTGGGATGGGGTGGCAACCCTGGCTGGTTCTCTCGAAATGGCAGTTCAAAAGATGTCAAAGTCTTTAAACTGTTAAGGGAACATATGAGCACGAGGGCCGAGGAGACTGCAGTGGGCACAAGTAAACAAAAAGAAAAGTTACACAGAAATCATACCATGAATGATGCTTAAGCTAAATTAGGCAGAGTTAAAATCTAAATACGACAGATTGAGGACTCAGGTAACTACTAACTTAAATATCTACTAAGAGAAATAAATTAGATAAAATCAAGACTTTGGTCTGTACCAAAAAAATCGAGATAATAGCACTCACCGAAACATGGATAAACTATATGACCTCATGGCAGGTGGTAAATAATGTGACCTCACATAATGTATCCACAGAGGCTAACCTCACTTTGCCAGGTCACCTGACAACGATAATCTCACCAAATATGAACGTTGAAGTCAACAGACCAGCCTTGGCAGCTGTGGCCGCATCAGTGGAACAGCACCTCATCCCATGGTAGCTGGACAAAGTGTGTGTGTGTGTGTGTGTGTGTGTGTGTGTGTGTGTGTGATAGCAATAAAATAATAATAATAATAATTAACGGTTTATTAAGATAACATGGCAACCAGAAGGCTGAAAATATACAATGAACAGAGATGATAAGTTACATGTGGTTAAATGGGATGGGTGTAAACGGGACTGCCCAGTATGGGCCAATAGGCCCGCTGCAGTTTCCTCCATTCTTATGTTCTTATGTTCTTAAATCGGGGAGTGGGTCACTTGATTGACATGGCTTTCAGTACAAAAACATAAAAAACATAGAGTCAACATATAGATTAACCATAGAACTGGTACTGATTTTGGCGCCAACAAAGTCCTTCCCACTGTTTGGATGGCCGTCGTATCAAGGTGCTAAGCCGCTCCCACCACTACAGCTGCAAATGTCTAGCACATCCACCACGTGGTCCGGGTAGGTCCTTCAGCTCATACAGGGTATTGGAGATGTTCTTGTTCCTCATGTGATGTAGTTAGGAATTCATAATTCCTCACCTGGGTGGAGTAGGGAGTTCTAATATCTCTCCTGATGTAGTTTTGGAGTCTTTCTTGGCTTCTCATCCAGTGTTGGTGGTGGAGAGTGTACCGCGGACCCTGGGTGTGTCAGTTCCTCGTCAGGTCACCATTGACTGCTTATTGTCTCAGTTGTTTCTTTCTTTCGAGTTGAAATTGTCACTTTTGTATATCATTAGCTGGGTGATCATCAATCTTTGCATTGTACTGTTGGTAGGAGGATGTTGATAAATCCAGGTGGGAAGGAGCAGATGACGAAGGGGAAGGCCCGACAGACCAGGCTGGCAGCTGTCTCCATGGCCTAATAGACCATGGCCTAATAGACCATGGCCGCCTTAGCGGGCAGAGCCGAGTACAGTATGTTCTCACCCCATGAAGGCTGAAGACGATGTGTGTGTGTGTGTGTATGCTTAGTAAATAGCAACAACAACAATAATAATAATAATTATGATAATAATTGGAATTAAATGTTTCTTGAAAGAACTTGGGATCCAGAAGCTGAAAATAAAACACATAATAAACAGAGATGATAAAAGTTACATACGGTGAAATTGAGGAGTGAGTCACTTGATTGACAAAGGATTTGCGGTACAAAGTGGAGAAGAAACATGGAGTGAACATGATTCGTTTTAGAACTGGTATTCTCAGTGGCTACGGGGGTTTTGGTCCTATAAACTGTCTTGTGAGTTGAGGGTGGCACCGACAAGATCCTAGCCGCTCCCTCCCTCCGGCTGGTCACAATCTGGACATGTTTCTTCACACCTATTATATGGTCTTGATACTGTAGGCCTCTGAGCTCACACAGGGTGTTGGAGAGAATACTTGTATCTCATCAGATGTAAATGGCAATTCTCATATCACACCTCGTGTAGCTGGGCGTCTTGATTTATTATCCAGTGTTGGAAGTGAGTATACGACTGAGACCCGAGTGTGTGACACCTGTGCGACCACTGACCGCACGTAGCACTGACTTGCCACTGTCCAATATTTATTTCCATTTTTTTTTGAAATTGTCACTTTTGACATCAGCTGTGGGTCAATCGCCAGTCTTTGCACCGTAATGTGGGTGTGAGGTGTGAGGAGGGTATGAGATGGAGGAAGAAGGGGAGGGGGGGGGGGGGGCAGGCCGGCCAGGCAGCGAAATCAGTTAAGTGTCATCTTCCCCTAGGCTAGGGACTGAAGACAAAGTGTGTGTGCGTGTGTGTGTAATGATAATGATAATAATAATAATAATAATAATAACAATAATAATAACAATAATAATAATAATAATAATAAACGGTTTATTAATAGACTTGCAGCCGGTGGCTGAAAATATACAAACTTACATGTGATTTAGACATAATAATATACGTCCAATACATTTACAGGGCTGTACAGTACATACATCAGGAGCTGTCTATTATTTTAACAATAGATGGGATGGTGCTATTCTTATATCTAACAGTGCGGACTCTTATGGGCTGAAGTTTGTTGTAGTGGCGGACTGCACGAGGTGGGCGGGGGACTGTAGGTGGTAGTAAGTGGCAATGACGAGGATGGTGCAGTAGTCCACTACCAAACCCTGCTAGTGTGTGGTGATTGGAGGTCTCTGAGGGATGGCATTTCCAGGGTGTGTGTGTGTGTGTGAATTTATCTATCATTTTATCTGAATATCTCTGTCTGTCTGTCTGTCTGTCTGTCTGTCAAATTGTCTTTTCTCTCTCTCTGTTTCATTCGCTTCGTCTAGTCTCTCATTCTGTCTACCTGTCTGTCTCTGTTACGCCTTCTCTATATCTCTGTATCTATCCATCTGTCTTTGTCTGCCTCTCTCTCTCTCTACTTTGCTATCTGTGTCTCTCCCTCTCCCTCTCTTATCCTGCTACCCTCTTCCTCTCTCTCTCATTCTACCTGTCTGACAGTCTCTCTCTCTCTCTCTCTCTCTCTCTCTCTCTCTCTCTCTCTCTCTCTCTCTCTCTCACCAGCACGGTGTAAATGGAAGAACTACACTTAGTGGCTCCCATTCATGAACACATACACATTCCACACATTTAGTTCTATTTCATTTTATTACGTCCAGCGGAATATAACCAGCAGGGCATTACCTTCCTAGATTGGTTTTGCCTCTGCCTGTCTGTCTGTCTGCCTGTTTGTTCGTCCGCCAAGTTAGTTGCCGATAGACTCATTGTAAAAGTCTTATGGCTGGGAAGAGGTCTATGATTGTGTTAGGTGTGTTCTATGTTGACCTCGACATATGTATGCAAATGTCACACCAAGGCCTCAGTAGCGCCACACTAAGGCCACACTAGGGTTACACCAAGGTCATACTAGGGTCACACAAAGGTCGCACCAAGGTCACACTAAGGTCAAACTAAAGTTACACCAAGGTCACATTAAGATCACACCAAAGTCACACTGAGGTCACACTGAGGTTACACCAATGTAATACTAAGATCACATTAAGGTCACACAAAGGTCATACAAAGACATAACAACACACATTATATATATATATATATATATATATATATATATATATATATATATATATATATATATATATATATATATATATATATATATATGTATATATATACCTGTATATATATACTCAACAACCTCACCAGCCAGGACTCGAACCCTCGACCTTAAGTGTGTGACCAGGGATTGCTACCACCGTGCCACAAGGACACTAAAAGCAATCCTAGACTTTGTTATATTTCACACAAAGCCTGTTCATCATGCTTATGGCGCTGTGAACATCCAATTGGGGAACTTTAGCTACCAGCAGCAGGGACAAGGCAGAGCAGCTGGGAGAGCTCTTCAGCCCTAAAATAACTACCCAGGAACCCAATAGAACCCTGCCACTTCCACAACTAGAGCGTGAGGAGCAACTGACCACATTGGCGGTAACTGAGGAAAGAGTAAAACGACTACTTTGAAAAGTTAAGGTTAAAAAGCAGTTGGCCAAGACGAAATCAGCCCGTAAGTCTTACGACATTGTGCCAACGAGTTGGCTGGTACTCTTTCGACTGTCTTCAACACCTGCCTCGTGGAAAACACGTGGCTCACCGTGTGGAAGCAGGCCAGAGTTGTACCTGTCCATAAAAAGTGGTCGAAGTCGGACCCAGGAAACTACCGTCCCATAGCACTGTTATCTGTGGTGGTCAGCAAGATATTCTGAGAAGCTAATCGCGGAAAAAGTGTATTGCTACTTTGACCACCACAGTCTGCTGTCTAACTGACAGTTTGGCTTCAAATCATTTCGTTCCACCTCAGATCTGCTGCTGCTCCTCTCCAGAGACTGGCAGGATGCGCAGGACAATGGTCTGGACACCATCGTCATCGCCCGTGATAATAGCTGGGGCCTTCGACCGGATGTGGCACGGGGGCGTTCCTGGAGAAGCTTCGATAGAAGGGAAACGAGGGGAACCTCCTCCTGCTTCTAGCAGATTACCTGCAAGGGGGGACCCTCAGAGTTGTCGTCAGCGGTCAGACCTCCCAAGACTTTCCAATGGAGGCGTCGATCCCTCAGGGATCTGTTCTGGGACTGATTTTATGGAATGTATATATTGATTACGTCCTACAACATATACCAGTGGTATCAACCTCCGCTGATGATTGCACCCTATCGTGCTCTTATTCCGCCAGGATAGCCAGAGAGCATTCTAGAGAGTAAACCAGCAACCGGAGCTGATCCGTGGATCGGGTACACGTGGGCAAGTAAATTTTGTCCCTCAAAAACATAAGCGATGGTGATATCGCGCTCCCCGGCGGCCGCCCACGCCGTGAAGGATAGAAGCCTCTGCCACTCCTGGATTACATGACCATCCAAGGAGTGGACTTTGACAAACATTTCAACAACTGCGCCCGCAAGGCCTCACTCAGGGTCTCTGCCCTAAGAAGATTGACTAGGTTCCTTGACCACAGGGGGATCTTGACGCTGTATAAGTCTCATATAAGGCCTTATTTAGAGTACTCATCCCTGTCGTGGATGTCCAACGCTCCTTCCCACTTTGGAAAACTGGACAAGATACAGAGGCGAGCCCTGCGACGGATTAATTTCTTCTTCACACCCTACCCATGACATCGTCACCACCCTGGGCTCTCGGGAGCACCGGAGAGATGTGGCGGCCCTGACGGTGTTCCACAAGGCCCAGGTCCAAGAGTTGCCTCACCTGGCGGGACTCAGGCTGCCCCTACGAGTTGTGCAGAGGAGCACGAGAACGGTGCTGTCGAGAGTCCAGCTGGTGGAGGTGCCGAGGTCACTAGCCAGTCAGCATCAGCGGACCTTATGGTCAAAGTTTCACGACTGTGGAACCTCTTCACAGCGGTCATACCGGATGTCGGAAAGATGACTACCCTACAGGTCAAGATGGCCGCTCATAGATGACGAGCGACACTCCCAACTCCGTTAATTCTTCTGCGAACCTGACTTACTCGTCGGTCCACAGCACGTCTATTGAGGTCTACAATTTTTACTGTGTATTACAATGTAATTTTTCTAAAATTTTATCTACTGTGTCTGCATTATTACATTGTTAGTGGCTTTAATTTATCTAATGTCCTTAACTATGCACTTTATGATGATTTACTGTAACAATCCTTGGAAGGTTTTTCATATCGGGTAGTTTTTAGCAAAATTTACCTTTAAACCAGTTATCATGTGATTAGGCTAGAACCTTGTCAATGATCCTCATGTAATCAACTGTTAAAAAAAGGAGTAAAGGAAGGAGGGAGAGAGGAAGAGAGGGAAAAGGAAGGGAAAGAGGGAAAGAATAATATGAGATGGAAAGGGTAGGGAGAGTGAAATGAGAGGGGATGGGTAATTTTCATTTGTTTTTCCATTAACAGTGAGTTAAGTCCACATGACTATGATATTCTATCTATCTATCTACTCTTCCATCTAATTACTTTTCCATCCATCTACTCTTCTACCTACCTACTTACCTACACACCTATGTATTCTTTCATCTACTCTTCCATCTATCTATTTATCTACTCATCCATCCACTATTCCATCTATCTATTTACTCTTCCTGGGGATGTGCGGCTACTACCGTCGGTTCTGCAGTAACTTCTCCAGCGTGGCCGGACCCCTCACAGACCTTACCAGTTCTGCGGTCCCTTACATCTGGAACCAGAAGTGCGACCAGTCTTTCCACAGCCTCAAAGCCTTCCTTGCCTCCAAGCCTGTAGTCCACCCCCCCCCGACTACACCTTGCCCTTCCATCTGCAAATCGACGCTAGCTGTGTCGGAGTGGGGGCTGTGCTCCTACAACCCGACCCAACCACTGATGTCCTTCACCCTGTGGCATATTACTCCGCCAAGTTGAAAAAACATCAGACCAACTACTCGACCATAGAGAAGGAGGCCCTGGCTCTGGTGTTGGCAATAAAGAAGTTTGAATGTTACCTCCAGTCTTGCCCACGAACAACCCTAGTCTTCACCGACCATAACCCACTCACGTTCATCCAAACCAACAAGACCTCCAACCAGCGAATCCTCAGCTGGGCTCTCCTCACCCAGCCCTATAATCTACAAGTCCGGCACATAAAGGGGGTGGACAACCTGATTGCAGACTCCTTATCCCGAGCTCCAGTGGAAATGCAGCAACTACTCTCCAGACGCACCAGGTGATCACCTCCTTCGCGCCCGCGCTACGGAGGTCTTTGGAGGGGGGGTGTGTTACGAACCCCTCCACCCAGCACTACGAACCACGCCATCTATTGTCTTGATCTACCTACCCAGCACCACGAGCAACGCCATCTAGGGACGAAACACGAGTATGGCTCGTCTTAGTTACCACTCCCGGGTTTCCCTTCTCCATATCCTGGTTGTTGCGTCACGGCCTCAAAGTCTTCTTTGTCAGCTCCAATTCGAGGAGAGAGCAGTTCACTCTGGGAAGTGACCACAGGATCACCTATCCTGGAACCCTACGGCACAGTGACTACCTACCGTCTTCTACAATACTCAGCCTTACTCGTCAGCCATCTCAGCTCCTCACTTAAGTATTTGTAATCTTGTATTGCCTCTCCCACCTCAACCTTGCTTCACTATTGTTTTATGTTTTATTAATATGTATATACTGTTCATGTTTAGGTTAAGTTTGGTTAATGGTAATTTATAAGCTGAATATTTTGTTCAGGGATTTATGGTACTTTATTATACACAATGAAAACTCTCATCCTTTGTCTACCCTTTTATAGTCCGATTGTCTTTGTTTTTTTTTGTTGTTGCCTGTTGGGATCTGGGTAGACGTATAACTATATTCTAAATCCCCAACTCGTAACAGTGACAGACAAGTTTAAGTTATGAAAGTGATAAGAAGATTATCATGTAAACTGAGTAATTTAATAACATTTATATTAAGTATTGATTAACATAGTTAATTGGGTACCTTACATAACACAAGTAAAACATAAAATATACATTTATCAAAACACACCAGAATATTACCCAATTATTCTTACTTTAAGCATTAAATACACATACTATATACAACAACACAAAAACCTGATAGAATTGGCAGCTCAGGTAGCAAGTCTAGGTTGCGATGACCAACCACAAGGAACCATGGATTAGCGCCGTAGACCACTACCATCAAACCATCACAACACCACCAGCAGTAGTCCTTAATACAATTCGTCGTTCACACTCCGGGAGAACAGGAACACCGTAGGCCGTAGAGAAATGACTGAATTTACCAGGTAGATACATTTGCCTCGATACCTCGGTCTCATAGTCGGGTGAGAAACTGGTTCTGAATCGGTGCTCACTGGCGTCGGGTAGCTTCGTGAAGCAGTTTCTTCTCCTGGTATCAAGTTGGAGCAAGTGGTGGTTATGGTGGTAGAGTGAGGAGGGGGCAGAGGCGTCACACTATCCACTCTTCCATCTATCTATCTATCTATCTATCTATCTACCATAGTCAAGTTATTTTTCCATGTTATATTAAGTTACTCTAGTTAGATTAGGTTATGTTAGGTTAGATTGGTTTGGATTAGGTTAGGTAAGGTTAGGTTATGTTGTATTAGGTTGAGTTAGGTTAGGTTAGGTTAAGTTAGGTAAGGTTTGGCTAAATTAACCTTACGCAGGTTTACTTAATCTAACCTAACCTTATTAAACTTAAGCTAAGCTAACCTAAGTAAACCAACCTAATACTAATATTAATCTAACCTTATATAACCTAACTTAATTTTTTATTACTTAACCAAACGTAACCAACCGTAACCTAACCACATCTGTGATGGTAGACGAGTGAAACAAAGTTAACGTCACTTTCTACATACCGTAACGCCGGCAAAGAGGAAGCAGGCTGTGACGCAGGCAGGCCGGAAGGAGGATGTGACGCGGGCAGGAGGGAGGCAGATTGTGGGCAGGCTGTGACACAGGGAGATGGCGGCAGGTGATGAGATGGGGAGATGAGGGCAGGTTATGACGTAAAGGTGATGAAGGCAGGTTGTGACGCAGGGATATGGGGCAGGTTGTGACGTAAGGGGATGAAGGCAGGTTGTGACGTAAGGATAAGATGGCAAGCTGTGAAGCAGGGGGATGGGGGCAGGTTGTGATGCAGGGGGGTGGAGGCAGGTTGTGACGTAAAGGTGATGGGGGCAGGTTGTGACGCAGGGATATGGGGCAGGTTGTGACGCAGGGATATGGGGCAGGTTGTGACGTAAGGGGATGAAGGCAGGCTGTGACGTAGGGATAAGATGGCAAGCTGTGAAGCAGGGGGATGGGGGCAGGTTGTGATGCAGGGGGGTGGAGGCAGGTTGTGACGTAAAGGTGATGGGGCAGGTTGTGACGCAGGGATATGGGGCAGGTTGTGACGTAAAAGTGATGAAGGCAGGTTGTGACGCAGGGATATGGGGCAGGTTGTGACGTAAGGGGATGAAGGCAGGTTGTGATGTAGGGATAAGATGGCAAGCTGTGACGCAGGGGGATGGGTGCAGGTTGTGACGCAGGGGGATGGAGGTAGGTTGTGACATAAATGGATAGGCGCAGGTTGTGACACAGGGAGAAGAGGCAGGTTGTGACGCAGGAGGATGGGGCAGGTTGTGACGCAGGGGAATGGGGGCATGTTGTGACCCAGGGGGATGGGGGAAGGTTGTGGCGCAGGGGGATGCGGTTAGATTGTGTCGCAGGGGGATGGGGGCACTGGGGGGTGGGGACAGGTTGTGACGCAGGGGAAGGGGGCAGGTTGTGACACAGGGGAATGGAGGCAGGTTGTGTCGCAGGGGGATGGGGGGGGCAGGTTGTGATGCAGGGGGATGGGGGCAGGTTGTGTCGCAGGGAGATGGGGGCAGGTTGTGATGCAGGGGAATGGAGGCAGGTTGTGTCGCAGGGGGATGGGGGCAGGTTGTGACGCAGGGGGATGGGGGCAGGTTGTGACTAAAGCTGCAGTTTACAACACGAAACATTGCCCATGGTGATGAACGCATAAGCATGTAAGAGTGTTTGGAGGAAGAGGAGGAGTGAAGGAAGGGGACAAGAAGGAGCGGCGGTGCGAGGCTTTTAAAATTCCGATAAAACCTTCAGAAATTGACGTCTTCACCCTGGCTTGTGCTAAACTGTAGGAGCTCTTAACCTTTCCAACACTCTCCTTCTGTGAATATTTTTATATACTGCATTCTATATACTACTACTACTGCTACTTTGCTGTCACTCAGAATCGAGTGTAACGATCATTCAGCTATGATACAATGATATGAGTTACTAAGGATGTAACTTTCGTTAGTGAGTTTTAAGGTGACTAAAGAGGCCGATACTGGACCGGCAGAGGCGTTCACAGATGTTGCACATGTGAATGGCCCCCATCTAGTGGGGGAGAGGCGGAGGCAGCGTCTTTCCGGTGATGGCGCTTGTCTGCCTCGGTATGCAGTCGGGCTAACTCGAAAGTATTGACACCTTCTTGTGTGGTGCTCCTCGAAGCGTTACGGTGTGGAGTAATCGTCTCCCAGGTGAGGGGGTCGATTTAGCACTTAAAAAAAAAAGGCTATATACATGGTTGAACACACACACACACACCACCGTAGGGTAAAGACCTATTCATGCCCTGCTCCCTTGGCCTATGTCGGCCCATTCCCCAAGTCCCTCTCCCCGACCCATCCTCACCACCGGGATATCTACATAATCAAAGTGAAAATTTCGTTCCGGAAAGAAGTGCGATCAGTGTTCAACAGTGGTGAACAGTGTTTAAGCCAGTGAATTCAGCACTAGACGGTACCAATGAAAGCCGCGACCCACCAGTGAGATAAGCACCCCTGGGGACTAACCACCATCTTCTGACAAGGAGGTGCTAATCCGTCCACCCTGGGAGCAACAGAGGGCCGGCCGGCTATGCACCTGACTACGGGATAACACAACACCACACAGCAGGGCGAGGTTCTAGGACACCACCCCACACCACCCGGTGTCCCCATGACTACGTGAGGTCCTTCATATCAACACCCGAGGACGAGTCACTGTATCACGTGAACACCACACCACCCGGTGTCTCTATGACCACGTGAGGTCCTTCATATCAACACCCGTGGATGAGTTACTACACTACGTGAACATCACACCACCCGATGTCTCCATGACCACGTGAGTTCCTTTATATCAACACCCGAGGACGCGTTACCACACCACGTGAACACCACACCACCCTATGTCTCCATGACCACGTGAGGTCCCTCATATCAACACCCGAGGACGAGTTACTACTCCACGTGAACACCTCACCGCCTGGTGTCTCCATGGCCAGCCCACGCCTGGGCCACCAACTGTAAACTATAATAATTTGTATGTTCAATAGGGGGCAGTGAAATTTTGCTCAAAGCTGCACTCTTCAGGCATTGTTCCTTATACATATCTAAGACTCCATGCCAAATTTGAAGATGATATGTCGAGGTTTAGTCTGCCGCATTTTCTACTGAAATTTTTAAATTTACCTACAGTACTAGCCAAACAGCCGCTGTGGCGGTGCAATGTTCTGTTCAGTGTTTATCAACTTTTTTTTCATATCTCTTATTTCATTTAAATTGTCTTGTTGCAGATGAGTATGGTGATTATCAGCCTTTTCTCATTTCATTTTTCAATGTTGTGTTACTGTACTGTAATGTAGGGAAGACCGCCACTCGTGTGATGATAAAGAATGAGAAGACCAAGAAATGGAGTTCGAGGATGATGGTGAAAGATCATTATGTCATCATGGTTGAGCCTGGCAATGAATATCTCACACATATGACTCCCAAGACTGGACACAGAAAGCAGATTGCCAAAACTATTCAAGAGTTTCTGGTGGAGAAAAATCTAACCCAGCTGCCCATTGTGTGTGTTGGTTGTGATGGAACCAATGTAAATGTAGGATCAGAAAATGGAGTCATTCATCATCTTGAAATGTTACTTGGTCACCCGCTCCATTATTTCATATGTCAGCTTCACGGAAATGAGCTGCCTTTCCGCGCAGTTTCTTATCACTATGATGGTAAACCAAGTGGTCCTGAGCATTGGCGTGGTCCCATTGGAAAGCAGATCAAGGAGTCTTTGTCTGAGCTTTCAGTTGTCGCCTTCCAGCCAGTCAGTTTCCCTGATTTCCCTGTGTTTAATGATGAAGTGGAGAAAGATCTGTCCTGGGATCAGAAATACCTGTATAGGATTTGTAAAGGAGTTATCACAGGTGTTGTTGAAGATGACTTGGCTGCTATTGAGCCAGGTCCTCCCTGTGTGTCAAGGTGGAACACCTTATGGAGTAGAATCCTCAGGCTGTATGTAGCAACATCAAGACCCAGCCATGAGTTGAAAAGAATTGTCATTACAATAATAAAGTTCAATGCTCCAATGTGGTTTTACATCAAGATACACCCTTACGTAACACACGGCTTAAGGAACGTATTCCAGTCCCTGCTATATATGAAACACCTGAATAGTGAGGAGACGATAGTGAAGAAGGCTGTCCAGAGAAATGCATACTTCGCCCACACAGATCAACTTCTTCTTGGTATGTGTGCAGATGAGGACATGACTGTTAGAGAAAAAGCTGTCTCAATGATAAGAAAAATTAGAGAGGAGAATCAGCAAAAGGAACAATGCACTGGCAGATCTGAAGAGGAGGAGGAAGATTCTGATGCTGCTGTTGACGAGAATTTGTTAAACTATACTGATGAGGAGGGTAAAGATGGAGATGGGAATGAGGATGTGCCTCCTGTAGTCAACATGAGAAAGGTGGTGACTCCGAAACTAAAGTGGCAAGCAAAAAACTATCATTCCATGATTAACTGGAGGAATGAACTCAAGACTGAGCCTCCTTACATTGCTTCTCTGTCAAATCTACAGGTTAATGACATTCTTGAGACACCATTTGTGGTGCCCAAGTGGCCAAACAGCACTCAGGCGGTCGAGAGAGGCATAAAAGTGATGACTGAAGCTTGCACTGAAGTGACGGGATACGAATCGAGAGATGGATATATTAGGCAAAGATTATTGTCTAGGAAAATGATGCCAAGGTTCCGCACAAAAAAGAATTTCAATATGAACTTGTAATGATTTTCTATACGGTGTACCTGTAAAATAACATGTGAATTAAATCGATGTCACCCATGTAAAATTTATCATTATCCTGGAAAACATTAAATGACACCTAATTTTTGGTATACACTAAAAGTTGACAAAAATTCGTTCGCGATGCGGCAGGGTAAGTATGCATGAAATGGCATGAAATTTTGCACAGGTGTTTGTTACAGCCATACAAACGATGCATGAAAAGTGCAGCCTGCAACTCAAATAAAAGTGTTTTTTCCCTGCCCCCTAATGTTCAATCATTGTTCCGTCTTCTTTTAGTAATTATATCTTTTGTTAAACGATCCACCCACCCCATGCCTTTGTATGTAATAAGTCATTTTTGTCTAATGTATATTTTCAGCCTTCGGGCTGCCGACTTTTTCAATAAACCGTTAATTATTATTATTATTATTATTATTATTATTATTATTGTTACACACTCACTCACTCGTAATCAACCAGTGTATTCACTCCCAACCTATCTTACCTTTTTGCACTATTACTATGTTGAAATGCCTTGTAGTATTACCTTCTACCCACCTAGTTATTATATATCATATTTGTATCATTTGTGTTACTTGTATATCATCTGTCAATCAAGTGACACATTATCCAGTTATGTAACTGTATATTTATTATAATTATTATTATTATTATTATTATTATTATTATTATTATTATTATTATTATTATTATTATTTTTATTATTATTACACACACACACACACACACACACACAAACACACAAACCACTCACTGTCTTGTCAGCTTTCTCGACTACATATACCGCCATCTGGAGAAACAAAAAACGTCTGTAGCTCTCGCCTTCATAGACTTCACCAAGGCATTCGACCTAGTCGACCATAATTTAATCATCAACAAAGCTATCGACCTCGGGTTTCGCCAAGCTGTACGCTTTCGAGGGGCCGTCTCCACCCCAAGGCACCAAGATGGGACCACTATGCTTCCTTATGCTTATCAAAGATGCCCTAAGAGAAACCACTGCTCGCTGGAAATATGTCGACGACTCCACCATTGGGATGAGTGTCAACAATTCTGCTTCCGACTATACCGCCCTTCAGGATTTATTGAACAGTCCCCAAAACTGGTCCACCAACAACCACGTCACCATCAACCATACCAAGACCATGGTTATGCACATCAACCTCTCCTCCGACGTTGTGCCACCCCCTTCCATTACTTTAGGTCTTAACACACTCCAGGTTGCAGATTCCACTAAGCTCCTCGGCGTCACCATAGACAACAAACTAATTGGAAACCACATGTCAGTGAAGTTGTCAAATCCTTCAATTCCGTCTCCACCTCCTAGGCCGACTCAAGTCCCTTGGAGTTCCTGCCCCTGAGCTCCTCAGTGTTTACTCAACATTCATACATCCCAGGCTCACCTATGCCTCCCCTACCTGGTCTTCCTCCCTAAATGCCACACAACGTAAACACCTAGAAAAAGTGCAAAAGAGGGCATGCAAGATTATTCTCTCCCTTCCTACTCCACATATCAAGAAGCGCTTAACACACTGACCCTCTCGGCTCTCACTGACCATCACCACGACTTCATCTGCAAATTTGATGAGAAGCTTCTGCACCATCCTCGACACCGGCTCCTATTACCACCCGAGATCCCTCGTCCGAGAATTGCTGTTCGACACCACAACCGCATCCAGCCCATACGAGCATGAACTGATCGCTATAAGAACAGGCCAGTCCCAACCATTGTAAAAATTATCAATAACTTGTAATCAACCAGTGTATTCACTTCCAGTCAATCCTACTTTTTGCACTGTCACTATGTTGAAATGCCCTGTAGTTTGAGCTTCTCCCCACATAATTATTATATATCACATTTGTATCACTTATGTTACTTGTATATTATTTGTAAATCAAGAGACCCATTCCCCAACTATGTAACTGTATATTTTCAGCCTTCCGGCTGCCATGCTCTTTCAATAAAAAGTTTATTATTATTATTGTTATTATTATTACACACACACACACACACACACACACACACACACACACACACACACACACCCACATTCACACTACTGATATTAATCTGCTCTCATTCGGATTAGAGTATGACGATTATCCAGCTATTATATTGTACAGTGATATGAATTATTAAGGATGTAACCTTCGGTGGTGAGCTCTAAGGTGACTCGAGAGGCCGATAGGGCGATACGGGGCGGGCAGGGCTGTCCACAGATGTTGCACGTATGGAGGGCTACATCTAATGGTGAGGGGCGGCGGAAGCGCCTTTCCGGTGCAAGAGCTTGTCTGCCTCGGTATGCAGTCGGGCTGACTCGGAAGTATTGACACCTTGTCGTGTGATGCTCCTCTAAGCCTTACGTTATGGTGTGATCGTCTCCCAGGTGAGGGGGGTCGATTTGGCAATTTGTAAGGCGTTCCTTTCACCTTTCCAGTTGCTCGCCAGCGTTTCGTTTACCATTCGTTGGTGCCTGTAAAGTTGCTGCTTTGGCAGTCTCCTGTCTTCCATGTGGGTAACATGGCCAGTCAAATGATGCCCCTACAGCTGGTGTCAGCGATAATACTGGCATTTGTTTTCTTGTCTAACCAAGTAAACTCGGAGGATGGAGCGTAGACTACGGTATGTTGGTGAAAATTTTCAAGTGTCTTGAGGTGCCCCCTTTACTGTAGGTGACCCATATTTCGCTGCAATACAAGAGGGTGGGGAGGACCACTGTTCGATATTCGTGCAACTTTTAAGATAATTTCCGCTCCCTGCAGTTAAAGCCACGGATACGGGTTCTGCCAGAGGCTTGAGATACACATCTGATCCGATGTTGAATCTCTTCATCGGTCCGCGATGGTGGACATGTGGGAGCCAAAGCACTGAAAATGTATAACAATAGACAGGGTAGTACCATTAACCTGGATGGATGGTGAAGGTGTGGTTGAACCTGGGGCAGGCTGAAAGAGAATCTGAATCTTATGTACATTCACTGCAAGGCTGAATTGTGCATATGCATCTGCGTAAGTGTTCAGGATCTTTTGTAGGTCGCGTTCAGTGGGAGCGACGCGGGTGAGGTTGTCTGCACACTGAAGATCAGTAATGGAAGCAGCCGACACCTTTGTTCCTGTCTGGAGTCGTCTTATGTTGAAAGGTCCCTTAATCCGGTACTGGATGTCCACCCCAACGGCGAAATTGGCATTGGCACGAGTAAGGAAGGAAGCCAAGAAAATGGAAATGAGAGTTGGTGCCAATACACATCCTTGTTTTACCCCCGTCTGGTTGGGGAAGAACTCATTATTGGGTGTCATTGTGCAAGACACTGCTGTTCATGCCATTGTTGAGTTGCCTCACAATAGCGATGAATTTTGGTGGGCACCCAAAATGACCGAACCGCCAGAGGGTTTCCCTGTTGGCCGAGTTTAAGGCCTTAGTATGGTCGATGAAGGGTATGTACAAGTCATGATGCTGTTCTCTTCACTTTTCATGAAACTGGCGGGCACGAAAGATCATGTGCCACGTGATGGTCTGAAGTCACATTTAAATTTTGGATGGAAGTTTTCCGCCTCAGGGAAAAATCTGTTTAGGAGGACTCCGGCGATAATCTTGCCAACTACTAACAGCAGCGAGATCCTGCCGCGGTTGCCACAATCTGACCGGTCTCCCTTGTTCTTTATAATATTAACGATTGAGGCATGTGTATTTATAAGTATGTATGCATGTTAGTATGTATGTATGTCAGGTGGTCAGTATGTATGTATGTATGTATGTATGTAATGGTGTAATGGACAGGATGAAACTATGGGGAAGTTTCATTACGCCATTTGCCTCTGTCTACCCAGCAGTAATTGAGAACCTAGATGTTAATCGATTTGCGGATCGTGTTCCGGGGTAATGGTTAGCCAGTGCAGTTGGCGAGTTGTCCAGTCTTCTCGGAGTATTCCTTGACACTGGGTCATGCAGCTCCTTAAATTAGGGTTTGGTTGCTTTGTGTTGGCGACAGCTTCTACACCTTAAACAAATTCACGCCTATGTTTCCCTTGGGTCGGCAATCCTCGATTTCGAGGGGCTTCCATTATTATGTATGTATGTAAAATAATAATAATAAAAATAATAATAAAAATAAACGGTTTATTAATAGGGTTGCAGCCGGTGGTTGAAAATATACAAGCTTACATGTGATTTAAACATAATAATATACATTCAATACATTTACAGGGCTGTACAGTACATGAATCAGGAGCTGTTTATTATTTTAACAATAGATTGGATGGTGCTTTTCTTATATCTAACAGTGTGGACTCTTATGGGCTGAATTTTGTTGTAGTGGCGGACTGCACGAGGTGGGCGGGGGACTGCCGGTGGCAGTAGGTGGCGATGTCGAGGATGGTGCATTAGCCCCCTGCCAAATCCTGCTAGTGCGTTGTGGTGGAGGTCACTGAGGGATGGCATTTCCAGGGTGGAGAGAGCATTGTTGTAGCCCGAGTAGTCTGCGCCGAGCATGATTCTGCAGGCTCTCTTCTGTACCTTCTCTAGCTGACGTTGTTGGGTTGAGTTGAGAGAAGACGACCAGGCTGGTGACGCATACGTTAATTTGGGGAGAATAAATGCGTTGTACATAGTTCTCAGCTCTGGCATGGGTGCCCCAAGTGACCTGAGTCGTCGTAGCATGTAGAGTCGGTACGAGGCTGCCTTGATTGTGTTGTTTACATGGGCCTTCCAGTCCAGTTTGGGGTGTATAGTAACCCCCAGGAGTCTGGCAGACTGCCTTAAGTGGAGAGTATGTATGTATGTACGTATGTATGTATGTCGCGACCTATGGTATAATGGTCTTCATGCTCGCCTGGCAAGTGACCGGACTCGGTTACGATCCCCGGGCAGGGTGAAACTAAGGACAAGTTTCTCCACGCCATTTGCCTCTGTCTACCCAGCAGTAATTGGGAACCTGGATATTAATCGATTTGCGGATCATGTTCCTGGGTAATGGTTAGCCAGTGCAGTTAACCGAGTTGTCCGATCTTTTTGGACTATTCCTTGACACTGGGTCATGCAACTCGTTAACTTAGTGTTTGGTTGTTTTGTTTGCGACAGCTTCTACTCCTTAAACAATTCATTCCTAGGTGGCCCTTGGGCCGGCCAACCTCGTTACATGAGGGGCAACCATTATTATGTATGTGTGCGCACGCGCACGCACGCACGCACACAAGGCACCCTGGACAGGCTACAGGCATGGACCACGGAGAACAAGGTCACCATCAACCACACCAAAACCGTAGTCATGCACACCAATACCGCCACCACTCCAGTGCAAGCCCCAGCATTCACAGTGGGTGCCCATCCTCTCCAGCTGGTGCAGTCTGCCAAACTCCTGGGTGTAACCATAGACAGCAAACTTGACTGGAAGGCCCATGTAAATAACACAGTCAAGGCAGCCTCGTATAGTCTCTACTTGCTACGACGACTTAGGTCACTTGGGACACCCACGTCAGAGCTGAGGACCATCTACAACGCCTATATTCTCCCCTAACTAACGTATGCGTCATCAGCCTGGTCGTCTTCTCTCAACTTCACCCAACAACGTCAGCTAGAGAAGGTGCAGAAAAGGGCCTGCAGAATCATGCTCGGCGCAGAATACTCCAGCTACACCAACGCTCTCTCCACCCTGGAAATGCCATCCCTCAGTGACCTCCACCACCAAGCAATGGAGAGGTTTGGCAGTGGACTACTGCACCACCCTCGTCATCGCCACCTCCTGCCAGCTGCAGCCCCCTACCCAACTTGCGCAGTCCGCCACTACAATAAAATTCAGCCCATAAGAGCCCGCACCGATAGCTATAAGAACAGCACCATCCCATCTATTGTTAAAATAATAAACAACTCCTGATTTATGTACTGTACAGCCCTGTAAATGTATTCAATGCATATCATATCATTATGTCTAAATCAAATGTAAGTCTGTATATTTTCAGCCACCGGCTGCAACTCAATTAATAAATCGTTTATTATTATTATTATTATTATTATTACACACACACACACACACCTCCTCCGCCAACTCATGTCCCTCAGAGTTCCTGCCCCTGAGCTCCTCAGTATTTACTCAACATTCATACTTCCCAAGCTCACCTCTGCCTCCCCTACCTGGTCTTCCTCCCTAAATGCCACACAACGTAAACACCTAGAAAAAGTGCAAAAGAGGGCATGCAAGATTATTCTCTCCCCTTCCTACTCAACATATCAAGAAGAGCTCAACACACTGATCCTTTCGACTCTCACTGACCGTCACCACGACCTCATCTGCAAATTTGGTAAGAAGCTTCTGCACCATCCTCGATACCCGCTCCTACTACCACCTGAGATCCCTTGCCGGAGAATTGCTGTTCGACACTACAACCGCAACCAGCCCATACGTGCACGAACTGATCGATATAATAACAGCCCAGTCCCAACCATTGTAAAAATTATCAATAACTTGTAATCAACCAGTGTATTCACTCCCATGAAATCCTACATCATGCACTGTCACTATGTTGAAATGCCTTGTAGTTTGTGCTTTTCCCCATCTAGTTATTATATATCTTATTTATATCACTTAAGTTATTTGTATATTATTTGTAAATCGAAAACCATTCCCCAATTATGTAACTGTATATTTTCAGCCTTCTGGCTGCTATGCTCTTTCAATAAACCGTTAATTATTATTATTATTATTACACACAGACACAAACTACTACTACTACTACTTTGCTGTCACCAAGTCCCAGGTTGCTGATCTGTCTTTCTGCCCCATTTACATACAATTGCAGGGTCTCAATTGTTTCTCTTACTTGACAACACAACATAGTGTACATATAGCGTCTCTCACTATTGAGGGGTTTTTTAGTTTTGTATTTCTTTGTATTTCTTGATTACTATTATTACAGTGTGGTTATTATTATTGTTGTCATTAATTTATTATATTACTTTTTATTATAAATTTAATTTACTATGAAGTTACTGTATTATTATTATTATTATTATTATTATTATTATTATTATTATTATTATTATTATTACATTTTCGCCCCCCAGGCCCCGATGTGGGTCAGTGACCAGTGCTCGGGTGGGCTAATCCCCGCAAAAAAAAAAAAAAAAGTGGCAATATCCCTGTTCAGTGGTTGAGAAGCTAAGTGTCTTACCCTCGAGATGCTAGCTGAGAGGCAGATGGTAGCAGCCTGGTTTGTATACAACGACCTCATTAAATATGGCCTAACCTTTGAAGAAGAAGCTGTCAAGCCAGCTGTGATGGAAGGGTTCAGTCAGTCAATTGGGGGTGACGCACAAGATGGTTTTCTGTGAGTCAGTGTGTGTGTGTGTGTGTGTTCGCGCGCGCGCGCGTGTGTGCTTGTGTGTGTGCATGTGTGTGTGTAACCTAGGATAGCGCAGGCAGATGACGAGGTTTCTCCATGCAACATTCACTAACTCACCAGCAGAGAACGAAAAATAAACAGTATTGTCTGAGTTCAATGACCAGGAGTAACTTCTGTTTATTGTCTAAAATTTTTTATTTCTACCGTTTAATGCTGTGAATACTTATCTTTTAAAACTGTTAATGGGTTCTCATTAACATCCTGTAATCTGCCACAGTTTACGTCAAAATGTTAAGTTAATATATCACGTGTCTTAAGAGTGATGATAATGTGAATAATAATAATAATAATAATAATAATAATAATAATAATAATAATAATAATGATATTTGAAGCATCGAAACTAATCTTCAAAGCGGTTTATTGAGTGCTTCTAGCTTGAGGCGAAGCTGCGCCCATGCAAATGAGACTAAATGATATTATTTTCTTTTATAAAACTAGAACATATGTGTTTTCTGTTAAACTGTCTTTCTTTTGTATAGGAAATTATTTTCATTTATATATCTTGTATTTTTTTCTAACGCTTGACCTTAATGAAGCAGCCTGGAAAGACTTTGAACTTGAAAAGTGAATAAGGATGTTAGAAATCGTTTGTCGAAGCCAATCACGCCTTGATGACGTGACCACTGTCATAAACATGGCGGTTCCTTCCTGCAAGGACTCAAAATATCATTATCTCTTACTAGTATGGTGTTGGTTGCAAAAGAAAGCTTAGAAAGCGAATAATGTTACTATGAATACCACCCATACTTCTATGATTAAGACTTCCACTACTGCTACTACTACTAAACATGTCATAATAGTAACTATCATAATTATACGAATAGAATCAACAACAGGAAATTAGGGATATATAGGTAGTAGGAAATAGGCAGCTACCGAACAGGGAGGTACTACTGCCTGGGAAGATATTGGTAGCATAATGTGTTGTCTAATGGTAGACCCTGCTGCCATATGGCATCACGAAAATTGTGACCAAGTGAACGACCCTGCCGATCCCGTATCGGCCTCTCTAGTCACCTCAAAGCTCACCAACGAAGGTGATATCCTTAATATCTCATATCATTTAATCATAGCTGGATGATCGTCATACTCGATTCCGAGTGACAGCAAAGTAGTAGTAGGTACTGCACTTCCGTGCGCTCGTCCGGGATTTGTCAACACGATAATTCCATCAAATATTTATGGATTTTTCCCAAACGTAATGAGTTGATAAATCATAAGATCTCACACCATCTCGAAAATAAATCAACACTGCAGGTTAATAAATGGACAGACTTATGACCCCTAACTTTGTTGTGGCACGGCTGTGGATAATCAGCGTTTTATGGGATTATCTAATATACTATAGGACTAGGCGTGTGTGTGTGTATGTGTGTGTGTGTGTGTGTGTGTGTGTGTGTGTCTGTTTTGGGCAGCCGAAACGGCACAATAGTTTTTCATCAAACTTGGTGGAAAAATTGCAAAAAATTCGTAGAGTGGAACAAACCTGGTCCCATATCGATGATTTCTTTAGGAAGCCATTACATAACCATTTTATTTACGCTAGAAAACAATGCAAGTCTATGGACTTCGCGCACCCTTATTCGCTGAACGCTGTTAGCCCAGGATTGCAGTTATCGTTCGGCTCAATCCTCCTCCCCCCACTTTTTTTCTTTGCCTACTTTTTTTAAATGTTGTTTGGATTAGTAAAGGAAGGAAGATGAGTAAATAGAAGAATGAAGAAGGGGAAACACAAAAATAGTTAGAGAAACAGGTGGGGGGAGCTGAGTTTCACCATGTGTCTGGATGCGCAGTTTCAACGTTACCAGACGACCTTACAGCTACAGTGTATACTTATTCCTGTCGGTGACTGTACATGGAAAAAAGATAATAACAGGAATGCATGGAGAAGATGACTACAATAGACGCAGTGTGAATATAGACAGTGAAACAGACAGGAGGTTAACAAAAATAGACAGATTCATACATGCACAAATAGACAATATGGCAACTAACATGACTGACAGACAGCTGACTGACTGGTTCACATTAGACAAACAGGCAGACACACGTCAACAACGGATAAGACAGACAGATTTGACGACACAAAGTGTACAGACGGGCTTACATTCAAACACAGCGCAGACGAACAGACAGTAGGGATGTCAATAGACAGGATGGATAGACTTGAGACAGATTAAAAGGCATTTATAAACAAGAATAACACCAAATTGACCATAGCTGCGTCAGTGAGGGTAGGAGGTCTTACATCCACCAGCATAAATAATAAGACACATTGAAAACTAACACCCTCGCACGGAAAGAACATCGATGGTCGATCAGTCATGTGAGATGGGCCTGAAACTGACTAACGTAGATGATGACTATGATGACTTAACACAGGTGATGACTTGAGCAGATGGTGACTATTCTAACCAGAATCAAGGTCACTTCTCATCATAATATAATTTTTCTCGGAATGATTATAATTATCGGTGATTCATAATAATTTTTTTTATGAATTTAACCACTCCTTATGGCGAATATTTCTTTAACTAATTATTCTAAGCTATATTCTATTCCTTCTTATAGTATTTTACATACTGTAAGTATCACGACCACGACCATGATTATAACAACCAGGACCATGATTATAACAACCAGGACCATGATTACTAACAACCGCCACTATGATCATAACCACGACAATGATTATAACAACCACGACTATGATTATAACAACCACGACGATTATTACAACACCCACGACCATGATTATAACAACTAGGACCACGATCCCAACCACGACCATGATTATAACAGCCACGACTATGATTGTAACAACCACGACCATGATTATAACAACCATGACCATGATTATAACAACCACGACTATGATTATAAGAACCACGACCATGATTATAACAACTAAAACCATGATCATAAAAACGACCATGATTATAACAACCACGACTATGATTGTAACAACCACGACCATGAATATAACAACCACAGCCATGATTATAACAACTACAACCATGATCATAAAAACGACCATGATTATAACAACCACGACTATGATTGTAACAGCAACGACCATGAATATAACAACAATGACCATGATTATAACAACCCCGACTATGATTATAACAACCACGACCATGATTATAAAAACCACGACTATGATTATAACAACCACGACCATGATTACCACGACCATGATTATCTCATATACTATAGGAATAGCCGTGTGTCTGTGTGTGCGTCTGTTGTGGGCAGCCGAAACGGCACAATCGTTTTTCATCAAACTTGGTGGTAAAATCGCAAAAAAATTGTAGAATGGAACAAACCTGGTCCCATGTCAAAGGTTTCTTTAGGAAGGCATTAATTAATCATTTTATTTACGATGGAAAACGATGTTACTGTACGCTGCAGCCTTCCAGCGCTTGCGCTCTAGCCAAGCACGAGCGTTCGAACTTTCACGCTTTGGTAAACTGTACCACCGGACTCGCCACAGGGCACGAAGTGACCACGATCACTTGTCTAATATACTATAGGACTTGCCGTGCGTGTATCTGTTCTGGCCAGCCGAAACTTCACAATTGTTTTTAATCACACTCCGTGGCAAAATCGCAAAAAATTCGTAGAGTGGAACAAACCTGGTCCCATGTCGATGGTTTCTTTAGGAAGGCATTAATTGACCATTTTATTTACGATGGAAAACGATGCAAGTCTACGGACTTGGGGCACAGCAATTTACCATGCAAGTCTACGGACTTGCTGCACCCTCATTCGCTGTACGCTGTCACCCGGATGCAATACAGTACAATACCATACAATACCATACAATACCATACAATACCATACCATACAATACAATACACAATGAACTATAAATGCTTGCAAGAATAAAACATAATTATATAGACATGTAAGACTCACAACTTGATAACATATTCGTAAGACATTAGCTATTGGAAATGTGATTAAATGTTTTGTTTAATCCAGTGTGAAATGTATCTGTATTGGTGGTACAATCCTAATGGTTTCTAATCCTGTTGAGTAGGTGAGGTTAATCTGGGTTTATTGAGATTAAAGATTAGGTGTGGGATTTATTCTAATTCTGTTAGTCTCAGGTACAACTCTTATTGTAACAACCAAGACCATGATTATAACAACTAAGACCATGATTATAACAACCACGACCATGATTATAACAACCACGACCATGATTTTCAGAAACACGACCATAATTATAACACCTACGACCATGATTATATCTACCACGACTATAATTATAACACCCACGACCATGATTATAACAACCAAGACTATAAATATAATACCCACGACCATAATTATAACAACCACGACCATGATTATAACTAAGAACCACGATTATGATTATAACAACCACGACTATGATTATAGCAAGCACGACCATGGTTATCATACCCATGGCCATGATTATAACAACGACATCTATGATTATAACAACCACGACCATGATTATAACACCAACAACCATGATTATAACACCTACGACCATAATCATAACAACCACGACCATAATCATAACAACCACGACTTCAATTATAACACCCACGACCAGGATTATAACAACCACGATCATGATTATAACTACCACGAACATGATTATAACACGTACGACCATGATTATAGCACCCACGACCATGTTGATAACAACCACGACTATAATTATAACAACCACGACCATGATTATAACACCTACGACCATGATTATAACACCTACGACCATAATCATAACAACCACGACTACAATTATAACACCCACGACTATGATTCTAACAACCACTACTAAAAATATAACACCCACGACCATGATTATAACAACCGCGACTATGATTATAACACCCACGACCATGATTATAACAACCACAACCATGATTACTACGACCATGATTATAACAACCACGACTGTGATTATCTCATATATTATAGGAATAGCCAGGTGTCTGTGTGTGTGTCTGTTCTGGGCAGCCGAAACGGCACAATCGTTTTTCATCAAACTTGGTGGAAAAATCGCCAAAAAATTGTAGAGTGGAACAAACCTGGTCCCATGTTAAAGGTTTCTTTAGAAAGGCATTAATTAATCATTTTATTTACGATGGAAAATGATGTCGCTGTACGCTGCCAGCCTTCCGGCGGTTGCGCCCTAGCCAAGCACGAGCGTTCGAAATTTCACGCTTTGGTAGACTGTACCACCGGACTCGCCACTGGGCACGTAGTGACCATGATCACTTGTCTAATATACTACAGGACTTGCCGTGCGTGTATCTGTTCTGGAAAGCCGAAATGGCAGTATCGTTTTTCATCAAACTTGGTGGAAAAATCGCAAAAAATTTTTAGAGTGGACCAAACCTGGTCCCATGTCGACGGTTTCTTTAGGAAGGCATTAATTGACCATTTTATTTACGATGGAAAACGATGCAAGTCTACGGACTTTGCTCACCCTAATTAACCAAGCAAGTCTACGGACTTGGAGCACCCTCATTCGCTGTACGCTCTCAGCCGGATAAAATACAGTACAATACTATACAATACCATACAATACCATACCATACAATACAATACACAACGAACTATAAATATTTGTAAGAATAAAACATAATTATATAGACATGTAAGACTCACAACTTGATAACATATTCGTAAGACATTAGCTATTGGAAATGTGATTGAATGTTTTGTTTTTAATCCATTGTGAAATGTATCGGTATTGGTGGTACAATCCTAATGGTCTCTAATCCTGTTGATTAGGTGAGGTTAATCTGGGTTTATTGAGATTAAAGATTAGGTGTGGGGTTTAATCTACTTGTTTTAGTTTCAGGCACGACCCTTATTGTAACAACCACGACCATGATTATAACAACCAGAACTATGATTATAGCAACCACGACCATGATTATAACAACCAGAACTATGATTATAACAACCACGACCATGATTATAACAACCACGACCATGATTATAATAACTACGACCATTATTATAACAACCACGACCATGATTATAACAACCATGACCATGATCATAACAACCACGACCATGATTACAAAAACCACGACTACGATTATAACAACCACGACCATGATTATAACAACAACGACCATGATTAAAACGACCACGAGTCTGATTATAACAACCACGACCATGATTATAAAAACCACGACCATGATCATAACAACAACGACCATGAATATAACAACCACGACCATGATTATAACAACCAGAACTATGATTATATCAACCACGACCATGATTATAACAACCACGACCATGATTATAATAAATACGACCATTATTATAGCAACCACTACCATGATTATAACAACCATGACCATGATCATAACAACCACGACCATGATTATAAATACCACGACTAAGATTATAACAACCACGACCATGATTATAACAACCACGACCATGATTATAACGACCACGAGTCTGATCATAACAACCACGACCATGATTATAAATACCACGACCATGATCATAACAACAACGACCATGAATATAACAACCACGACCATGATTATAACAACCACGACCTTGATTATAACACCCGCGACTATGAGCATAACAACCACGACCATGATTATAACAACCACGACCATGATTATAACAACCACGACCATGATTATAATAACCACGACTATGATTATAACAACCACGACCATGATTATAATAACCACGACTATGATTATAACAACCACGACTATGATCATAACCACGACCATGATTATAAAAACCATGACCATGATTATAACAACCATGACTATGATTATAACAACCACGATCATGATTATAACAACCACGACCATGATTATAACCACGACCATGATTATAACAACCACTACCAGGGGCGTTGCTAGAGTATTTGGCACCCGGGGCGGACATATCCACTGGCACCCCCTTCTTTCCAAGGATGAATAAATATACATTAAAAGTAAAATACACAATCATCCCTAGAGTACTAGGCACTAAGGGCAGGGCACTCCTTTACCCAGATTAATTTGTACTTTTTCTTTGTTCTGTGAATTTGAAAACGAGATGGATGAAGGGGCAATTAAATTGAATGACGAAATTTTTGCATTGATAACTCTTTAGTTGTACTTAGATTTTGTAAAAAAAAAAAAAAAGACTACAGAGGACAGATATTTATTTATTTATGAGCCTCATGTCACCCGGGGCGAACCGCGCCCCCCCCCCCCCCATCGCAGTACGCCACTGCCCAGGACCATGATTATAACAACCAGGACCATGATTATAACAACCAGGACCATGATTATAACAAAAACGACTATGATTATAACAACCACGACCATGATTATAACCACGACCATGATTATAACAACCACTACCATCATTATAACAACCATGACCATGATTATAACAACCACTACCATCTATCTTCTAATATACTATAGGAATCGCCGTGTGTCTGTGTGTGTGTCTGTTCTTGGCAGCGGAAACGGCACAATCGTTTTTCATCAAACTTTGGTGGAAACATGGCAAAAAAATTGTAGAGTGGAACAAACCTTGTCATATGTCGATGGTTTCGTTAGGAAGGCATTAATTAACCATTTTATTTACTCTGGAAAACGATGTCGCTGTATGCTGTCAGTCGGACAGCGGTTGCCCTCTAGCCAAGCACGAGCGTTCGAACTTTCACGCCCCAATAAACTGTACAACCGGACTCGCCACCGGGCACGAAGGGCCCACGATCACTTGTTGTACTCATAAGTTTGGTCTCCTGGATTTCATTGTGGTGTAGTGGGGAATAAATAGTCTTTGATGTCAAAAAACAGTATTATGACCTCTTTTACTTTTCTGTGGTGCGGAGGAGTCTTGCCCACCTTACCAACCCTGGCTACATTTTTTTTTGTTAATTGTGAATGAAGGTAACAGTTTGTTTACTCTTTCTCCCCAGCAGTTACAACGGCCCGTCGTCATGAATGGTCATTCCACAACTACAATAAACACCCCAGGGCAGCCAACCTTACTGAGATCACCCCAGAAAAGCAGAACAACACGGAGGTGATGGCTCAGGTTGGCAGCACTGCTACCATCAAGTGCTACACACACTTCCTGGGAGACGAGACGGTGAGTGCCACTTCTGGGCCGTCTGGTACTTTTAACTCAAGGACCACAACTGTGACTCTTTTCTGTAATTGTTGTCTGTATTTAGGTGGGCCTACTTTTGGCTAGTGGTGTCTGTTTCTGTTTTTAAGCTGTCAGATTTATGAACAGAAAGGAGATGAACATGTCCAACCGTTGTACAATGCCCGAGAATCTCATTCTCTGTTTGTCAGTCTCCCTCATTCATTCGTATGTTTCCTCAGTCACTCCCACAATTAGGTTTTCCTTTTCTTACAGTCTTTTACGTAAATAAATGAAAAATCTAATTTCTATAAATTATCATCTCTCTCTCTCTCTCTCTCTCTCTCTCTCTCTCTCTCTCTCTCTCTCTCTCTCTCTCTCTCTCTCTCTCTCTCTCTCTCTCTCACGAATATACTTTTCTATAACATTAATAATTACTAATTACCAAGAGTATGTGCGTGTGTGTGTATGTATTGGTGTGTGTTTGTGTGTGTGTGTGTGTGTAGTTCCCTCTCAGTACCTCTATCACACTCCCCAGCCTCTGAATCGGCTGGATTGTCCAATTAACCAGGCCGTTCACATATATTTATTATTTGGGTTTAAGTAGCGAAACCCAAACTGTAGTTCCTTGTTTTATTATAAAAGGATTGTATATATAATTCCTGAGTGTAGATCGATGTAAAGTTCCACTTCGTATGGGTGAATGAGAAAGGGACGGCGTTTATGTAATATAAACGTTAGGTCACGTCCTTACGATATAAGTTGCTGTGAGTGACTCATGAGTAGTGACCCATCGAGGGAGAACAGTATGGGTACGTCGTTCCCCCTCGAGGGAAGACAGAGCCATCCACTGCGGCTCTCAAATAACGTCTTCCTCTAGTCAAGGATATCAAACTACTGCTCGCTTCAGGTGGCCAGAGAGCCGGCTACTTATGCCTTTACTCAGCATAGTATGACGCAGTTTCCCGTGGGCACACATTATCACGTGCATTGAACATGTCACCTCATAGCCAGTGGAAAGTTACAGGGTGGTGAATCTGAATATAATATCAGATGTATTGACCCATTTATACTATATGTTCTGTTGATGAGACAGGGGCCCATTACATCGCTCGGTCACCTACCAGCCAAGCCCGGTGAGGCCTAAATAATCTCACTGAGTACAGTACATCCTATACAACCCTAACCATGTTATAAACAGATATGTAGACACTAAGCTGGAGATTGTACTACTGTAGGGGTATTAGCTACTACAGGGGACCTATACTTTAGTGTCGTACAGGTTAGTATGTTATGAACAATGTTGAATTTGGATGACACTGCCTTGTAATAACAGAAAAGAAACTTGATGTAAAACACAAACATTACTGCCAATATCAAAAGCAACATGGCAGAAATAATCTTCGCCTATTTCGTGGGTAAGAACGCACCTTCTGAGCAATGTACAACTTTTGCTACTATTGTTCTGACCTCACTAGGGGAAAGGTCACGGCAGGGTTAGCTCCAGAGGGATAATTATCAGATATGGCCAGTGATATGTGCGGTCTTGCGTATGAGAGTTTGTTGACCAAACTGGAGTGGTCCACTGAAGAATTGGCGAGGGCCAAGTTAGAAATTGAGAGGGCCACGTTGGAGAACCTGAAATTAAGGAAAGAGCTGGCGAAGTTAAAAGGAGAGACTGGACGAGTAAAGCCTGACGAAAAATCAAACGAGTGGAAAGTCGTGAGTAGTGGAAGGACCAAGCTGGTGGTGAAGAAGCACACGAAGGATACGACAACAACGACAACAACAGCTAAGTGCACCAACCGGTTCAGTCCCTTGATAGACGAATTGGACGTTAGTACAGTCAGGGGCAGGGATGACAAGGAAGGTATAAAAACTTTAATTGTTGGTGACTCACAGGTAAGGTACATGGACAGGGCCTTTTGTGGTAAAAACAAAAATAGGATGAGGGTGTGTTTGCCAGGAGCTGGGGTGGGGGGTATAGTTGACAGGATGGACAATATCTTGTCTGGTAATGGGAACAAACCCATTATCTGCCTCAGTGCAGGAGGCAATGATATTGGCCGGTGTAGGAGCGAGGAACTTCTTGATAAGTTCAAGGCAGCCATAGATCGTATTAGGACTAAGGGAGGGATCCCTATCATATGCAGTGTCCTGCCTAGAAGGAGAGTTGGCAGTGAATGGTTGTCAAGGGCAGTTGGTGTTAACGACCGTCTTGACAGATATTGCAAGTCAATATCAGTCCCATTCATTGACAACTGGGACAACTTCTATGGCAGAAGGGACCTTTATGCTAGGGATGGGGTGCACCTGTCTAGGGATGGAGTAGCAACCCTGGCTGGGGCTCTAGAGGGGGCAGTTCAAAAGATATCGAAGTCTTTAAACTGCTAAGAGAACATAGGGGCACGGGGGTGGAGGAGACTGCAGTGGGAGCGGGTAAACAAGGCGAAAGATTACAGGGAAATAGTGTTAGGAATGATGACAAAACTAAATTAGACAGGGAGTCTAAAACTAAACGCGGTAAGGGAAGGACTCAGAACAAGACTAACTTAAATGTATACTACGCGAACAGTAGAAGTATGAGAAACAAAATGGATGATATTAAGGCCTTGGTATGTACCGAAGAAATCGATATAATTGCATTCACTGAAACATGGATCAACCTAGACACACGTGAATTACCAGTCGAATACCAAATTGCGGGTTACAAACTGTTCCATACAGATAGGCAGACCAGGAAAGGAGGCGGAGTAGCAATCTATGTTAGGGATAATCTGAAGTGTGAAATAAATAAGGAAATAAAAACTGAGAGGAATACAGAAGCAGTTTGGATAGAATTAAGCGACGGTCGGGAGAAATTAATCACAAGAGTAATATATAGACCCCCCAATCTTGATAGCGTCAATGAGCGACTTATCTGGGATGAAATGCGCAGGGCTTCCATACACAACAAAGTCTGTATAGTAGGCGACTTTAACCTTGGCCAAATAGATTGGACTGTCCTTACGGGTAACTCAGAATCAGAGGATTTTCTCGAGACGATCCAGGACTGTTTCCTAAGTCAACATATAACCGAACCCACACGGGGTAATAATATACTGGATTTAGTTCTGTCGAACAGAGAAAACCTCATTAGCAATGTCGAGGTAGGGAACGAACTTGCAAACAGCGATCACAAAGAAATTCGATTCCAGTTAGATTTTCAGGGCAGATGTAAGGAAAATTCCACTAACGTACCAGATTTCAGAAGGGCAAACTTTGACAGTTTAAAGAGGCAGCTGAGAGAGGGGGTGTGGCGCTTGGCCGTGAACCTGACAGACGACACCGACCTGATAACGAGATCTGAGATTGCGGAGTTCCACAACAATCTAAATAGTGAGTTACTTAATGCACAAAGGCAGAACATACCATACAAAAAACTCAGATCAGACAACAATGACCCTAAATGGATAAATAATTATTTAAAGAACATCATTGGCCAAAGGAAGGCTATAGGTAGAAGGATAAATCGTGGCGAAATTCACCTCCGGGACTATTATAGGGTATTGGCGAGTAGGGTTAAAACCGAGATAAGGAAAGCAAAGAGGAATAATGAGGTAAGGATAGCAAGGGAGGCGAAGACAAACCCCAAAGGATTCTACCAAATGTATCAAACTAAAACACGAGAAAAGATTGGACCAATACGGTCAGACTCCGGCGAGCTCACTGATAACGACGGAGAAATGAGCAATAATTTGAATGAATATTTTTCAACAGTTTTCACCACCGAAAATTTAAACATGATACCCGTGGCACCGACTCTATTCAGAGATAGTGAAGAAAACAAATTAAGTGAGATAGTAGTGACTAGTAACGATGTTAGTTAGCAAATAGACAAACTAAAGCCTAATAAGTCACCTGGTCCCGATGAGATATTTGCCAGAGTATTAAAGGAATGTAAGGAAGAGCTTAGTATGCCCTTAGCAAAGTTGTTTAACATGTCCTTAAAAACAGGTGTAGTACCAGAATCCTGGAGGATAGCGAATGTAATACCGATTTTCAAGAAGGGGGATAGATCACTATCCTCTAACTACGCCCAATCAGTCTAACATCAATAGTAGGCAAATTACTGGAAGCAATCATTTCAAACTCTATTCGAAATCACCTGGAGAAGCACCGATTGATCAATGATTCCCAGCATGGCTTCACAAGCGGACGTTCTTGCCTAACTAATCTATTAACATTCTTTTCATCAGTTTTCGAATCAGTGGACGAGGGGCACAATTTTGATGTGGTATATCTCGACTTTAGCAAAGCCTTCGACAGAGTCCCCCAACGAAAGACTAATTAGAAAGGTAGAAGCTCATGGCATCAAAGGTGACATCCTTAAATGGATTAGGGCGTGGTTACAGGACAGGAAACAGCGAGTGAGCATTAACGGCACTAAGTCCCATTGGAGCAACGTCACAAGTGGAGTTCCCCAAGGCTCAGTACTTGGACCATTATTGTATATTATATACATAAACGACATAGATATCGGCATAGACAGCAACATAAGTAAATTTGCTGATGACACTAAAATAGGACGTGTTATCAAATCTGACGAGGACTCGGCAAAACTACAGGAAGATCTAAGCAAATTTTCCCAATGGTCTGAAAAATGGCAGATGAAATGCAATGTCCACAAATGTAAAGTACCCAGTATAGGAGATGTAAACAGGGAAACCAGATACCAGATGAACAACGATGCCATTGAGAAATCCCACTGTGAGAGAGATTTAGGAGTAATGATAAGAAGGAACCTTAAGCCAAGTAAACAATGTGTTTTTGCACGTAACAAGGCTAATAAAGTACTTGGGTTCATGCAAAGGAGTGTTAGTTACAAGACTAGCGAGGTCATCCTAAAACTGTATCTTGCTCTTGTGAGACCACACCTGGATTACGCAGTTCAGTTCTGGTCACCGTATTACAGAATGGATAAAGAATCCTTGGAAAGAATTCAGAGGAGAATGACAAGACTAATCCCGGGCATTAGGAACCTTGAGTATAGAGAAAGGTTAAAGCATCTTAATTTGCACTCCCTCGACAGACGCAGAGCGAGGGGCGACCTGATAGAGGTGTATAAGTGGAAGGCAGGGCTAAACAAAGGGGACATTACAAAGGTACTCAAATTATCCAAGCAGGAGCGAACTCGTAACAATGGTTTTAAATTAGACAAATTTAGATTTAGGCGTGAAATAGGTAAACATTGGTTTGGAAACAGAGTAGTGGATGAATGGAACAAGTTACCAAATATCATCATTAACTCGAATACGCTGAATTGCTTCAAACATAGGTTGGATGCTCATATGAGCAATAGGGGTTGGGTGTAAACGGGACTGCCCAGTATGGGCCAATAGGCCCGCTGCAGTTTCCTCCATTCTTATGTTCTTATGTTCTTATCACGCTAGATGAATGAGTGTGTGGTGTGTAAGACTCCTTCAACGAAACATTCATTTTTGCGGAGAGCAATGGTACTGAGTTGTGAAGAGTAGTACACGGCATGGGTGAAAATTTAAGTCTGTGATACTTTTGTAGAACTATCATATTTATATTTTAAGAAGATGTATCATTGACATCATTAAAATATGTAGTTTGAAACTTTAGTATATATTAACATAAGTAAGCACTTACATCAATGACATTAACCTATTGATGTCCTATCAATGTGATGGCATGTCTTGAACGTGTAAATGTGTGTATATACTTTATGTATGCCTAGATACTACCTATATCTTGTAGGCTTGATTGAAGAATCCTTTCTAGAATTTCTTGATAATGTGAAATTGCTGCCGCAATCCCGTAGACACAGCTGATTCCAAGGTCCGGTGACTGGGTCAATGTGCACGAAAATCCTGAGTACAGCAAACCTCCACTCTTGATCACACAAGGACATCCACCATACAATACCTCAGAATACTGAGACCATCTCTCAGACTGGATGTGCCATCATCACTAGGGTGGGTGCTGTGGTGCTAGTAACTGGGGGTTGTTCACGCCATACGAAAGAATTTTGATGAGCAGTCACAACAGCTGCAGTCACGTCCTGTCACACCCTGGGCAGTGAACGAATCATTTGCAGAAACTAATGTTCACTTCAGCTCACAGTAATGTTGCGTTGGTGAACTCCTTATTCTGGTAATGGAGAGTACTCTTCAAAATTGCAGGTACTATCTTCCAACTATTGTTGCTGTAATCACGCTGTGAAAGTTTGGGGTTGAGGTCATGAGGTAGCTCTGACGCATGATCCGCCTTCCTCTTAATAGGATTGGTGGACAACACTTTCGATCTAGCGGTGAGCATAGGTTCAGAATGGCTCATAGCTGTGTTGGAATCCCCTTTAAACGTAACACTATTATTACGTGGAGGAACATCTATCAAGTTCTTTCGAAGAGTTGGTAGACCAAGTAACCCGTCGGCTGGCAATTTAAACTGCTGGACTATATAAAAGTCCGCGTAGAATGGAGAACCACGTCTTGAAATTCTCAGTGGTAGCGTCACCACTCCATGAATGCTCAGCTGAGTACCTGATACTCCTTCAAGCTCAGCGTTACTAGGTCGCCAATGGTAATTTTAAAGTGTTTGGTAGCATAATAACACCTCAATGGGGGTGTTATTAATGTTTTAGTAAGCTTCTCCAGTGCCACTAATTACTACAATGTTCCTCTGGTGTTACGTCTGTCCTGGAGGAGTACAGTACACACGCTTCTCAAACTGATCTTAAGATTAACATCAAAATACGTGAATGAATCTGCTGTTCACTGTTGGATCACCCTTAAGAAAACACTCCGGCCCTAAGATTAGTTAACATGTTATATAATACAATAGTCATGCATTACTTTAAGTCACCCACCACCCCAATAACAACTACCACAACCACCACCCCTCACCGCCACCACCCCTCACCATCACCACCCTTCACCGCCACCACGGTCACCCCTGTAATGAAATTTTCTAATTCAATTGTTGTTTCGTATTTACACTAGAACATCATTTGAAATAAATACTGAAGTTTAGTGTTGGCAGTTAACGACATCACAGTGAGTGACGTATCATGTTTGGTTTTAATCACGATGAAAGAATGCGGAAGGAAATAAGATTTATTGTGTTTATAGTGAACACAACAACTGTTTGGTCGCGTCACCACCGGACAAGTGAAGTCAACAATAATAATGATGGTGTTAGTTGTCTTTGTATTCACATGTTATTATAAGTCGCCTACGTCACCTAACTCACATATTTTTTATCTGTTTTCCTTAATTCAAAAAATCTTGATTATTATTTAGTGTTTCAAGTGTTACTGTTCCTTACATCACGTAATTCATAAAACGATATCTTGTCTCCTGCAGAAAAAACAAAGAAATGTAACAAGTTGACATCAGACATAGATATACTTTACTTTCATGTTAATTTTTTACCCTAAGAGTGAATGTATACTTCCATGATAGTAAATGAAACACTGTACACAAGTAAAGTTGGATGCGTCTGTACCAGTCATCTCTGTGGCATTTTTTGCCGAATTTGACGTCATTGCCTTAGTTTCCATCTCCCTTGTGAATTGTCGGAACAGAATAATGTCAGATCACCAGCCATTACAGTTAGTAAGATAACCTTTATTATGAAATCACAATAAAACACAGATTTATGTAGTTGACCGTCGCTGCTGTTGCCACCTCCTCTTCACTGTCAGTAAGCTGCTCTCTCCTTTACTCCATCTATACTCCTCCTCACCAGTCAGCTACCAGTCACGTACCTTATTTTAAAACTTATGCTTTTTTTTTATTATGCTCATTACGTTTTATTTTCATTATCCACCCTGGGAAAAAAGATACTGAATATCAATGATTAGGATCTTCAGTAACCACACCAAGCCAGCCACACCTTACCACACCCAGCCAGCCACACCTTACCATGCCCAGCCAGTCACACCTTACCACACCCATCCAGCAACACCCTACCACACACACCCAACCACACGTCTCTTACACCACCTGTGTCTCACACCTACTGCTGTCACTACCACATCCAGCCTGCCACTTGTGTCCCACACTAAATGCGGTTACTACTACTACTGTTACTACCAGAATCCTGGAGGATAGCGAATGTAATACCGATTTTCAAGAAGGGGGATAGATCACTATCCTCTAACTACCGTCCAATCAGTCTAACATCAATTGTAGGCAAATTACTGGAAGCAATCATTTCAAACCCTATTCGAAATCACCTGGAGAAGCACAGATTGATCAATGATTCCCAGCATGGCTTCACAAGCGGACGTTCTTGTCTAACTAATCTATTAACATTCTTTTCAACAGTTTTCGAATTGGTGGACGAGGGGCACAATTATGATGTGGTATATCTAGACTTTAACAAAGCCTTCGACAGAGTCCCCACGAAAGACTAATTAGAAAGGTAGAAGCACATGGCTCAAAAGTAACATCCTTAAATGGATTAGGGCCTGGTTACAGGACAGGAAACAGCGAGTGAGCATTAATGGCACTAAGTCCCATTGGAGCAACGTCACAAGTGGAGTTCCCCAAGGCTCAGTACTTGGACCATTATTATTTATTGTATACATAAACGACATAGATATCGGCATAGACAGCAACATAAGTAAATTTGCTGATGACACTAAAATAGGACGTGTTATTAAATCTGACGAGGACTCCGCAAAACTACAGGAAGATCTAAACAAATTTTAGAATGGTCTGAAAAATGGCAGATGAAATTCAACGTGGACAAATGTAAAGTACTCAGTATAGGAGATGTAAACAGGGAAACCAGATACCTGATGAACAACGATGCCATTGAGAAATCCGACTCCAAGAGAGATTTAGGAGTTATGATAAGTAGGAACCTTAAGCCAAGTAAGCAATGTGTTTTTGCTCGTAACAAGGCTAATAAAGTACTTGGGTTCATACAAAGGAGTGTTAGTTACAAGACTAGCGAGGTCATCCTAAAACTGTATCTTGCGCTTGTGAGACCACACATGGATTACGCAGTTCAGTTCTGGTCACTGTATTACAGAATGGATATAGAATCCTTGGAAAGAATTCAGAGGAGAATGACAAGACTAATCCCGGGCATTAGGAACCTTGAGTATAGAGAAAGGTTAAAGCATCTTAATTTGCACTCCCTCGACAGACGCAGAGCGAGGGGCGACCTGATAGAGGTGTATAAGTGGAAGTCAGGGCTAAAGAAAGGGGACATTACAAAGGTACTCAAACTATCCAACCAGGAGCGAACTAGTAACAATGGTTTTAAATTAGACAAATTTAGATTTAGGTGTGAAATAGGTAAACACTGGCTTGGAAACAGAGTAGTGGATGAATGGAACAAGTTACCAAATATCATCATTAACTCGAATACGCTGAATAGCTTCTAACATAGGTTGGATGCTTATATGAGCAATAGGGGTTGGGTGTAAACGGTACTGCCCAGTATGGGCCAATAGGCCCGCTGCAGTTTCCTCCATTCTTATGTTCTTATGTTTTTATATGAAGTCTCGGTGAGGGAACTTACGTTGTAACTCTTGATAGGATGTCAAGGCCAATACATTAGCGCAAGCACCTGTGTCTATATCAAGAGCCAATCTGGTATTATCCACTGTCACCGGCACTGACGACACTTCAACTTTGCTTAGCGCCGCTACTGACGACGCCCCTATAGAAGTGCTGTAAGGAGAGGCAGGAAATACTGTGCCTATCCCTCTCCTCGCTGTAGTAAATGTAACACATATAACAATATCTGTGATTGCTACTGCATATTTACGTTTTATATATATGTATATATATATATATATATATATATATATATATATATATATATATTATATATATATATATATATATATATATATATATATATGTATATATATATATATATATATATTATATATATATTATATATATATATAGTATATATATTATTCTTCTAAACCAGTATGCCACAGTAATTGGGAGAACATAATTCCTCTACCTTTACCAATTGTGTATATGGTGTTTATATATATATATATATGTTCTTCTTCTAAACCAGTATGCCACAGTAATGGGGAGAACATAATTCCTCTACCTTTACCAACTGTGTATATGGTGTTATGACTGTTAGTTGTAACAATCACTTGAGAAGCTATAGAGTTTCACTGTGTATAAAGTATTTTACTCTTTAAATACCTACAGTATTACAGGAGTTAGGCGTCTGTAAAGAAAACGCGATCCATCTAGCTGCTATCTGTTGTGGGGTCGGTGTCGGCGTGTGGGTGACGTCAATCTTCCCTCCCACTGTAGGCTATGCGCTGATACGATGTCGCCTCCGCTGAATGTCAAATCTTCTGCAATCCCCTATATATGGGGGACTGGCTGATGACACTGGAAATACTGCAATCAACGATCGCGAAACCACAGATGGATCCAGGTGGGGGTTGGTGGGTGGATAACCGCACTCTTCCCTCCCATTGTGAGTCCGGGCGCACCGCATGACGAACGACGGGTGAATCCACTTGACGACAGGGGAATAATACTCCACAGAATGGGCAGGCGCTTTCCTGACCGCTCTCACTTGTCGTTAACAGGGATTTCACGTCAACAATAACTCAATTGCGGTTATTGGGAATAATTCTGCACCTCCTGAGGGTGTCAGAGATGACGAGCACTCACTAAGTATCGTCTCATACGGGATACATTTTTAACTCTCGGATTATGTAACGCGTCACTGTTGTGTGTTTTCTGTTTTTCACAAAAACACAGACGGTCTGATACGACTACCAGTTTAAGGATCCGTAAACACCACTTGCCACCTATATGAATCGGCTGGATTATCCAATTAACCAGGCCGTTCACATATATTTATTATTTGGGTTTAATTAACAAAACCCAAACTGTAGTTCCTTGTTTTATTATAAAAGGATTTTATCTATAATTCCTGAGTGTAGATCGACCGTAAGTTCCACTGTATATGAGTGAATGAGAAAGGGACGGCGTTTATGAAATATAAACGTTAGGTCACGTCCTTACGATATAAGTTGCAGTGAGTGACTCATGAGTAGTGACCCATCGAGGGAGAACGGTATGGGTACGTCGTTCCCCCTCGAGGGAAGACAGAGCCATCCACTGCGGCTCTCAAATAGCGTCTTCCTATAGTCAAGGATATCAAACTACTGCTCGCTTCAGGTGGCCAGAGAGCCGGCTACTTATGCCTTTACTCAGCATAGTATGACGCAGCTTCCCGTGGGCACACCTTATCACGTGCCTTGAACATGTCGCCTCATAGCCAGTGGAAAGTTACAGGGTGGTGAATCTGAATATAATATCAGATGTATTGACCCATTTATATAATATGTCCTGTTGATGAGACAGGGGCCCATTACACCTCCCTCTCACACACAGCCCCAGCCTCCCACTATCACACTCCCCAGCCTCCCACTATCACACTCCCCAGCCTCCCACTATCACACTCCCCAGCCTCCCTCTCAGACACAGGCCCAGCATCCCACTATCACACTCCCCAGCCTCCCACTATCACACTCCCCAGCCTCCCACTATCACACTCCCCAGCCTCCCTCCATCACACTCCCAAGCCTCTCACTATCACACTCCCCAGCCTCCCTCTCAGACACAGCCCCAGCCTCCCACTATCACACTCCCCAGCCTCCCACTATCAAACTCTCCAGCCTCCCACTATCAGACTCCCCAGCCTCCCAATATCACACTCCCCAGCCTCCCTCTCACACAGCCCCAGCCGCCCTATATCACACTCCCCAGCCTCCCACTATCACATTCCCCAGACTCCCTCTCACACACAGCCCCAGCCTACCACTATCACACTCCCCAGCCTCCCACTATCACACACAGCCCTAGCCTCCCACTATCACACTCCCCAGCCTCCCACTATCACATTCCCCAGACTCCCTCTCACCACCCACCCCCCCTCACACACCTCCAACCTCCCTCTCACACACCCCCAACCTACCCTCTCACACACTCCCAGCCTCCCTCTCACACACACCCCGAACCTCCCTCTCACACACCTCCAACCTCCCTCTCACACACCCCCAACCTCCCTCTCACACACTCCTCTAGTCTACCTCACTCTCACACACCCCAACGTCCCTCTCACACACCCCTAACCTCCCTCTCACACACCCCAACCTCCCTCTCACACACTCCTCTAGTCTACCTCTCTCTCATACACCCCAACCTCCCTCTCACACACCCCCAACCTCCCTCTCACACACCACCAACCTCCCTCTCACACACCCCAACCTCCCTCTACACACCCCCACCTCCCTCTCACACACCCCCAACCTCCCTCTCACACACCCCCAACCTCTCTCTCACACACCCCCAACCTCCCTCTCACATACCCCCAACCTCCCTCTCACACACCCATCCTCCCTCTCACACACTCCTCTAGTCTACCTCTCTCTCACATACCCCAACCTCCCTCTCACACACTCATCTAGTCTACCTCTCTCTCACACATTCATCTAGTCTACCTCTCTCTCACACACCCCCAACCTCCCTCTCACATACCCCCAGCCTCCCTCTCACACACTCCTCTAGTCTACCTCTCACTCACACACCCCCAACCTCCCTCTCACACACCCCAACCTCCCTCTCACACACCCCAACCTCCCTCTCACACACCCCCAACCTCCCTCTCACACACCTCAACCCCCCTCCCACACACCACCAACCTCCCTCTCACACACCCCCAACCTCCCTCTCACACACTCCTATAGTCTACCTCTCTCTCACACACCCCTAACCTTCCTCTCACACACCTCCAACCTCCCTCTCACACACCCCCAACCTCCCTCTCACACACTCCTCTTGTCTACCTCCCTCTCACACACCCCCAACCTCCCTCTCACACACCCCAACCTCCCTCTCACACACCCCAACCTCCCTCTCACACACTCCTCTAGTCTACCTCTCTCTCACACACCCCAACCTCCCTCTCACACACCCCCAACCCCCCTCTCACACACCGTCAACCTCCCTCTCACACACCCCCAACCACCCTCTCACACACTCCTCTAGTCTACCTCTCTCTCACACACCCCGAACCTTCCTCTCACACACCTCCAACCTCCCTCTCACATACCCCCAACCTCCCTCTCACACACTCATCTAGTCTACCGCTCTCTCACACTCCCCCAACCTCACTCTCAAATAGCCCCAACCTCCCTCTCACACACCCCAACCTCCCTCTCACACACCCCCAACCTCCCTCTCACACACCCCTAACCTCCCTCTCACACACCCAACCTCCCTCTCACACACTCCTTTAGTGTACCTCTCTCTCACACACCCCAATCTCCCTCTCACACACCCCAACCTCCCTCTCACACACCCCAACCTCCCTCTCACACACCCCCAACCCCCTCTCACACACCACCAACCTCCCTCTCACACACCCCCAACCTCTCTCTTACACACCCCCAACCTCCCTCACACACACCCCCAACCTCCCTCTCACATACGCCCCAACCACCCTCTCACACACCTAACCTCCCTCTCACACACTCCTCTAGTCTACCTCTCTCTCACATACCCCATCCTCCCTCTCACACACCCCCAAACCTCCCTCTTACACACCCAACCTCCCTCTCACACACTTCTCTAGTCTACCTTCCTCTCACACACCCCCAACCTCCCTCTCACACACCCCAACCTCCCTCTCACACACCCCCAACCTCCCTCTCACATACCCCCAACCTCCCTCTCACACACCCCAACCTCCCTCTCACACACCCCAACCTCCCTCTCACACACTTCTCTAGTCTACCTCTCTCTCACATACCCCTACCTCCCTCTCACACACCCCCAACCTCCCTCTCACACACCCAACCTCCCTCTCACACACTCCTCTAGTCTACCTCTCTCTCACACACCCCAACCTCCCTCTCACACACCCCCAACCTCCCTCTCACATACTCCTCTAGTCTACCTCTCTCTCACACACCCCTAACGTCCCTCTCACACACCCCCAACCCCCTCTCACACACCACTACCCTCACTCTCACACACCCCCAACCTCCCTCTCACACACTCCTCTAGTCTACCTCTCTCTCACACACCCCAACCTCCCTCTCACACACCCACAACCTCCCTCTCACACACCCCCAACCTCCCTCACACACACCCCAACCTCCCTCTCACACACCCCCAACCCCCTCTCACACACCACTACCCTCACTCTCACACACCCCCAACCTCCCTCTCACACACTCCTCTAGTCTACCTCTCTCTCACACACCCCAACCTCCCTCTCACACACCCCAACCTCCCTCTCACACACCCCAACCTCCCTCTCACACACCCCCAACCTCCCTCTCACACACCCCCAACCCCCCTCTCACACACCACTACCCTCACTCTCACACACCCCCAACCTCCCTCTCACACACTCCTCTAGTCTACCTCTCTCTCCCACATCCCCAACCTCCCTCACCCACACCCTCAACCTCCCTCTCACACACCCCCAACCCCCTCTCACACACCTCCAACCTCCTCTCACACACCCCCAACCTCCCTCTCACACATTCCTCTTGTCTACCTCCCTCTCACACACCCCCAACCCACCTCTCACACACATCCAACCTCCCTCTCACACACCCCCAACCTCCCCCTCACACACTCCTCTAGTCTACCGCTTTCTCACACACCCCCAACCTCCCTCTCACACACCTCCAACCCCCCTCTCACACACCTCCAACCTCCCTCTCACACACCCCCAACCTCCCTCTCACACACCCAACCTCCCTCTCACACACTCCTCTAGTCTACCTCTCTCTCACACACCCCCAGCTTCCCTCACACACACCCTCAACCTCCCTCTCACACACCCACAACCTCCTTCTCACACACTCCTCTTGTCTACCTCCCTCTCACACACCCCCAACCCCACTCTCACACACCCCCAACCTCCCTCACACACACCCTCAACCTCCCTCTCACACACCCCCAACCTCCTTCTCACACACTCCACTTCTCTACCTCTCTCTCACTCACCCCAACCCCCCTCTCACACACCGTCAACCTCCCTCTCACACACCCCAACCACCCTCTCACACACTCCTCTAGTCAACCTCTCTCTCACACACCCCGAACCTTCCTCTCACACACCTCCAACCTCCCTCTCACATACCCCCAACCTCCCTCTCACACACTCATCTAGTCTACCTCACTCTCACACACCCCCAACCTCCCTCTCACATACCCCCAACCTCCCTCTCACACACCCAACCTCCCTCTCACACACTCCTCTAGTGTACCTCTCTCTCATACACCCCAACCTCCCTCTCACTCACCCCCAACCTCCCTCTTACACACCCCAACCTCCCTCTCACACACCCCAACCCCCTCTCACACACCACCAACCTCCATCTCAGACACCCCAACCTCCCTCTTACACACCTCCAACCTCCCTCTCACACACCCCCAACCTCCCTCTCACACACCCCCAACCTCCCTCTCACACACCCAACCTCCCTCTCACACACTCCTCTAGTCTACCTCTCTCTCACATACCCCAACCTCCCTCTCACACACTCATCTAGTCTACCTCTCTCTCACACATTCATCTAGTCTACCTCTCTCTCACACACCCCCAACCTCCCTCTCACACACCCCAACCTCCCTCTCACACACTTCTCTAGTCTACCTCTCTCTCACACACCCCAACCTTCCTCTCACACACCTCCAACCTCCCTCTCACACACCCCCAACCTCCCTCTCACACACTCCTCTAGTCTACCTCTCACTCACACACCCCCAACCTCCCTCTCACACACCCCAACCTCCCTCTCACACACCCCAACCTCCTCTCACACACCCCAACCTCCCTCTCACACACCTCAACCCCCTCTCACACACCACCAACCTCCCTCTCACACACCCCCAACCTCCCTCTCACACACTCCTCTAGTCTACCTCTCTCTCACACACCCCAACCTCCCTCTCACACACCTCCAACCTCCCTCTCACACACCCCCAACCTCCCTCTCACACACTCCTCTTGTCTACCTCTCTCTCACACACCCCAACCTCCCTCTCACACACCCCCAACCTCCCTCTCACACACCCAACCTCCCTCTCACACACTCCTCTAGTCTACCTCTCTCTCACACACCCCAACCTCCCTCTCACACACCCCAACCCCCTCTCACACACCTCCAACCTCCCTCTCACACACCCCAACCTCCCTCTCACACACTCCTCTAGTCTACCTCTCTCTCACACACCCCCAACCTCCCTCTCACACACCTCCAACCTCCCTCTCACACACCCCCAACCTCCCTCTCACACACTCATCTAGTCTACCTCTCTCTCACACACCCCCAACCTCCCTCTCACATACCCCCAACCTCCCTCTCACACACCCAACCTCCCTCTCACACACTCCTCTAGTCTACCTCTCTCTCACACACCCCAACCTCCCTCTCACACACCCCAACCTCCCTCTCACACACCCCCAACCCCCTCTCACACACCCCAACCTCCCTCTCAGACACCCCAACCTCTCTCTACACACCCCAACCTCCCTCTCACACACCCCCAACCTCCCTCTCACACACCCAACCTCCCTCTCACACACTCCTCTAGTCTACCTCTCTCTCACACACCCCAACCTCCCTCTCACACACCCCCAACCTCCCTCTCACACACCCCCAACCTCCCTCTCACACACCTCCAACCTCCCTCTCACACACCCAACCTCCCTCTCACACACTCATCTAGTCTACCTCTCTCTCACACACCCCAACCTCCCTCTCACATACCCCCAACCTCCCTCTCACACACCCAACCTCCCTCTCACACACTCCTCTAGTCTACCTCTCTCTCACACACCTCTAACCTTCCTCTCACACACCCCAACCTCCCTCTCACATACCCCCAGCTTCCCTCTCACACACTTCTCTAGGCTACCTCTCACTCACACACCCCCAACCTCCCTCTCACACACCCCAACCTCCCTCTCACACACCCCAACCTCCCTCTCACACACCCCCACCTCCCTCTCACACACCCCATCCCCCCTCTCACACACCACCAACCTCCCTCTCACACACTCCCAACCTCCCTCTCACACATTCCTCTAGTCTACCTCCCTCTCACTCACCCCTAACCTTCCTCTCACACACCTCCAACCTCCCTCTCACATACCCCAACCTCCCTCTCACACACTCCTCTAGTCTACCTCTCTCTCACACACCCCCAACCTCCCTCTCACACACCCCCAACCTCCCTCTCACACACTCCTCTAGTCTACCTCTCTCTCACACACCCCCAACCTCCCTCTCACACACCCCCAACCTCCCTCTCACACACTCTTCTAGATTACCTCTCTCTCACACACCCCAACCCCCCTCTCACACACCCCCAACCTCCCTCTCACACACCCTAACCTCCTCTCACACACCCCAACCCCCTCTCACACACCACCAACCTCCCTCTCACACACCCCCAACCTCCCTCTCACACACTCCTCTAGTCTACCTCTCTCTCACACACCCCAACCTCCCTCTCACACACCCCCAACCTCCCTCTCACACACCACCAACCTCCCTCTCACATACCCCCAACCTCCCTCTCACACACTCCTCTAGTCTACCTCTCACTCACACACCCCAACCTCCCTCTCACACACCCCCAACCTCCCTCTCACACACCCCAACCCCCCTCTCACACACCACCAACCTCCCTCTCACACACCTCCAACCTCCCTCTCACACACTCCTCTAGTCTACCTCTCTCTCACACACCCCTAACCTTCCTCTCACACACCTCCAACCTCCCTCTCACACACCCCCAACTCCCTCTCACACACTCCTCTTGTCTACCTCTCTCTCACACACCCCCAACCTCCCTCTCACACCCCCAACCTCCCTCTCACACACCCAACCTCCCTCTCACACACTCCTCTAGTCTACCTCTCTCTCACACACCCCAACCTCCCTCTCACACACCCCCAACCTCCCTCTCACACACTCATCTAGTCTACCTCTCTCTCACACACCCCCAACCTCCCTCTCACACACCTCCAACCTCCCTCTCACACACCCCAACCTCCCTCTCACACACTCCTCTAGTCTAAATCTCTCTCACACACCCCAACCTCCCTCTCACACACCCCCAACCTCCCTCTCACACACCCCCAACCTCCCTCTCACACACCCCCAACCCCCTCTCACACACCACCAACCTCCCTCTCACACACCCCAACCTCCCTCTCACACACCCCCAACCTCCCTCTCACACACCCCAACCCCCCTCTCACACACCACCAACCTCCCTCTCACACACCCCCAACCTCCCTCTCACACACTCCTCTAGTCTACCTCTCTCTCACACATCCCGAACCTTCCTCTCACACACCTCCAACCTCCCTCTCACATACCCCCAACCTCCCTCTCACACACTCATCTAGTCTACCTCTCTCTCACACACCCCCAACCTCCCTCTCACATACCCCCAACCTCCCTCTCACACACCCAACCTCCCTCTCACACACTCCTCTAGTCTACCTCCCTCTCATACACCCCAATCTCCCTCACACTCACCCCCAACCTCCCTCTTACACACCCCAACCTCCCTCTCACACACCCCCAACCCCCTCTCACACACCACCAACCTCCCTCTCAGACACCCCCAACCTCTCTCTTACACACCCCCAACCTCCCTCACACACACCCCCAACCTCCCTCTCACATACCCCCAACCTCCCTCTCACACACCCAACCTCCCTCTCACACACTCCTCTAGTCTACCTCTCTCTCACATACCCCAACCTCCCTCTCACACACCCCAACCTCCCTCTCACACACTCCTCTAGTCTACCTCTCTCTCACACACCCCAACCTCCCTCTCACACACCCCCAACCTCCCTCTCACACACCCAACCTCCCTCTCACACACTCCTCTAGTCCACCTCTCTCTCACACACCCCCAACCTCCCTCTCACACACCCCCAACCTCCCTCACACACACCCCAACCTCCCTCTCACATACCCCCAACCTCCCTCTCACACACCTCCAACCTCCCTCTCACACACCCAACCTCCCTCTCACACACTCATCTAGTCTACCTCTCTCTCACACACCCCCAACCTCCCTCTCACATACCCCAACCTCCCTCTCACATACCCCCAACCTCCCTCTCACACACCCAACCTCCTTCTCACACACTTCCCTAGTCTACCTCTCTCTCACACACCTCTAACCTTCCTCTCACACACCTCCAACCTCCCTCTCACATACCCCCAGCCTCCCTCTCACACACTCCTCTAGTCTACCTCTCACTCACACACCCCCAACCTCCCTCTCACACACCCCAACCTCCCTCTCACACACCCCAACCTCCCTCTCACACACCCCCAACCTCCCTCTCACACACCCCATCCCCCCTCTCACACACCACCAACCTCCCTCTCACACACTCCCAACCTCCCTCTCACACATTCCTCTAGTCTACCTCTCTCTCACTCACCTCTAACCTTCCTCTCACACACCTCCAACCTCCCTCTCACATACCCACAACCTCCCTCTCACACTCCTCTAGTCGACCTCTCTCTCACACACCCCCAACCTCCCTCTCACACACCCCCAACCTCCCTCTCACACACCCCAACCTCCCTCTCACACACTCTTCTAGTCTACCTCTCTCTCACACACCCCAACCTCCCTCTCACACACCCCCAACCTCCCTCTCACACACCCCTAACCTCCCTCTCACACACCCCCAACCCCCTCTCACACACCACCAACCTCCCTCTCACACACCCCCAACCTCCCTCTCACACACTCCTCTAGTCTACCTCTCTCTCACACACCCCAACCTCCCTCTCACACACCCCAACCCCCTCTCACACACCACCAACCTCCCTCTCACATACCCCCAACCTCCGTCTCACACACTCCTCTAGTCTACCTCTCACTCACACACCCCCAACCTCCCTCTCACATACCCCAACCTCCCTCTCACACACTCCTCTAGTCTACCTCTCACTCACACACCCCAACCTCCCTCTCACACACCCCAACCTCCCTCTCACACACCCCAACCTCCCTCTCACACACCCCCAACCTCCCTCTCACACACCCCAACCCCCTCTCACACACCTCCAACCTCCCTCTCACACACCTCCAACCTCCCTCTCACACACTCCTCTTGTTTACCTCTCTCTCACACACCCCAACCTCCCTCTCACACACCTCCAACCTCCCTCTCACACACCCCCAACCTCCCTCTCACACACTCCTCTTGTCTACCTCTCACTCACACACCCCAACCTCCCTCTCACATACCCCCAACCTCCCTCTCACACACCCAACCTCCCTCTCACACACTCCTCTAGTCTACCTCTCTCTCACACACCCCCAACCTCCCTCTCACACACTCCTCTAGTCTACCTCTCTCTCACACACCCCCAACCTCCCTCTCACACACCTCCAACCTCCCTCTCACACACCCAACCTCCCTCTCACACACCCCAACCTCCCTCTCACACACCCCCAACCTCCCTCTCACACACCCTCAACCTCCCTCTCACACACCCCCAACCTCCCTCTCACACACTCCTCTTGTCTACCTCTCTCACACACCCCAACCTCCCTCTCACACACCCCAAACTCCCTCTCACACACCCCAACCTCCCTCTCACACACCTCCAACCTCCCTCTCACACACCCCCAACCTCCCTCTCACACACTCCTCTCTCTACCTCCCTCTCACACACCCCAACCTCCCTCTCACACACCCCAACCTCCCTCTCACACACCCAACCTCCCTCTCACACACTCCTCTAGTCTACCTCTCTCTCACACACCCCAACCTCCCTCTCACACACCCCCAACCTCCCTCTCACACACCCCCAACCTCCCTCTCACACACCCCCAACCCCCTCTCACACACCACCAACCTCCCTCTCACACACCCCAACCTCCCTCTCACACACCCCCAACCTCCCTCTCACACACCCCAACCTCCCTCTCACACACCCCAACCTCCCTCTCACACACCCCAACCTCCCTCTCACACACCCCCAACCTCCCTCTCACACACTCCTCTAGTCTACCTCTCTCTCACACACCCCAACCTCCCTCTCACACACCCCAACCTCCCTCTCACACACTCCTCTAGTCTACCTCTCTCTCACACACCCCAACCTCCCTCTCACACACCCCAACCCCCTCTCACACACCCCTACCTCCCTCTCACACACCCCCAACCTCCCTCTCACACACTCCTCTAGTCTACCTCTCTCTCACACACCCCAACCTCCCTCTCACACACCCACAACCTCCCTCTCACACACCCCCAACCTCCCTCTCACACACCCCCAACCTCCCTCTCACACACCCCAACCCCCTCTCACACACCCTCCCTCCTCTCACACACCCCCAACCTCCCTCTCACACACTCCTCTAGTCTACCTCTCTCTCACACACCCCAACCTCCCTCTCACACACCCTCAACCTCCCTCTCACACACCCCCAAGCTCCTTGTCACACACCCCAAACCCCCCCTCTCACACACCACTACCCTCCCTCTCACACACTCCCAACCTCCTTGTCACACACTCCTCTTGTCTTCCTCCCTCTCACACACCCCAACCCCCTCTCACAAACCTCCAACCTCCCTCTCACACACCCCCAGCCTCCCTCTCACACATTCCTCTTGTCTACCTCCCTCTCACACACCCCAACCCCCTCTCACACACCTCCAACCTCCCTCTCACACACCCCAACCTCCCTCTCACACACTCCTCTAGTCTACCTCTCTCTCACACACCCCCAACCTCCCTCTCACACACCTCCAACCTCCCTCTCACACACCCTCAGCTACCTCCTCTCACACACCCCCAACCTCCCTCTCACACACCCCAACCTCCCTCTCACACACTCCTCTAGTCTACCTCTCTCTCACACACCCCAACCTCCCTCTCACTCACCCCCAACCTCCCTCTCACACACCCCAACCTCCCTCTCACACACCCCCAACCTCCCTCTCACACACCCCAACCTCCCTCTCACACACCCCAACCTCCCTCTCACACACTCCTCTAGTCTACCTCTCTCTCACACACCCCTAACCTCCCTCTCACACACCCCCAACCCCCTCTCACACACCACCAACCTCCCTCTCACACACTCCCAACCTCCTTGTCACACACTCCTCTTGTCTACCTCCCTCTCACACACCCCCAACCCCCCTCTCACACACCTCCAACCTCCCTCTCACACACCCCCAACCTCCTCTCACACACTCTCATGTCTACCTCCCTCTCACACACCCCCAACCCACCTCTTACACACATCCATCCTCCCTCTCACACACCCACAACCTCCCTCTCACACACTCCTCTAGTCTACCTCTCTCTCACACACCCCCAACCTCCCTCTCACACACCCCCATCCTCCCTCTCACACATTCTTCTAGTCTACCTCTCTCTCACACACCCCAACCTCCCTCTCACACACCCCAACCTCCCTCTCACACACCCCTAACCTCCCTCTCACACACCCCCAACCTCCCTCTCACACACCACCAACCTCCCTCTCACACACCCCCAACCTCCCTCTCACACACCCCAACCTCCCTCTCACACACCCCAACCTCCCTCTCACACACCCCAACCTCCCTCTCACACACCCCCAACCTCCCTCTCACACACCCCCAACCTCCCTCTCACACACCCCAACCTCCCTCTCACACACTCCTCTAGTCTACCTCTCTCTCACACACCCCCAACCTCCCTGTCACACACCCCAAACTCCCTCTCACACACCCCAATCCCCCTCTCACACACCTCCAACCTCCCTCTCACAAACCCCAACCTCCCTCTCACACACTCCTCTTCTCTACCTCTCACTCACACACCCCAACCTCCCTGTCACATACCCACAACCTCCCTCTCACACACCCAACCTCCCTCTCACACACTCCTCTAGTCTACCTCTCTCTCACACACCCCAACCCCCTCTCACACACCCCCAACCTCCCTCTCACACACCCCAACCTCCATCTCACACACCCCCAACCTCCCTCTCACACACCCCAACCTCCCTCTCACACACCCCTACCTCCCTCTCACACACCCCCAACCTCCCTCTCACACACCCCCAACCTCCCTCTCACACACCACCAACCTCCCTCTCACACACCCCCAACCTCCCTCTCACACACCCCCAACCTCCCTCTCACACACTCCTCTTCTCTACCTCTCACTCACACACCCCCAACCTCTCTCTCACACACCCCAACCTCCCTCTCACACACCCCCAACCTCCCTCTCACACACTCCTCTAGTCTACCTCTCTCTCACACACCCCCAACCTCCCTCTCACACACCCCCAACCCCTCTCACACACCACTACCCTCACTCTCACACACCCCCAACCTCCCTCTCACACACTCCTCTAGTCTACCGCTTTCTCACACACCCCCAACCTCCCTCTCACACACCTCCAACCCCCCTCTCACACACCTCCAACCTCCCTCTCACACACCCCAACCTCCCTCTCACACACCCAACCTCCCTCTCACACACTCCTCTAGTCTACCTCTCTCGCACACACCCCCAGCCTCCCTCACACACACCCTCAACCTCCCTCTCACACACCCCAACCTCCTTCTCACACACTCCTCTTGTCTACCTCCCTCTCACACACCCCCAACCCCCTCTCACACACCCCCAACCTCCCTCACACACATCCTCAACCTCCCTCTCACACACCCCCAACCTCCTTCTCACACACTCCACTTCTCTACCTCTCTCTCACTCACCCCAACCCCCCTCTCACACACCGTCAACCTCCCTCTCACATACCCCCAACCTCCCTCTCACACACTCCTCTTGTCTACCTCTCACTCACACACCCCCAATCTCCCTCTCACACACCCCCAACCCCCGTCTCACACACCCCCAACCTCCCTCTCACACACCCCAACCTCCCTCTCACACACCCCAACCTCCCTCTCACACACCCCCAACCTCCCTCTCACACACCCCAACCTCCCTCTCACACACCCCCAACCTCCCTCTCACACACCCCAACCTCCCTCTCACACACCCGCAACCTCCCTCTAACACACTCCTCTCACCTCCTCTCACTCACCCCAACCCCCTCTCACACACCTCCAACCTCCCTCTCACACACCCCCAACCTCCCTCTCACACACCCCCAACATCCATCTCACACACCCCCAACCCCCCTCTCACACACCCCAACCTTCCTCTCACACACCTCCAACCTCCCTCTCACATACCCCCAACCTCCCTCTCACACACTCCTCTAGTCTACCTCTCACTCACACACCCCAACCTCCCTCTCACACACCCCCAACCTCCCTCTCACACACTCCTCTTCTCTACCTCTCTCTCACTCACCCCAACCCCCCTCTCACACACCGTCAACCTCCCTCTCCCACACCCCCAACCACCATCTCACACACTCCTCTGGTCTACCTCTCTCTCACACAACCCGAACCTTCCTCTCACACACCTCCAACCTCCCTCTCACATACCCCCAACCTCCCTCTCACACACTCATCTAGTCTACCTCACTCTCACACACCCCCAACCTCCCTCTCACATACCGCCAACCTCCCTCTCACACACCCAACCTCCCTCTCACACACTCCTCTAGTCTACCTCTCTCTCACACACCCCAACCTCCCTCTCACACACCCCCAACCTCCCTCTCACACACCCCAACCCCCTCTCACACACCCCCAACCCCCTCTCACACACCACCAACCCCCATCTCACACACCCCAACCTCCCTCTCACACACCCCCAACCTCCCTCTCACACACTCCCAACTTTCCTCTCACACACCCCAACCTCCCTCTCACACACCCCCAACCTCCCTTTCACATACCACCAACCTCCCTCTCACACACCCATCCTCCCTCTTACACATTCCTCCAGTCTACCTCTCTCTCACATACCCCAACCTCCCTCTCACACACTCATCTAGTCTACCTCTCTTTCACACATTCACCTCGTCTACCTCTCTATTACACACCCCCAACCTCCCTCTCACACACCCCCAACCTCCCTCTCACACACCCCCGACATCCCTCTCACACACCCAACCTCCCTCTCACACACTTCTCTAGTCTACCTTTCTCTCACACACCTCTAACCTTCGTCTCACACACCTCCAATCTCCCTCTCACATACCCCCAGCCTCCCACTCACACACTCCTCCAGTCTACCTGTCACTCACACACCCCCAACCTCCCTCTCACACACCCCAACCTCCCTCTCACACACCCCAACCTCCTTCTCACACACCCCCAACCTCCCATTCACACACCTCAACCCCCCTCCCACACACCACCAACCTCAGTCTCACACACCCCCAACCTCCCTCTCACACACTCCTATAGTCTACCTCTCTCTCACTCACCCCTAACCTTCCACTCAAACACCTCCAACCTCCATCTCACATACCCCAACCTCCCTCTCACAAACTCCAATTGTCTACCTCTCACTCACACACCCCCAACCTCCCTCTCACACACCCAACCTCCCTCTCACACACTCCTCTAGTCTACCTCTCTCTCACACACCCCAACCTCCCTCTCACACACCCCCAACCCCCCTCTCACATACCGTCAACCTCCCTCTCACACACCCCCAACCACCCTCTCACACACTCCTCTAGTCTACCTCTCTCTCACACACCCCGAACCTTCCTCTCACACACCTCCAACCTCCCTCTCACATTCCCCCAACCTCCCTCTCACACACTCATCTAGTCTACCTCTCTCTCACACTCCCCCAACCTCCCTCTCACATACCCCAACTTCCCTCTCACACACCCAACCTCCCTCTCACACACTCCTCTAGTCTACCTCTCTCTCATACACCCCAATCTCCCTCTCACTCACCCCCACCTCCCTCTTACACATCCCAACCTCCCTCTCACACACCCCCAACCCCCTCTCACATACCACCAACCTCCCTCTCAGACACCCCCTACCCCCCTCTCACACACCTCCAACCTCCCTCACACACACACCCCCAACCTCCCTCTTACACACCCCCAACCTCCCTCACACACACCCCAACCTCCCTCTCACATACCCCCAACCTCCCTCTCACACACCCAACCTCCCTCTCACACACTCCTCTATTCTACCTCTCTCTCACATACCCCAACCTCCCTCTCACACACCCCAACCTCCCTCTCACACACTCATCTAGTCTACCTCTCTCTCACACACTCATCTAGTCTACCTCTCTCTCACACACCCCCAACCTCCCTCTCAAATACCCCCGACCTCCCTCTCACACACCCCCAACCTCCCTCTCACATACCCCCAACCTCCCTCTCACACACCCAACCTCCCTCTCACACACTTCTCTAGTCTACCTCTCTCTCACACACCTCTAACCTTCCTCTCACACACCTTCAACCTCCCTCTCACATACCCCCAGCTCCCCTCTCACACACTTCTCTAGTCTACCTCTCACTCACACACCCCCAACCTCCCTCTCACACAACCCAACCTCCCTCTCACACACCCTAACCACCCTCTTACACACCCCCAACCTCCCTCTCACACACCCCATCCCCCCTCTCACACACCACCAACCTCCCTCTCACACACTCCCAACCTCCCTCTCACACACTCCTCTAGTCTACCTCTCTCTCACTCACCCCTAACCTTCCTCTCACACACCTCCAACCTCCCTCTCACATACCCCCAACCTCCCTCTCACACACTCCTCTTGTCTACCTCTCACTCACACACCCCCAACCTCCCTCTCACATACCCCCAACCTCCTCTCACACACCCAACCTCCCTCTCACACACTCCTCTAGTCTACCTCTCTCTCACACACCCCCAACCTCCCTCTCACACACCCCCAACCTCCCTCTCACACACTCCTCTAGTCTACCTCTCTCTCACACACCCCCAACCTCCCTCTCACACACCCCCAACCTCCCTCTCACACACTCCACTAGTCTACCTCTCTCTCACACACTCATCTAGTCTACCTCTCTCTCACACACCCCCAACCTCCCTCTCACACACCCCCAACCTCCCTCTCACACACCCCCAACCTCCCTCTCACACAACCCCAACCTCCCTCTCACACACCACCAACCTCCCTCTCACACACCCAACCTCCCTCTCACACACTTCTCTAGTCTACCTCTCTCTCACACACCTCAAACCTTCCTCTCACACACCTCCAACCTCCCTCTCACATACCCCCAGCCTCCCACTCACACACTCCTCTAGTCTACCTCTCACTCACACACCCCCAACCTCCCTCTCACGCGCCCCAACCTCCCTCTCACACACCCCAACCTCCCTCTCACACACCCCCAACCTCCCTCTCACACACCTCAACCCCCCTCCCACACACCAACAACCTCCCTCTCACACACCCCCAACCACCCTCTCACACACTCCTATAGTCTACCTCTCTCTCACTCACCCTTAATCTTCCTCTCAAACACCTCCAACTTCCCTCTCACACACCCAACCTCCCTCTCACACACTCCTCTAGTCTGCCTCTCTCTCACACACCCCAACCTCCCTCTCACACATCCCCAACCCCCCTCTCACACACCGTCAACCTCCCTCTCACACATCCCCAACCCCCCTCTCACACACCGTCAGCCTCTCTCTCACACACCCCGAACCTTCCTCTCACACACCTCCAACCTCCATCTCACATACCCCCAACCTCCCTCTCACACACTCCTCTAGTCTACCTCTCTCTCACACACCCCAATCTCCCTCTCACTCACCCCCAACCTCCCTCTTACACACCGCAACCTCCCTCTCACCTACCCCCAACCCCCTATCACACACCACCAACCTCCCTCTCACACACCCCCAACCTCCCTCTCACACACCTCCAACCTCTCTCTCACACACACCCCCAACCTCCCTCTTACACACCCCCAACCTCCCTCTCACACACCCCTAACCTCCCTCTCACACACCCCAACCTCCCTCTCACACACCCAACCTCCCTCTCACACACTCCTCTAGTCTACCTCTCTCTCACATACCCCAGCCTCCCTCTCACACTCCCCCAACCTCCCTCTCACATACCCACAACCTCCCTCTCACACAGCCAACCTGCCTCTCACACACTTCTCTAGTCTACCTCTCTCTCACACACCTCTAACCTTCCTCTCACACACCTCCAACCTCCCTCTCACATACCCCCAGCTTCCCTCTCACACACTTCTCTAGTCTACCTCTCACTCACACACCCCCACCTCCCTCTCACACACCCCAACCTCCCTCTCACACACCCAACCTCCCTCTCACACACCCCCACATCTCCCTCTCACACACCCCATCCCCCCTCTCACACACCACCAACCTCCCTCTCACACACTCCCAACCTCCCTCTCACACACTCCTCTAGTCTACCTCTCTCTCACTCACCCCTAACCTTCCTCTCACACACCTCCAACCTCCCTCTCACATACCCCCAACCTCCCTCTCACACACCCAACCTCCCTCTCACACACTCCTCTAGTCTACCTCTCTCTCACACACCCCCAACCTCCCTCTCACACACCCCCAACCTCCCTCTCACACACTCCTCTAGTCTACCTCTCTCTCACACACCCCCAACCTCCCTCTCACACACCCCAACCTCCCTCTCACACACTCCTCTAGTCTACCTCTCTCTCACACACCCCAACCTCCCTCTCACTCACCCCAACCTCCCTCTCACACACCCCTAACCTCCCTCTCACACACCCCCAACCTCCCTCTCACACACCCCAACCTCCCTCTCACACACCCCCAACCTCCCTCTCACACACTCCTCTAGTCTACCTCTCTCTCACACACCCCAACCTCCCTCTCACACACCCCCAACCCCCTCTCACACACCCCAACCTCCCTCTCACACACCCCCAACCTCCCTCTCACACACTCCTCTAGTCTACCTCTCTCTCACACACCCCAACCTCCCTCTCACACACCCCCAACCTCCCTCTCACACACTCATCTAGTCTACCTCTCTCTCACACACTCATCTAGTCTACCTCTCTCTCACACACCCCAACCTCCCTCTCACACACCCCAACCTCCCTCTCACACACTCCTCTAGTCTACCTCTCTCTCACACACCCCAACCTCCCTCTCACACACCCCAACCTCCCTCTCACACACCCCAACCTCCCTCTCACACACCCCAACCTCCCTCTCACACACCCAACCTCCCTCTCACACACTCCTCTAGTCTACCTCTCTCTCACACACCCCTAACCTTCCTCTCACACACCTCCAACCTCCCTCTCACATACCCCCAACCTCCCTCTCACACACTCCTCTAGTCTACCTCTCACTCACACACCCCCAACCTCCCTCTCACACACCCAACCTCCCTCTCACACACCCCAACTCCCTCTCACACACCCCAACCTCCCTCTCACACACCCCATCCCCCCTCTCACACACCACCAACCTCCCTCTCACACACCCCAACCTCCCTCTCACACACTCCTCTAGTCTACCTCTCTCTCACTCACCCCTAACCTTCCTCTCACACACCTCCAACCTCCCTCTCACATACCCCCAACCTCCCTCTCACACACTCCTCTTCTCTACCTCTCACTCACACACCCCCAACCTCCCTCTCACACACCCCAACCTCCTCTCACACACCCCAACCTCCCTCTCACACACTCCTCTAGTCTACCTCTCTCTCACACACCCCCAACCTCCCTCTCACACACCCCCAACCTCCCTCTCACACACTCCTCTAGTCTACCTCTCTCTCACACACCCCCAACCTCCCTCTCACACACCCCCAACCTCCCTCTCACACACTCCACTAGTCTACCTCTCTCTCACACACTCCTCTAGTCTACCTCTCTCTCACACACCCCCAACCTCCCTCTCACACACCCCCAACCTCCCTCTCACACACCCCCAACCTCCCTCTCACACACCCCAACCTCCCTCTCACACACCCCAACCTCCCTCTCACACACTCCTCTAGTCTACCTCTCTCTCACACACCCCAACCTTCCTCTCACACACCTCCAACCTCCCTCTCACAAACCCCAACCTCCCTCTCACACACTCCTCTAGTCTACCTCTCACTCACACACCCCCAACCTCCCTCTCACACACCCCAACCTCCCTCTCACACACCCCAACCTCCCTCTCACACACCCCCAACCTCCCTCTCACACACCTCAACCCCCTCTCACACACCCCAACCTCCCTCTCACACACCCCCAACCTCCTTCTCACACACTCCTCTGTCTACCTCTCTCTCACACACCCCTAACCTCCCTCTCACACACCTCCAACCTCCCTCTCACACACCCCAACCTCCCTCTCACACACTCCTCTAGTCTACCTCTCTCTCACACACCCCAACCTCCCTCTCACACACCCCCAACCTCCCTCTCACACACCCCAACCTCCCTCTCACACACCCCAACCTCCCTCTCACACACCTCGAGCTCTCTCTCACACACCCCGAACCTTCCTCTCACACACCTCCAACCTCCCTCTCACATACCCCCAACCTCCCTCTCACACACTCCTCTAGTCTACCTCTCTCTCATACACCCCAATCTCCCTCTCACTCACCCCCAACCTCCCTCTTACACACCGCAAACTCCCTCTCACCTACCCCCAACCCCCTATCACACACCACCAACCTCCCTCTCAGACACCCCCAACCTCCCTCTTACACACCTCCAACCTCTCTCACACACACCCCCAACCTCCCTCTCACACACCCCCAACCTCCCTCTCACACACCCCTAACCTCCCTCTCACACACCCCCAACCTCCCTCTCACACACCCAACCTCCCTCTCACACACTCCTCTAGTCTACCTCTCTCTCACATACCCCAACCTCCCTCTCACACTCCCCCAACCTCCCTCTCACATACCCACAACCTCCCTCTCACACACCCAACCTCCCTCTCACACACTTCTCTAGTCTACCTCTCTCTCACACACCTCTAACCTTCCTCTCACACACCTCCAACCTCCCTCTCACATACCCCCAGCTCCCTCTCACACACTTCTCTAGTCTACCTCTCACTCACACACCCCCAACCTCCCTCTCACACACCCCAACCTCCCTCTCACACACCCCAACCTCCCTCTCACACACCCCCACCTCCCTCTCACACACCCCATCCCCCTCTCACACACCACCAACCTCCCTCTCACACACTCCCAACCTCCCTCTCACACACTCCTCTAGTCTACCTCTCTCTCACTCACCCCTAACCTTCCTCTCACACACCTCCAACCTCCCTCTCACATACCCCCAACCTCCCTCTCACACACCCAACCTCCCTCTCACACACTCCTCTAGTCTACCTCTCTCTCACACACCCCCAACCTCCCTCTCACACACCCCCAACCTCCCTCTCACACACTCCTCTAGTCTACCTCTCTCTCACACACCCCCAACCTCCCTCTCACACACCCCCAACCTCCCTCTCACACACTCCTCTAGTCTACCTCTCTCTCACACACCCCAACCTCCCTCTCACTCACCCCCAACTCCCTCTCACACACCCCTAACCTCCCTCTCACACACCCCCAACCTCCCTCTCACACACCACCAACCTCCCTCTCACACACCCCCAACCTCCCTCTCACACACTCCTCTAGTCTACCTCTCTCTCACACACCCCAAACTCCCTCTCACACACCCCCAACCCCCTCTCACACACCACCAACCTCCCTCTCACACACCCCCAACCTCCCTCTCACACACTCCTCTAGTTTACCTCTCTCTCACACACCCCAACCTCCCTCTCACTCACCCCCAACTTCCCTCTCACAAACCCCTAACCTCCCTCTCACACACCCCCAACCCCCTCTCACACACCACCAACCTCCCTCTCACACACCCCCAACCTCCCTCTCACACACTCCTCTAGTTACCTCTCTCTCACACACCCCAACCCTCTCTCACACACCCCAACCTCCCCCTCACACACTCATCTAGTCTACCTCTCTCACACACTCATCTAGTCTACCTCTCTCTCACACACTCATCTAGTCTACCTCTCTCTCACACACCCCCAACCTCCCTCTCACACACTCCTCTAGTCTAAATCATTCTCACACACCCCAACCTCCCTCTCACACACCCCATCCCCCCTCTCACACACCACCAACCTCCCTCTCACACACCCAACCTCCCTCTCACACACTCCTCTAGTCTACCTCTCTCTCACTCACCCCTAACCTTCCTCTCACACACCTCCAACCTCCCTCTCACATACCCCCAACCTCCCTCTCACACACTCCTCTTGTCTACCTCTCACTCACACACCCCCAACCTCCCTCTCACACACCCAACCTCCCTCTCACACGCTCCTCTAGTCTACCTCTCTCTCACACACCCCCAACCTCCCTCTCACACACCCCCAACCTCCCTCTCACACACTCCTCTAGTCTACCTCTCTCTCACACACCCCACCCTCCCTCTCACACACCCCCAACCTCCCTCTCACTCACTCCTCTAGTCTACCTCTCTCTCACACACCCCAACCTCCCTCTCACACACCCCCAACCTCCCTCTCACACACCCCCAACCACCCTCTCACACACTCCTCTAGTCTACCTCTCTCTCACACACCCCGAACCTTCCTCTCACACACCTCCAACCTCCCTCTCACATTCCCCAACCTCCCTCTCACACACTCATCTAGTCTACCTCTCTCTCACACACCCCAACCTCCCTCTCACTCACCCGCAACCTCCCTCTCACACACCCCTAACCTCCCTCTCACACACCCCCAACCCCTCTCTCACACACCACCAACCTCCCTCTCACACACCCCCAACCTCCCTCTCACACACTCCTCTAGTCTACCTCTCTCTCACACACCCCTAACCTCCCTCTCACACACCCCCAACCCCCTCTCACACACCACCAACCTCCCTCTCACACAACCCCAACCTCCCTCTCACACACTCCTCTAGTTTACCTCACTCTCACACACCCCAAACCTTCCTCTCACACACCCCCAACCTCCCCCTCACACACTCATCTAGTCTACCTCTCTTTCACACACTCATCTCGTCTACCTCTCTCTCACACACTCATCTAGTCTACCTCTCTCTCACACACCCCCAACCTCCCTCTCACACACTCCTCTAGTCTAAATCTTTCTCACACACCCCAACCTCCCTCTCACACACCCCCAACATCCCTCTCACAAACCCCCAACATCCATCTCACACACCCCCAACCCCCCTCTCACACACCACCAACCTCCCTCTCACACACCCCAACCTCCCTCTCACACACCCCCAACCTCCCTCTCACACACCCCCAACCCCCCTCTCACACACCACCAACCTCCCTCTCACACACTCCTCTTGTCTACCTCTCTCTTTCACACCCCCAAACTCCCTCTCACAAACCCCCAACCTCCCTGTCACCCACTCCTCTAGTCAACCTCTCTCTCACACACCCCCAACCTCCCTCTCACACACTCCTCTAGTCTACCTCTCTCTCACACACCCCCAACCTCCCTCTCACACACCCCCAACCTCCCTCTGACACACTCCTCTAGTCTACCTCTCTCTCACACACCCCCAACCTCCCTCTCACACACCCCCAACATCCATCTCTCAAACCCCCAACCCCCCTCTCACACACCCCCAACCTTCCTCTCACACACCTCCAACCTCCCTCTCACATACCCCCAACCTCCGTCTCACACACTCCTCTAGTCTACCTCTCACTCACACACCCCCAACCTCCCTCTCACACACCCCCAACCTCCTTCTCACACACTCCTCTTCTCTACCTCTCTCTCACTCACCCCAACCCCCCTCTCACACACCGTCAACCTCCCTCTCACACACCCCCAACCACCCTCTCACACACTCCTCTAGTCTACCTCTCTCTCACACACCCCGAACCTTCCTCTCACACACCTCCAACCTCCCTCTCACATACCCTCAACCTCCCTCTCACACACTCATCTAGTCTACCTCACTCTCACACACCCCCAACCTCCCTCTCACATACCCCCAACCTCCCTCTCACACACCCAACCTCCCTCTCACACACTCCTCTAGTGTACCTCTCTCTCTTACACCCAAACCTCCCTCTCACTCACCCCCAACCTCCCTCTTACACACCCCAACCACCCTCTCACACACCCCCAACCCCCTCTCACACACCACCAACCTCCATCTCAGACACCCCCAACCTCTCTCTTACACACCCCCAACCTCCCTCTCACACACCCCCAACCTCCCTCTTACACACTCCCAACCTCCCTCTCACACACCCCCAACCTCCCTCTCACACACCTCAACCACCCTCCCACACACCACCAACCTCCCTCTCACACACCCCCGACCTCCCTCTCACACACTCCTATAGTCTACCTCTCTCTCACTCACCCTTAATCTTCCTCTCAAACACCTCCAACCTCCCTCTCACATACCCCATCCTCCCTCTCACACACTCCTCTTGTCTACCTCTCACTCACACACCCCAAACCTCCCTCTCACATACCCCCAACCTCCCTCTCACACACACATCCTCCCTCTCACACACTCCTCTAGTCTACCTTTCTCTCACACTCCCCAACCTCCCTCTCACACACCCCCAACCCCCCTCTCACACACCGTCAACCTCCCTCTCACACACCCCCAACCACCCTCTCACACACTCCTCTCGTCTACCTCTCTCTCACACACCCCGAACCTTCCTCTCACGCACCTCCAACCTCCCTGTCACATACCCCCTACCTCCCTCTCACACACTCATCTAGTCCACCTCTCTCTCACACTCCTCCAACCTCCCTCTCACATACCCCCAACCTCCCTCTCACACACCCAACCTCCCTCTCACACACTCCTCTAGTCTACCTCTCTCTCATACACCCCAATCTCCCTCTCACTCACCCTCAACCTCCCTCTTACACACCCCAACCTCCCTCTCACACACCCCCAACCCCCTCTCACACACCACCAACCTCCCTCTCAGACACCCCCAACCTCCCTCTTACACACCTCCAACCTCCCCCATACACACACCCCCAACCTCCCTCTTACACACCCCAACCTCCCTCTCACACACCCCCAACCACCCTCTCACATACCCCCCAACCACCCTCTCACACACCCAACCTCCCTCTCACACACTCCTCTAGTCTACCTCTCTCTCTCACATACCCCAACCTCCCTCTCACACACCCCCAACCTCCCTCTCACACACTCATCTAGTCTACCTCTCTCTCATACACTCATCTAGTCTACCTCTCTCTCTCACATACCCCAACCACCCTCTCACACCCCCAACCTCCCTCTCACACACTCCTCTAGTCTACCTCTCTCTCACATACCCCAACCTCCCTCTCACACACCCCCAACCTCCCTCTCACACACTCTTCTAGTCTACCTCTCTCTCACACACCCCGAACCTTCCTCTCACACACCTCCAACCTCCCTCTCACATTCCCCAACCTCCCTCTCACACACTCATCTAGTCTACCTCTCTCTCACACACCCCAACCTCCCTCTCACTCACCCCCAACCTCCCTCTCACACACCCCTAACCTCCCTCTCACACACCCCCAACCCCCCTCTCACACACCACCAACCTCCCTCTCACACACCCCAACCTCCCTCTCACACACTCCTCTAGTCTACCTCTCTCTCACACACCCCTAACCTCCCTCTCACACACCACCAACCCCCCTCTCACATACCACCAACCTCCCTCTCACACAACCCCAACCTCCCTCTCACACACTCCTCTAGTTTACCTCTCTCTCACACACCCCCAGCTTCCCTCACACACACCCAACCTCCACCTCACACACTCATCTAGTCTACCTCTCTTTCACACACTCATCTAGTCTACCTCTCTCTCACACACTCATCTAGTCTACCTCTCTCTCACACACCCCGAACCTTCCTCTCACACACCCCCAACCTCCCTCTCACACACTCATCTAGTCTACCTCTCTTTCACACACTCATCTAGTCTACCTCTCTCTCACACACTCATCTAGTCTACCTCTCTCTCACACACCCCCAACCTCCCTCTCACACACCCCCAACCTCCCTCTCACACACTCCTCTAGTCTAAATCTTTTTCACACACCCCAACCTCCCTCTCACACACCCCCAACATCCCTCTCACAAACCCCCAACATCCATCTCACACACCCCCAACCCCCCTCTCACACACCACCAACCTCCCTCTCTCACACCCTAACATCCCTCTCACACACCCCCAACCTCCCTCTCATACACCCCCAACCCCCCTCTCACACACCACCAACCTCCCTCTCACACACTCCTCTTCTCTACCTCTCTCTTTCACACCCCCAAACTCCCTCTCACAAACCCCCAACCTCCCTGTCACCCACTCCTCTAGTCAACCTCTCTCTCACACACCCCAACCTCCCTCTCACACACTCCTCTAGTCTACCTCTCTCTCACACACCCCAACCTCCCTCTCACACACTCCTCTAGTCTACCTCTCTCTCACACACCCCTAACCTCCCTCTCACACACCACCAACCCCCCTCTCACACACCACCAACCTCCCTCTCACACAACCCCAACCTCCCTCTCACACACTCCTCTAGTTTACCTCTCTCTCACACACCCCCAGCTTCCCTCACACACACCCAACCTCCACCTCACACACTCATCTAGTCTACCTCTCTTTCACACACTCATCTAGTCTACCTCTCTCTCACACACTCATCTAGTCTACCTCTCTCTCACACACCACCAACCTCCCTCTCACACACCCCCAACCTCCCTCTCACACACTCCTCTTCTCTACCTCTCTCTTTCACACCCCCAAACTCCCTCTCACAAACCCCCAACCTCCCTGTCACCCACTCCTCTAGTCAACCTCTCTCTCACACACCCCCAACCTCCCTCTCACACACCTCCAACCTCCCTCTCACACACCCCCAACATCCCTCTCACAAACCCCCAACATCCATCTCACACACCCCCAACCCCCCTCTCACACACCACCAACCTCCCTCTCACACACCACCAACCCCCCTCTCACACACCACCAACCTCCCTCTCACACAACCCCAACCTCCCTCTCACACACTCCTCTAGTTTACCTCTCTCTCACACACCCCCAGCTTCCCACACACACACCCAACCTCCACCTCACACACTCATCTAGTCTACCTCTCTTTCACACACTCATCTAGTCTACCTCTCTCTCACACACTCATCTAGTCTACCTCTCTCTCACACACCCCCAACATCCATCTCACACACCCCCAACCTCCCTCTCACACACCCCAACCTTCCTCTCACACACCTCCAACCTCCCTCTCACATACCCCCAACCTCCGTCTCACACACTCCTCTAGTCTACCTCTCACTCACACACCCCCAACCTCCCTCTCACACACCCCCACCCTCCTTCTCACACACTCCTCTACTCTACCTCTCTCTCACTCACCCCAACCCCCCTCTCACACACCGTCAACCTCCCTCTCACACACCCCCAACCACCCTCTCACACACTCCTCTAGTCTACCTCTCTCTCACACACCCCGAACCTTCCTCTCACACACCTCCAACCTCCCTCTCACATACCCTCAACCTCCCTCTCACACACTCATCTAGTCTACCTCACTCTCACACACCCCCAACCTCCCTCTCACATACCCCCAACCTCCCTCTCACACACCCAACCTCCCTCTCACACACTCCTCTAGTGTACCTCTCTCTCATACACCCTAACCTCCCTCTCACTCACCCCCAACCTCCCTCTTACACACCCCAACCACCCTCTCACACACCCCCAACCCCCTCTCACACACCACCAACCTCCATCTCAGACACCCCCAACCTCTCTCTTTCACACCCCCAACCTCCCTCTCACACACCCCCAACCTCCCTCTTACACACCCCCAACCTCCCTCTCACACACCCCCAACCTCCCTCTCACATACTCCCAACCTCCCTCTCACACACCCATCCTCCCTCTCACACACTCATCTAGTCTACCTCTCTGTCACACATTCATCTAGTCTACCTGTCTCTCACACACCCCCAACCTCCCTCACACATACCCCCAACCTCCCTCTCACACACCCAACCTCCCTCTCACACAGTTCTCTAGTCTACCTCTCTCTCACACACCTCTAACCTTCCTCTCACACACCTCCAACCTCCCTCTCACATACCCCCAGCCTCCCACTCACACACTCCTCTAGTCTACCTCTCACTCACACACCCCAACCTCCCTCTCACACACCCCAACCTCCCTCTCACATATCCCAACCTCCCTCTCACACACCCCCAACCTCCCTCTCACACACCTCAACCACCCTCCCACACACCACCAACCTCCCTCTCACACACCCCCGATCTCCCTCTCACACACTCCTATAGTCTACCTCTCTCTCACTCACCCTTAATCTTCCTCTCAAACACCTCCAACCTCCCTCTCACATACCCCCAACCTCCATCTCACACACTCCTCTTGTCTACCTCTCACTCGCACACCCCAAACCTCCCTCTCACATACCCCCAACCTCCCTCTCACACACACATCCTCCCTCTCACACACTCCTCTAGTCTACCTCTCTCTCACACACCCCAACCTCCCTCTCACACACCCCCAACCCCCCTCTCACACACCGTTAACCTCCCTCTCAGACACCCCCACCCACCCTCTCACACACTCCTCTCGTCTACCTCTCTCTCACACACCCCGAACTTTCCTCTCACGCACCTCCAACCTCCCTGTCACATACCCCCTACCTCCCTCTCACACACTCATCTAGTCTACCTCTCTCTCACACACCCCAACCTCCCTCTCACACACCCCCAACCCCCTCTCACACACCGTTAACCTCCCTCTCAGACACCCCCAACCACCCTCTCACACACTCCTCTCGTCTACCTCTCTCTCACACACCCCGAACCTTCCTCTCACGCACCTCCAACCTCCCTGTCACATACCCCCAACCTCCCTCTCACACACCCAACCTCCCTCTCACACACTCCTCTAGTCTACCTCTCTCTCATGCACCCCAATCTCCCTCTCACTCACCCCCAACCTCCCTCTTACACACCCCAACCTCCCTCTGACCCACCCCAACCCCCTCTCACACACCACCAACCTCCCTCTCAGACACCCCCAACCTCCCTCTTACACACCTCCAACCTCCCTCACACACACACCCCCAACCTCCCTCTTACACACCCCAACCTCCCTCTCACACACCCCCAACCACCCTCTCACATACCCCCCAACCTCCCTCTCACACACCCAACCTCCCTCTCACACACTCCTCTAGTCTACCTCTCTCTCACACACCCCGAACCTTCCTCTCACACACCTCCAACCTCCCTCTCACATCCCCAACCTCCCTCTCACACACTCATCTAGTCTTCCTCTCTCTCATACACTCATCTACTCTACCTCTCTCTCACACACCCCAAACCTCCCTCTCACATACCCCCAACCTCCCTCTCACACACCCCACCTCCCTCTCACACACTTCTCTAGTCTACCTCTCTCTCACACACCTCTAACCTTCCTCTCACACACCTCCAACCTCCCTCTCACATACCCCCAGCTTCCCTCTCACACACTTCTCTAGTCTACCTCTCACTCACACACCCCCAACCTCCCTCTCACACACCCCAACCTCCCTCTCACACACCCCAACCTCCCTCTCACACACCCCCAACCTCCCTCTCACACACCCCATCCCCCCTCTCACACACCACCAACCTCCCTCTCACACACCCCCAACCTCCCTCTCACACACTCCTCTAGTCTACCTCTCTCTCACACACCCCTAACCTCCCTCTCACACACCCCCAACCCCCCTCTCACACACCACCAACCTCCCTCTCACACACCCCCAACCTCCCTCTCACACACTCCTCTAGTTTACCTCTCTTTCACACACCCATCTAGTCTACCTCTCTCTCACACACTCATCTAGTCTACCTCTCTCTCACACACCCCTAACCTTCCTCTCACACACCCCCAATCTCCCCCTCACACACTCATCTAGTCTACCTCTCTTTCACACACCCATCTAGTCTACCTCTCTCTCACACACTCATCTAGTCTACCTCTCTCTCACACACCCCCAACCTCCCTCTCATACACTCCTCTAGTCTAAATCTCTCTCACACACCCCAACCTCCCTCTCACACACCCCCAACATCCCTCTCACAAACCCCCAACATCCATCTCACACACCCCCAACCCCCCTCTCACACACCACCAACCTCCCTCTCTCACACCCCAACCTCCCTCTCACACACCCCCAACCTCCCTCTCACACACCCCCAACCCCCCTCTCACACACCACCAACCTCCCTCTCACACACCCCCAACCTCCCTCTCACACACTCCTCTTGTCTACCTCTCTCTTCACACCCCCAAACTCCCTCTCACAAACCCCCAACCTCCCTGTCACCCACTCCTCTAGTCTACCTCTCTCTCACACACCCCCAACCTCCCTCTCACACACTCCTCTAGTCTACCTCTCTCTCACACACCCCCAACCTCCCTCTCACACACCCCCAACATCCATCTCACACACCCCCAACCCCCCTCTCACACACCCCCAACCTTCCTCTCACACACCTCCAACCTCCCTCTCACATACCCCCAACCTCCGACTCACACACTCCTCTTCTCTACCTCTCTCTCACTCACCCCAACCCCCCTCTCACACACCGTCAACCTCCCTCTCACACACCCACAACCACCCTCTCACACACTCCTCTAGTCTACCTCTCTCTCACACACCCCGAACCTTCCTCTCACACACCTCCAACCTCCCTCTCACATACCCCCAACCTCCCTCTCACACACTCATCTAGTCTACCTCACTCTCACACACCCCCAACCTCCCTCTCACATACCCCCAACCTCCCTCTCACACACCCAACCTCCCTCTCACACACTCCTCTAGTGTACCTCTCTCTCATACACCCTAACCTCCCTCTCACTCACCCCCAACCTCCCTCTTACACACCCCAACCACCCTCTCACACACCCCCAACCCCCTCTCACACACCACCAACCTCCATCCCAGACACCCCCAACCTCTCTCTTACACACCCCCAACCTCCCTCTCACACACCCCCAACCTCCCTCTTACACACCCCCAACCTCCCTCTCACACACCCCCAACCTCCCTCTCACATACTCCCAACCTCCCTCTCACACACCCATCCTCCCTCTCACACACTCATCTAGTCTACCTCTCTGTCACACATTCATCTAGTCTACCTGTCTCTCACACACCCCCAACCTCCCTCACACATACCCCCAACCTCCCTCTCACACACCCAACCTCCCTCTCACACAGTTCTCTAGTCTACCTCTCTCTCACACACCTCTAACCTTCCTCTCACACACCTCCAACCTCCCTCTCACATACCCCCAGCCTCCCACTCACACACTCCTCTAGTCTACCTCTCACTCACACACCCCAACCTCCCTCTCACACACCCCAACCTCCCTCTCACATATCCCAACCTCCCTCTCACACACCCCCAACCTCCCTCTCACACACCTCAACCACCCTCCCACACACCACCAACCTCCCTCTCACACACCCCCGATCTCCCTCTCACACACTCCTATAGTCTACCTCTCTCTCACTCACCCTTAATCTTCCTCTCAAACACCTCCAACCTCCCTCTCACATACCCCCAACCTCCATCTCACACACTCCTCTTGTCTACCTCTCACTCGCACACCCCAAACCTCCCTCTCACATACCCCCAACCTCCCTCTCACACACACATCCTCCCTCTCACACACACTCCTCTAGTCTACCTCTCTCTCACACACCCCAACCTCCCTCTCACACACCCCCAACCCCCCTCTCACACACCGTTAACCTCCCTCTCAGACACCCCCACCCACCCTCTCACACACTCCTCTCGTCTACCTCTCTCTCACACACCCCGAACCTTCCTCTCACGCACCTCCAACCTCCCTGTCACATACCCCCTACCTCCCTCTCACACACTCATCTAGTCTACCTCTCTCTCACACACCCCAACCTCCCTCTCACACACCCTCAACCCCCCTCTCACACACCGTTAACCTCCCTCTCAGACACCCCCAACCACCCTCTCACACACTCCTCTCGTCTACCTCTCTCTCACACACCCCGAACCTTCCTCTCACGCACCTCCAACCTCCCTGTCACATACCCCCAACCTCCCTCTCACACACCCAACCTACCTCTCACACACTCCTCTAGTCTACCTCTCTCTCATGCACCCCAATCTCCCTCTCACTCACCCCCAACCTCCCTCTTACACACCCCAACCTCCCTCTGACCCACCCCAACCCCCTCTCACACACCACCAACCTCCCTCTCAGACACCCCCAACCTCCCTCTTACACACCTCCAACCTCCCCCACACACACCCCCAACCTCCCTCTTACACACCCCAACCTCCCTCTCACACACCCCCAACCACCCTCTCACATACCCCCAACCTCCCTCTCACACACCCAACCACCCTCTCACACACTCCTCTAGTCTACCTCTCTCTCACACACCCCGAACCTTCCTCTCACACACCTCCAACCTCCCTCTCACATTCCCCAACCTCCCTCTCACACACTCATCTAGTCTTCCTCTCTCTCATACACTCATCTACTCTACCTCTCTCTCACACACCCCAAACCTCCCTCTCACATACCCCCAACCTCCCTCTCACACACCCCACCTCCCTCTCACACACTTCTCTAGTCTACCTCTCTCTCACACACCTCTAACCTTCCTCTCACACACCTCCAACCTCCCTCTCACATACCCCCAGCTTCCCTCTCACACACTTCTCTAGTCTACCTCTCACTCACACACCCCCAACCTCCCTCTCACACACCCCAACCTCCCTCTCACACACCCCAACCTCCCTCTCACACACCCCCAACCTCCCTCTCACACACCCCATCCCCCCTCTCGCACACCACCAACCTCCCTCTCACACACCCCCAACCTCCCTCTCACACACTCCTCTAGTCTACCTCTCTCTCACACACCCCTAACCTCCCTCTCACACACCCCCAACCCCCCTCTCACACACCACCAACCTCCCTCTCACACACCCCCAACCTCCCTCTCACACACTCCTCTAGTTTACCTCTCTTTCACACACCCATCTAGTCTACCTCTCTCTCACACACTCATCTAGTCTACCTCTCTCTCACACACCCCTAACCTTCCTCTCACACACCCCCAATCTCCCCCTCACACACTCATCTAGTCTACCTCTCTTTCACACACCCATCTAGTCTACCTCTCTCTCACACACTCATCTAGTCTACCTCTCTCTCACACACCCCCAACCTCCCTCTCATACACTCCTCTAGTCTAAATCTTTCTCACACACCCCAACCTGCCTCTCACACACTCCCAACATCCCTCTCACAAACCCCCAACATCCATCTCACACACCCCCAACCCCCCTCTCACACACCACCAACCTCCCTCTCTCACACCCCAACCTCCCTCTCACACACCCCCAACCTCCCTCTCACACACCCCCAGCCCCCCTCTCACACACCACCAACCTCCCTCTCACACACCCCCAACCTCCCTCTCACACACTCCTCTTGTCTACCTCTCTCTTTCACACCCCCAAACTCCCTCTCACAAACCCCCAACCTCCCTGTCACCCACTCCTCTAGTCTACCTCCCTCTCACACACCCCCAACCTCCCTCTCACACACTCCTCTAGTCTACCTCTCTCTCACACACCCCCAACCTCCCTCTCACACACCCCCAACATCCATCTCACACACCCCCAACCCCCTCTCACACACCCCCAACCTCCTCTCACACACCTCCAACCTCCCTCTCACATACCCCCAACCTCCGACTCACACACTCCTCTTCTCTACCTCTCTCTCACTCACCCCAACCCCCCTCTCACACACCGTCAACCTCCCTCTCACACACCCACAACCACCCTCTCACACACTCCTCTAGTCTACCTCTCTCTCACACACCCCGAACCTTCCTCTCACACACCTCCAACCTCCCTCTCACATACCCCCAACCTCCCTCTCATACACTCATCTAGTCTACCTCACTCTCACACACCCCCAACCTCCCTCTCACATACCCCCAACCTCCCTCTCACACACCCAACCTCCCTCTCACACACTCCTCTAGTGTACCTCTCTCTCATACACCCCAACCTCCCTCTCACTCACCCCAACCTCCCTCTTACACACCCCAACCTCCCTCTCACACACCCCTAACCCCCTCTCACACACCACCAACCTCCATCTCAGACACCCCCAACCTCTCTCTTACACACCCCCAACCTCCCTCTCACACACCCCCAACCTCCCTCTTACACACCCCCAACCTCCCTCTCACACACCCCCAACCTCCCTCTCACATACTCCCAACCTCCCTCTCACACACCCATCCTCCCTCTCACACACTCATCTAGTCTACCTCTCTCTCACACACTCATCTAGTCTACCTCTCTCTCACACACCCCCAACCTCCCTCTCACATACCCCCAACCTCCCTCTCACACACCCAACCTCCCTCTCACACACTTCTCTAGTCTACCTCTCTCTCACACACCTCTAACCTTCCTCTCACACACCTCCAACCTCCCTCTCACATACCCCCAGCCTCCCTCTCACACACTCCTCTAGTCTACCTCTCACTCACACACCCCCAACCTCCCTCTCACACACCCCAACCTCCCTCTCACACACCCCAACCTCCCTCTCACACACCCCCAACCTCCCTCTCACACACCTCAACCTCCCTCTCACACACCCCAACCTCCCTCTCACACACCCCCAACCTCCCTCTCACATACCCCCAACCTCCCTCTCACACACCCAACCTCCCTCTCACACACTCCTCTAGTCTACCTCTCTCTCACACACCCCAACCTCCCTCTCACACACCCCCAACCACCCTCTCACACACTCCTCTCGTCTACCTCTCTCTCACACACCCCGAACCTCCCTCTCACACACCTCCAACCTCCCTCTCACATACCCCAACCTCCCTCTCACACACTCATCTAGTCTACCTCACTCTCACACACCCCCAACCTCCCTCTCACATACCCCCAACCTCCCTCTCACACACCCAACCTCCCTCTCACACACTCCTCTAGTGTACCTCTCTCTCATACACCCTAACCTCCCTCTCACTCACCCCCAACCTCCCTCTCACACACCCCAACCACCCTCTCACACACCCCCAACCCCCTCTCACACACCCCAACCTCCCTCTCCCACACCCCCAACCTCTCTCTCACACACCCCCAACCTCCCTCTCACACACCCCCAACCTCCCTCTTACACACCCCCAACCTCCCTCTCACACACCCCCAACCTCCCTCTCACATACTCCCAACCTCCCTCTCACACACCCAACCTCCCTCTCACACAGTTCTCTAGTCTACCTCTCTCTCACACACCTCACACCTTCCTCTCACACACCTCCAACCTCCCTCTCACATACCCCCAGCCTCCCACTCACACACTCCTCTAGTCTACCTCTCACTCACACACCCCCAACCTCCCTCTCACACACCCCAACCTCCCTCTCACATACCCCAACCTCCCTCTCAGACACCCCCAACCTCCCTCTCACACACCTCAACCACCCTCCCACACACCACCAACCTCCCTCTCACACACCCCCAACCTCCCTCTCACACACTCCTATAGTCTACCTCTCTCTCACTCACCCTTGATCTTCCTCTCAAACACCTACAACCTCCCTCTCACATACCCCCAACCTCCCTCTCACACACTCCTCTAGTCTACCTCTCTCTCACACACCCCAACCTCCCTCTCACACACCCCCAACCTCCCTCTCACACACTCCTCTCGTCTACCTCTCTCTCACACACCCCGAACCTTCCTCTCACGCACCTCCAACCTCCCTGTCACATACCCCCAACCTCCCTCTCACACACTCATCTAGTCTACCTCTCTCTCACACTCCCCCAACCTCCCTCTCACACACCCCAACCTCCCTCTCACACACCCAACCTCCCTCTCACACACTCCTCTAGTCTACCTCTCTTTCACACACCCCAACCTCCCTCTCACACACCCCCAACCACCCTCTCACACACTCCTCTCGTCTACCTCTCTCTCACACACCCCGAACCTTCCTCTCACGCACCTCCAACCTCCCTCTCACATACCCCCAACCTCCCTCTCACACACTCATCTAGTCTACCTCTCTCTCACACTCCCCCAACCTCCCTCTCACATACCCCCAACCTCCCTCTCACACACCCAACCTCCCTCTCACACACTCCTCTAGTCTACCTCTCTCTCATACACCCCAATCTCCCTCTCACTCACCCCCAACCTCCCTCTTACACACCCCAACCTCCCTCTCACACACCCCCAACCCCCTCTCACACACCACCAACCTCCCTCTCAGACACCCCCAACCTCCCTCTTACACACCTCCAACCTCCCTCTCACACACACCCCCAACCTCCCTCTTACACACCCCAACCTCCCTCTCACACACCCCCAACCTCCCTCTCACATCCCCCCAACCTCCCTCTCACACACCCAACCTCCCTCTCACACACTCCTCTAGTCTACCTCTCTCTCACATACCCCAACCTCCCTCTCACACACCCCCAACCTCCCTCTCACACACTCATCTAGTCTACCTCTCTCTCACACTCATCTAGTCTACCTCTCTCTCACACACCCCCAACCTCCCTCTCACACACTCATCTAGTCTACCTCTCTCTCATACACTCATCTAATCTACCTCACTCTCACACACCCAACCTCCCTCTCCCACACTTCTCTAGTCTACCTCTCTCTCACACACCTCAAACCTTCCTCTCACACACCTCCAACCTCCCTCTCACATACCCCCAGCTTCCCTCTCACACACTTCTCTAGTCTACCTCTCACTCACACACCCCCACCCTCCCTCTCACACACCCCAACCTCCCTCTCACACACCCCAACCTCCCTCTCACACACCCCATCCCCCCTCTCACACACCACCAACCTCCCTCTCACACACTCCCAACCTCCCTCTCACACACTCCTCTAGTCTACCTCTCTCTCACTCACCCCTAACCTTCCTCTCACACACCTCCAACCTCCCTCTCACATACCCCCAACCTCCCTCTCACACACTCCTCTTGTCTACCTCTCACTCACACACCCCCAACCTCCCTCTCACACACCCAACCACCCTCTCACACGCTCCTCTTGTCTACCTCTCTCTCACACACCCCCAACCTCCCTCTCTCACACCTCCAACCTCCCTCTCACACACTCCTCTAGTTTACCTCTCTCTCACACACCCCCAACCTCCCTCTCACACACCCCCAACCTCCCTCTCACACACTCCTCTAGTCTACCTCTCTCTCACACACCCCAACCTCCCTCTCACTCATCCCCAACCTTTCTCTCACACACCCCTAACCTCCCTCTCACACACCCCCAACCCCCCTCTCACACACCACCAACCTCCCTCTCACACACCCCCAACCTCCCTCTCACATACCCCTCTAGTCTACCTCTCTCTCACACACCCCTAACCTCCCTCTCACACACCCCCAACCCGCCTCTCACACACCACCAACCTCCCTCTCACACACCCCCAACCTCCCTCTCACACACTCCTCTAGTTTACCTCTCTCTCACACACCCCTAACCTTCCTCTCACACACCCCCAACCTCCCTCTCACACACTCATCGTGTCTACCTCTCTTTCACACACTCATCTAGTCTACCTCTCTCTCACACACTCATCTAGTCTACCTCTCTCTCACACACCCCCAACCTCCCTCTCACATACCCCCAATCTCCCTCTCACACACCCAACCTCCCTCTCACACACTCCTCTAGTCTAAATCTCTCTCACACACCCCAACCTCCCTCTCACATACCCCCAACCTCCGTCTCACACCCTCCTCTAGTCTACCTCTCACTAACACACCCCCAACCTCCCTCTCACACACCCCCAACCTCCCTGTCACACACTCCTCTAGTCTACCTCCCTCTCACACACCCCCAACCTCCCTCTCACATACCCCCAGGCTCCCTCTCACACACTCCTCTAGTCTACCTCTCACTCACACACCCCCAACCTCCCTCTCACACACCCCAACCTCCCTCTCACACACCCCCAACCTCCCTATCACACACCCCCAACCTCCCTCTCACACACCCCAACCCCCCTCTCACACACCACCAACCTCCCTCTCACACACCCAACCTCCCTCTCACACACTCCTCTAGTCTACCTCTCTCTCACACACCCCAACCTCCCTCTCACACACCCCCAACCTCCCTCTCACACACTCATCTATTCTACCTCTCTCTCACACACTCATCTAGTCTAACCTTTCTCTCACACACCCCAACCTCCCTCTCACACACCCCCAACCTCCCTCTCACACACCCCCAACCCCCCTCTCACACACCACCAACCTCCCTCTCACACACCCCCAACCTCCCTCTCACACACCCCAACCTCCCTCTCACACACCCCTAACCCCCCTCTCGCACACCACCAACCTCAATCTCACACACCCCCAACCTCCCTCTCACACACTCCTCTATTCTACCTCTCTCTCACACACCCCTAACCTTCCTCCCACACACCTCCAACCTCCCTCTCACATACCCCCAACCTCCCTCTCACACACTCCTCTAATCTACCTCTCACTCACACACCCCCAACCTCCCTCTCACACACCTCCAACCTCCCTGTCACACACTCCTCTAGTCTACCTCTCACTCACACACCCCCAACCTCCCTCTCACACACCCCCAACCGCCCTCTCACACACCCCCAACCCCCATCTCACACACCCCCAACCCCCCTCTCACACACCCCCAACCTCCCTCTCACACACCCCCAACCTCCCTCTCACATACCCCCAGCCTCCCTGTCACACACTCCTCTAGTCTACCTCTCACTCACACACCCCCAACCTCCCTCTCACACACCCCAACCTCCCTCTCACACACCCCCAACCTCCCTGTCACACACCCCCAACCTCCCTCTCACACACCCCAACCTCCCTCTCACACACCCCAACCCCCCTCTCACACACCTCCAACCTCCCTCTCACAAACCCCAACCTCCCTCTCACACACTCCTCTTCTCTACCTCTCACTCACACACCCCCAACCTCCCTCTCACATACCCCCAACCTCCCTCTCACACACCCAACCTCCCTCTCACACACTCTTCTAGTCTACCTCTCTCTCACACACCCCCAACATCCCTCTCACACACCCCCAACCCCCCTCTCACACACCCCAACCGCCCTCTCACACACCCCCAACCTCCCTCTCACACACCCCCAACCCCCCTCTCACACACCACCAACCTCCCTCTCACACACCCCCAACCTCCCTCTCACACACCCCCAACCTCACTCTCACACACTCCTCTAGTCTACCTCTCTCTCACACACCACCAACCTCCCTCTCACACACCCCCAACCTCTCTCTCACACACTCCTTAGTCTACCTCTCTCTCACACACGCCCAACCTCCCTCTCACACACCCCCAACCTCCCTGTCACACACTCCTCTAGTCTACCTCTCTCTCACACACCCCCAACCTCCCTCTCACACACCCCCAACCTCCCTCTCACACACTCCTCTAGTCTAAATCTCTCGCACACACCCCAACCTCCCTCTCACACACCCCCAACCTCCCTCTCACACACCCCTAACCTCCCTCTCACACACCCCCAACCTCCCTCTCACACACCCCAACCCCCCTCTCACACACCACCAACCTCCCTCTCACACACCCCCAACCTCCCTCTCACACACTCCTCTAGTCTACCTCTCTCTCACACACCACCAACCTCCCTCTCACACACCCCCATCCTCCCTCTCACACACTCCTCTAGTCTACCTCTCTCTCACACACCACCAACCTCCCTCTCACACACCCCCAACCTCTCTCTCACACACCCCCAACCTCCCTCTCACACACTCCTCTAGTCTACCTCTCCCTCACACACCCCCAACCTCCCTCTCACACTCTACTCTAGTCTACCTGTCTCACACACCCCCAACCTCCCTCTCACACACCTCCAACCTCCCTCTCACACACCCCCAACCTCCCTCTCACACACTCCTCTAGTCTACCTCTCTCTCACACACCTCCAACCTCCCTCTCACACACCCCCAACCTCCCTCTCACACACTCCTCTAGTCTACCTCTCTCTCACACACCCCCAACCTCCCTCTCACACACCCCAACCTCCCTCTCACACACACACATCACATATCCCTCTATAAGCAGCATTAATTAATTATCAATTATTTTGAGAGTTCGTCAGAGCGTGAGATAACGAGTGTGTTGGGTCGTGGAGACATCAAAGAGTGTGTGTGTGTGTGTTTGTGAGTGTGTGTGTGTGTGTGTGTGTGTGTGTGTGTGTGTGTGTGTGTGTGTGTGTAGGCCCGGCACACTGCGTCAAGGGGGGAAATGGGGGAGGGGATAGTTCAACTCACCTGTACAATAATAATGATGACTCCATTACATATCTCTCTCTCTCTCTCTCTCTCTCTCTCTCTCTCTCTCTCTCTCTCTCTCTCTCTCTCTCTCTCTCTCTCTCTGTACAGTGGGATTGTAAATGTCTGTTTGTGTGTCTTATTATCTTTATTTTATAATTTATCTTTATTTAATTTTCTAATATTATCATTCCTGCGTTTCTACAGACAGACGAACAAACCGACAGACAAAAAAATAAACAATTTGAAGGACAAATCATATTACAACAGAAAGTCTTCACTAGAACACAACTCCCACCACCACAACAACAACACGACCAAGCAACAGTTATAACACATCTACCGTACTTCGCAAACCAACCACAAGCCAAAGAAAATCTAAAAGCTAAGTTGCTCCAATTAGCTTTTAAAGAAAGAGAGAATACTCATACCCCATTCTGTATACACAGAACAACCTTTAACATCATACAATACTTGATTAACTAATCTTTGAAAAGTACTACCGCTGTTTTTCATACCAAAGGGTAACACTTTTTACTGATATAAACCATCCATAGTTACAAATGCAGAATTTCTTTTGCTCTTTCAGTCAGTGGTACTCCCCAATATCCTTTCGACAAATCCATCTTAGTTACAAATTTAGCATCTCCTCTCTGGTCAATACAATCATCCACTCTTGGAATAGGATATGAGTCAAGTTTGGTTACATTATTTACTTTTCTGTAATCGGTACAAAATCTCTATAAAATACCATCAAGTTTAGTCACCAATACACACGGTGATCTCCAAGGACTGTTACTTCTTTCAATCATATAATTATCGAGCATATACTGTACTTCTTTTCTCATTATCTCTCTCATCTTGGGATTCACTCTAAGAACATCAGAAAACAAAGGACTACAATCATGTACAATTTGTATGATTTGATTTCTCTTCTCAGTTCCTAAATGATCAAGTTTCTATTCTAAATTATTCAACACACATGAATTATTTAACAGTTTATTTTCACATCTCCCCAACTTAATATCTTCGCTTTCATCTATCATCTTTTCATCATCAAACCTGACACATAGACAATTCACCATGTTATTCACATCATTTTCTGTAAAGTTTCTATTATAATATGGTTTTATCATGCTTACATAACAAAATTGGTTTGACCTGCGTCTTCCTGGAGTATTTCCAATATAGTTCAATTCTCCCACTCTTTTTTCAATCACCCAGGGACCACAAAATCTGGCTTTCAATGGATTCCCTGCTTGTGGCAATACTACCATCACTTGGTCACCAGGTTTGAACTCTCTGCTCCTAGAGTTCTTGTCATACCACCTTTTCAAATCTTCCTGACTCTCTTTCAAATTTTCTGCAGCAATCTCTCTCGCCCTAAACAATCTGTTTTTGAAATCTGATACATGAAAATCACTTTTCCCAATCCACTTCTCCTTCAGCATACTTAATGGACCTCTCACTTAATGTCCATATACCAACTCAAATGGGCTAAAACCTGTAGACTCCTGTACAACATCTCTAATGGCAAACAACGATAAAGGCACACCTTCATCCCAATCTACAGACAATTCCTCAAAATAGATTCTTAAAGTATTTTTTAAAGTCTGGTGGAACCTCTCCACAACTCCTTGGCTTTGCGGGTGATAAGCACTTGACAAATTTTGAGTTATATCTAATCTTTTTAATATTTTTTTATTTTTTTAAACATTCCTGAAGTGAAATTACTTCCCTGGTCTGACTGAACAATTTCAGGCAGGTCTACACAGGAGAAATATCTCACTAACTCTCTTACAATATTTTTAGAATGTATGCTACGTAATGGTACAGCTTCTGGAAATCTGGTAGACACACACAGATAATTATTTCCCTTCCGTGTTCTAGGCAAAGGACCTACACAGTCAATTACAATTCTGCTGAAAGGTTTACAAAATGCAAGAATTGGCATCAGCGGTGCCGGTTGTATAATATGGTTGGGCTTGCCCACTTTCTGACATATCTCACAGGTTTTACAGTACTCAGGTACACTTTTCTTTATATTAGGCCAATAAAAATTAGTAATAGCCTGTCAGTTGTCTTCCTGACTCCCAAATGTCCAGACAAACGAGATTCATGGGATAAAGCAATAACATGTTCCCTATATTCCTTTGGAATAACATTCTGCCTCCTCACCTCCCAATGATCCGATGCTGGAACATCAGCAAGCCTCCACTTTATCATTAACACACCGCTTTGTACACAAAATCCAGTTGATACATCACTCTCATCCCCCATTTCTCTTAGCTTCACTCCAACATTCCCTCAAACTCTCGTCGCTGTTCTGTAACCTTACTAATTCCTCCTTGTTCACAACAAAATCTGGTAGGACATAAATTTTTGCTTCTACAGTACACTCCTTATTATTTTCCAACTCTACTGTATTAATCTGTGGCCATGACATCCTCTTTACCAAATAATCACCTATTTCCAAATCATCATCAAACTCTTCTCTTCTCTTTGACATTGCCCTGGTCACAACACAAGCTGGGTACACAATTTCCGTCTCCACCTCCTCCGCCGACTCGGGTTTACACTTCTTTGAATCATCCAACATATCTTCATTTTTCACAACATGGTTCACCTCTACAGTAGCCTCTTCATCAAATGGATTTTCACATATAATAGGCTCTGGGACCACCTTGTCGCCAGCCAAATCATTATCCAATAACATCTGTACTCTAGGTACGGGAAGTTCAACACTTACCCCAACTTTTACAATGCCACTCACAAATCCACCCTTAAGAATTAAAACATGTAATGGGACAGTCATCCCTGACCCCAATTCTCTTAAATTCACTTCTTCACCAGAGTAAGACTCATCTGTCCACTCTAATACATTTATCAAAATCACACTCTGATTTGTATCTCTGGACTACCTTTAATCCTCACCTCCTTCAATATTAAATGGCTCAAAATTCACAGATTTTGGCTTACTCACACTGTACTTATTTTTTACATTACAAATATTCCGCGGCCTTCACGCAACACTTAATGCCGCAGACTTTGGGCCACTCTGACACCGATATTTAGCATGGCCAATTTCTCCACATGCAAAACATTTTATTGGTGGTCTCTCCTGTCTACTAACACAAGGGTTATAATTGGACTGAGGCTTTGGATGTTTATATTGTGTTTGTCCTTGTGATCTATTCCCTACAGTATTTTGCGACACCTGGTTAGGTGGACCTCCTTTAGAATAATTTGGACTAGGCTGCTTAACATTTGAATAGTTCTGATACTTATGATTTCTGTCATAATTCTGGCTTCTATTATGCCTTACTCCACCTTGTTTACGTGACACCACCTCCTTATACATTTTGTGTGCCATTGCTACCTGGTCAGCCAACCTAGCTGCATTCATCAAATTTTTCATTCTATTCTTACTTATTTCATACTTAATCTCAGGGTGCACAAGACTTTTAAAATGTTCCAACAGGACTAACTGTCTTTTGTCATCCACAGTCTTTACTTCCTGAGACGGACACCATTTATCAAATCTCATCCCACATTCTTTAGCCACTTCAAAATGAGTTTGTCCACTCATTTTCTTAATGTCCATAAACCTTCTCCTGTACACGTCTGGATCCATTTCCACCGTCTTCAACACTGCTTCTTTAACAGTCTCATAATCCACAGACTCTGATATACTCAGACAGGCATAGGCCTCTCTGGCCTTACCCTTAAATTTACTCTTCACCAATATTGCCCAGTCACTTTTGTCCCATTCTTTAATATTTGCAACTTTTTCAAACTGAATAAAGAAGTCCTCAGTTTTTTCCACAAACTCAGGTAAATGACATACATAAGAACATAAGAACATAAGAATAAAGGAAACTGCAGAGGGCCTATTGGCCCACTGGGCAGTCCCATTTACGCCCAACCCCTATTGCTCATATATCCATCCAACCTATGTTTGAAGCTATCCAGCGTATTCGAGTTAATGATGATATTTGGTAACTTGTTCCATTCATCCACTACTCTGTTTCCAAACCAGTGTTTACCTATTTCACTTCGAAATCTAAATTTGTCTAATTTGAAACCATTGTTACGAGTTTGCTCCTGGTTGGATAGTTTGAGTGCCTTTGTCATGTCCGCTTTGTTTAACCCTGACTTCCATTTATACACCTCAATCATATCGCCCCTCACTCTACGTCTCTCGAAGTAGTGCAAATTAAGAAGCTTTAACCTGTCTCTGTACTCAAGGTTCGTAATGCCCGGGATTAATCTTGTCATTCTCCTCTGAATTCTTTCCAAGGATTCTATATCCATTCTGTAATAAGGTGACCAGAATTGAACTGGGTAATCCAAGTGAGGTCTCACAAGCCCAAGATAGAGTTTTAAGATGACCTCGCTAGTCTTGCAACTAACACTCCTTTGTATGAACCCAAGTACTCTATTAGCCTTGTTTCGAGCAAATGCACACATTGTTTACTTGGCTTAAGATTCCTACTTATCATTACTCCTAAATCTTTCTCTCAGTCGGATTTCTCAATAACATCGTTGTTCATCTGGTATCTGGTTTCCCTGTTTACATCTTCTATACTGAGTACTTTACATTTGTCCACATTGAATCTCATCTGCCATTTTTTCAGACCATTCGAAAAGTTTGTTTAGTTCTTCCTGTAGTTTTGCTGAGTCCTCGTCAGATTTATTTACACGCCCTAATTTAGTGTCATCAGCAAATTTACTTATGTTGCTGTCTACGACGATGTCTTTGTCGTTTATGTATATAATAAATAATAATGGTCCGAGTACTGAGCCTTGGGGAACTCCACAAATAACGTTGCTCCAGTGGGATTTAGTTCCGTTCATGCTCACTCGCTGTTTCCTGTCATGTAGCCATGCCCTAATCCATTTTAGAATATCTCCTTTAATGCCATGAGCCTCCACTTTTCTTACTAGTCTTTCGTGGGGGACTCTGTCGAAGGCTTTGCTAAAGTCGAGATATACCACATCATAATTGTGCCCCTCGTCCACTGATTCGAAAACAGATGAAAATAATGTTAATAGATTAGTTAGACAAGAACGCCCGCTTGTGAAGCCATGCTGGGAATCATTGATCAACTTGTGCTTCTCCAGGTGATTTCGAATAGAGCTTGAAATGATTGCTTCCAGTAATTTGCCTACAAGTGATTTTAAACTGATTGGTCGGTAGATAGAGGAATGTGATCTATCTCCCTTCTTGAGAATCGGTATGATATTTTTGCTATCCTCCAGGATTCTGGTATTACACCCGTTTTTAAGGACATGTTAAACAACTTTGCTAAGGGCATACTAAGCTCTTCCTTACATTCCTTTAATACTCTGGCAAATATCTCATCGGGACCTGGTGACTTATTAGGCTTTAGTTTGTCTATTTGCTTACTAATATCGTTACTAGCCACTACTATCTCGCTTAATTTAATTTCTTCGCTATATCTGTATAGAGTCGGTGCCATGTGTATCATGTTTAAATTTTCGGAGGTGAAAATTGTTGAAACATTTTTATTCAGATTATTTATTGCTTATTTCTCAATCGTTATTAGTTAGCTCGCCGTTATCTGACTCTATTGGTCCAATCTTTTCTCGTGTTTTAGTTTGATACATATGATAGAATCCCTTGGGGTTTGCCTTCGCCTCCCTTGCTACCTTCAATTCATTACACCGGTCAACACAATTGTCATGGTTCTGGGGTGGTTCGGTAGTGGTAGGAGTGGATTATATTATATAAAGATAATTATATGTCGTATTTCTTATTTCTTACCGTAGAGTCCGATACCTTCACACTGATTACTTACAGGAGATTATGGCGTATCTACGTAGAAGTTCACTCCACCACTCGACATTCCATGATTTATACTTGATAAATGATGATTTAATGAATTCATTTAATTGTCAACATCCATCTAAGTTATTGGTTATACTATGTCATAACCAATCAGTCATTACCTTTAGTAATAATAAGATAGGATCACAGATACGGGCAGATAATTGCACTTACATTTATTTGTCAAGCTTCCATACAATGAATTACAATTTGCATGGATATATGATTTACTCACGTTCACGCTGTAATAAAATTAATCTTCTAAAACAGGGAATTTTCAACTTGGGGACACATGTGGTTACTCTACTATGGGTGTGACTTAACAGAGCCTTAATTCTTCAAGTGATACATTTACTGCCAGCCTGGATTGCTTTTGTTGCAACCGGGCTTCATCACAAGAACTTCTTCCCACGGCCATAACAACAAAAAGGTACTCTTGGGTTACCACACAAAGTCTCGCGTCACTGACAGCCACGGTAGACGGTTGTCGCGGCAAGGAGAACTGGTAAGCGTGACTTGAATTAACCATTTAGGTGCAATAGACCAGCCTGGATTGCTTTTGTCGCAACCAGGCTTCCACACGTGATATTTCCACGGGGATAACAAACCTAGGTTAACACACTTAGTCTCGTGTCGATCACGGTCACAGTAGACGGGTGTCGTGCAGGAGAACTCTGTAAGCGTGAATTAATTAACCATTTACTGTAGGTTTGATAGGCCAGCCTGGATTGCTCTTGTCGCAACCAGGCATCCACACGTGATATTTCCACGGGGATAACAAACCTAGGTTAACACGCTTAGTCTCGTGTCGACGACGGTTCACAGGACGGAGTGGCGGTGGAGGACTCTGTGTGGTGTGGTGTCCCGCCCCCTTTCAGGAGGGAGAGGATGGAGACGACGTCTTAACTAACCCATGGCTCAGGGGATACTACTTAAAATGAGGTTTTTGGGTGTGAAGCGATGAACAGTACAACACTGTTTCACTGCCCACCCCCCTAAAGGCTGGCTAACATACACTAATTGAAAAATACATGTCCCAGTTATGCCTCGCCGGGCGTCTTATCTCTGGTAAAACAAACTTTGGAGTTGGTTGCGTGGGTAAGCCTAACGCAACCCATGACAATCGCCCCTACTAAGAAAAATTTTTCTTCGGAGAATAAAAATTTCAGCACCTGTATACAATCAAGAGAATGCCTAGCCCAGACACACAATTCAACATTCACACTGTGGTGTGTGTGTGACACTAACACTGCAACGGGATGTAGTCGCCAATCGCCACTGAGGGAAAACCTCAACATTTACTTTAGATTTTCAGGCTGGAGGAAAACTCCGAGGCGAGGGTGACAATTCCCGAGCAATAGTTCATGCTAAGCGTAAACACGCTACATTTATGTTACAGCAACGTGTTGTGTAGTGTAGGGTATGTAGACATTGTTTAGGTGGTACAGGTGTCGTGTTATGTTCTTAAATGTAGAGAGGTGTGAAAAGGTTTACATAACATTTGAAGAGTCGTCAGATGCGTGGAGGTTCGAGTTGACCGGAACATATGGACACTCCCACACATAGGTCAGGTCCTAGACACGCTCTGCAATGTCGAATGAACTTTCCCGGTGGTGAAGAGAAGGACTCCTCCAGCCGGCTGATGTGGAACTGGGTCCCTCTTTCGCTGAGGGCCCCCAAGGTGAGGGTGTACTCTGCCCATCACTCACCATTGGGTCTACTGTCCACCGCCTCAAGCTGAAGTCCACCAAAATGAAGATGTAAATCTGTCCGTCACTCGCCCTTGGGTTTACTGTCCACCGCCTCGTAGTGAATCGGGAGGCTGAGGTGGAACTGGGTCCCTCCGTTGATGAGGACCCCCAAAGGTGTGGAGGTACTCTTCCCGTCACTCACCCTTGGGTGTGCAGTCCACCGCCTCGTACTGAATCAGCTGGCTGATGTGGAACTGGGTTTGCTGACCAGTGTCCGCCGCCACCCTCTCAAGGGTTCGGGGATCACTGTGAGAGGCCACAGGGGTGCAGGTAGAACTCGCCCTCCGTCGCTGGTTCTGGCAAACATCACAAGTCCTCTTCTGTTTCTTTATTTTCCACCTTTAACTTCACATTCAAAATTTCTTAGAGTCCCCTCAAATGTACTAGTAATCATTTCGTAGTACAATATATGCGTTTGTACAAACTGCTGACAATAGTGCAATTATCCGCGGTCTGTGTCCCTGTTCGGGCGCCAATTGTCATGGTTTTGGGTGGTTCGGTGGTAGTATGTGTGGATTATATTATATAAAGATAATAATATGTCGTATTTCTTATTTCTTACCGTAGAGTCCGATACCTTCACACTGATTACTTACAGGAGATTATGGCGTATCTACGTAGAAGTTCACTCCACCACTCGACATTCCATGATTTATACTTGATAAATGATGATTTAATGAATTCATTTAATTTTCAACATCCATCTAAGTTATTGGTTATACTATGTCATAACCAATCAGTCATTACCTTTAGTAATAATAAGATAGGATCACAGATACGGGCAGATAATTGCACTTACATTTATTTGTCAAGCTTCCATACAATGATTTACAATTTGCATGGATATATGATTTACTCACGTTCACGCTGTAATAAAATTAATCTTCTAAAACAGGGAATTTTCAACTTGGGGACACATGTGGTTACTCTACTATGGGTGTGACTTAACAGAGCCTTAATTCTTCAAGTGATACATTTACTGCCAGCCTGGATTGCTTTTGTTGCAACCGGGCTTCATCACAAGAACTTCTTCCCACGGCCATAACAACAAAAAGGTACTCTTGGGTTACCACACAAAGTCTCACGTCACTGACAGCCACGGTAGACGGTTGTCGCGGCAAGGAGAACTGGTAAGAGTGAACTGAATTAACCATTTAGGTGCAATAGATCAGCCTGGATTGCTTTTGTCGCAACGAGGCTTCCACACGTGATATTTCCACGGGGATAACAAACCTAGGTTAACACACTTAGTCTCGTGTCGATCACGGTCACAGTAGACGGGTGTCGTGCAGAACTCTGTAAGCGTGAATTAATTAACCATTTACTGTAGGTTTGATAGGCCAGCCTGGATTGCTCTTGTCGCAACCAGGCATCCACACGTGATATTTCCACGGGGATAACAAACCTAGGTTAACACACTTAGTCTCGTGTCGACGACGGTTCACAGGACGGAGTGCGGTGGAGGACTCTGTGTGGTGTGGTGCCCCGCTCCCTTTTCAGGAGGGAGAGAGTCAAGACGACTTCTTAACTAACCCATGGCTCAGGGGATACTACTTAAAATGAGGTTTTTGGGTGTGAAGCGATGAACAGTACAACACTGTTTCACTGCCCACCCCCCTAAAGGCTGGCTGACATACACTAATTGAAAAATACATGTCCCAGTTATGCCTCGCCGGGCGTCTTATCTCTGGTAAAACAAACTTTGGAGTTGGTTGTGTGGGTAAGCCTAACGCAACCCATGACAACAATTTTTCTGGCACAAAGTTTTTAAACGGATTTTAAGTAAATTTGGGATGCAGAATCCAAATATGACTTTGGTTTTTGTCTATCACATCAGGTTTTTGAGATATACCATATTACACTTTTGCTGGCAAACGTAAACTTGTGGATCAAAATTGACGGTTTAAACATGTATACATAAATTTTTTCAGCATTATAATTTGTATTTTTCTATAACCAAAAATTGTTAATATCAAATTGGAAAGTTAATGCACATATAATATTTAAATGTAGCATTGAAGGGTGAAAAAAAACAATTAATGTACGGAAGAAATAGTGCAAGTATTAAGATCAAGTTACAGTTACATAAACTTCCTCTTTTTGGCCGATCTCTTATGTATAGCTTCTGGAATGTCTCTCATCAAACTCCAGCAGTAGTCCGCCATCATGTTCGAGTCCCATCGACCTTGGTAACGTTCTTCCATTACTTTAATGTCTTGATGAAAGCGCTCCCCTTGCTCCTCGCTCACTTCTCCCAGATTTTCTGGAAACTCGTCCAAGTGACTGTGTAAGTAGTGAACCTTGATACTCATTCTGCATCCAAGTGCTTGTAAACTCAAGAACAGCTCTTCCACAATTTCTTGATAGTTGTCCGCTTTCTTGTTCCCTAAGAAGTTCCTCGCCACATTAGAGAAAGCATTCCAAGTTCTTGCCTGTGCCACAGTCATTGTTGCAAGGAAGTGTGGATCTCTGAGTAGTGTTCTTATTTGAGGTCCATCAAAAATTCCTGCCTTTTTCTTCTCGTCGCTAAGACTTGGAAAGGTTGAGCATATATATCTGAAACACTCTCCACTATGATCATGAGCCTTGACGAATTGCTTCATGATACCAAGTTTTATGTGCAGAGGAGGAAGGACAATGTTTTTCCTGTCAACCAGAGGGTCGTTAATGATAATCTTGTCACGAGGCGTCAAACTATGTCTTGGTGGCCAATCCTTTTTCACCCAATGGTCTGCTGTAGCCCTGCTGTCCCAGTAGCACAGAAAACAGGGGTATTTTGTGTACCCTCCTTGCTGGCCCAATAGAAAGTTTACCATTTTCAAGTCCACACAAATTAACCATTCATGAGCATGGTATTGCAACCTCTCTAGAACAGTCTTAATGTTTTCATACTCTTTAATTTGTACAGAATATCCGATTGGAATTGAACCATACTTGTTTCCGTTATGAAGAAGAACACATTTCAAGCTCCTTTTAGAACTGTCAATAAAAAGTCTCCAATCCTTACTACCATATGCTGGTAGTCCCATGGAGAGAAGAAGTCCTTCTACATCATTACAAAAAACAAGCTGGTCATATGAATGAAAGTACTTCCGCAGTTGCTCTTCTCTGTTGCGATAAAAGGAGACACTCGTGCCAGGTTTTAAGAGTCGTTTCTCTTGAAGCCTGGAAACTAACAATTCAGCAGACTGTTTTGGCAAATTTAGATCTCTGACCAGATCATTCAATTCTGACTGAGCAAACAACGTTGGCTTTTCACAATCTTCACCAGATGGCTTGAAAAGATCAGTCTCTTCATCAGTAGAAACAGGTGAATTCCGGTCTATATCCTCAATCTCTGGTAGCTCAGTAAATTCTGGCACGTTACGTGATGGAGCAAATCTGAGATCAGATTTGGATTCAGCACCTTAAAGTTAGTAAAAAAACAGTTAAAAGGTTTCATGCCAGAAAAAAAAAAAAAAATTTGTAGACCAGTGTTATTCCTCTTTGCTTTTCTTATCTCGGTCTTAACCTTACCGGCCATCATTGGTTTCCTGAAATGTATCAACATTTCCTGCCATGTTTCCAATTTTTTCACAGTAATCACCTACCCTCACAATTTTTATACAAGTATTAACACTTACTTGTTTACAGAAATCTTCACCAGCGCACCACACGAGAGTACAGTAACTAACCTTCAAACACTTCTGTACAGCTTGGTTGCACTGGTACAATCAGTATACTTGACTCAATCCACTCCCGGACATAGGCACCCATGTTACAATCTTCACACCCTCTTCTAGGACTCACTAGTCTAGAGGATGTATAGTCATCCTATAGGCCCAATATATCAGAGGAGACTCTGAAATAACAGCTTCTGTTAACAGAGAGGTTAAATGTTAAATACAGACCTTTACCTTATTTCTGGCTTACAACCTTCTGACTGCTGACAAGCGATTATTTCAATACCACTGTTCCCATTAAAACCGGTTTAATCAAAACACAGCTTTAAAATTACAACAAAACATATTTAATAACAAAACATAATAAATATGTGCTCTCCGTCTATGTGCATACAAAAGGCCAAAAATCATTTCACTCAGAATAATGTTATCTCCACCAAACACAGTGCTCTCTCACTACTATAATATTCTTTAGACTATAATGAACATATTACACTTTAGTTAACACCATAATTATCCATGACTGCTCAGATAATAATAGATAAATGTACACCACACAAGCTTGGCTCTCCTATCCTCCTCAACCTAGCTACTGAGATAGCCGCCAAAACCAAAACAATGTTCCAATACTTTCTTGTTTCATCAAACATATAATTTCTAATTATTTTTATACTTCACACCTACTTCTTACAGTCTTTCATAACTGTATACAAATAAGAATACATTCTACAAGGTTTACATAATGAAACAAATACTAGTATACATACTTACATACAATAATCAAGACATTTTTCAAAGTCTTTACCATAAGCTTGGTAATTCGATTCTAAAGGAAAACGGGAAACAACAGAAACTAAATACAATGGGTAACTGAAACAAATATTGAGGGAAAGGGAGACGAACGTAACACTTACTAGTGTTGGCCTGCACTAGTAAGGTCCAGGGCGTCACCAGTAAGGTCCAGGGCATTACTAGTAAGGTTCATCACTAGCAAGGTCCAGTGCACCACTCGTAAGGTTCAGGGTGTTTCACACACACACACACACACACACACACACACACACTTCTTTCCACGAAAAGTAAATTTATTTTTTTGCTTTTGTTTTTTGTTTATAAGTTTAGTTATTTTCACGGAAAACGTTGTTTTTGTTTAAATACATCCCCCCCCCCCCCCATCCCCACGGACCACACCAGAGACGGAGGGGGGGGAGGAGGTAAGGGGTGGATTGGTTGGGCAATGTCAGAGTGGGGATATTAGGGTCGGGGGGATGTATTAATAGAATGCATCAGTTTTATCTGCTTGGATATGAAATACAGTTGTAGTGTGAGCATTTTTGTATCCCGAAACAGAGAAAATACAGTTATAGACGCACTGGTCATGCCCCTAACCTTATTAGTGACGCCATAGACCTTAATGGTACTGGACCTTACCAGTGACACCCTTGGCCTTACCACTGACTCCCTGAGCCTTACTGGTGATGGACCTTACTAGTGACTCCCTCGACCTTACCAGTGAACTCCTTTCCTTTACCAGTGACACCCTGGACATTCCTGGTGATGGACCTTCCTAGTGACGCCCTCGACCTTAGTAGTGAACACCTTTCCCTTACTAGTGACGCCCTGAACCTTCCTGGTGAACACCTTGACCTTACTAGTGACGTCATGGACCTTTCTGGTGATGGACCTGACGAGTGAATACCTTGACCATACTAGCGACACCCTTGATCATTATGTGTGACGCCCTGGACATTACTGGTGATGGACCTTACTAGTGACACCCAGGACCTTACTAGTGAACACCTTTCCCTTACTAGCGACGCCCTGAACCTTACTGGTGACGCTCTGGACATTACTGGTGTTGTACCTTCCTAGTGATACCCTGAACCTTAGTAGTGAACATCTTGACCTTACTAGTGATGCCCTTGACCTTACTGATAGTGTAACTTACTAATAACACCTTCGACCTTACTGGTGGTGAAACTTTCTAGGGACGCCCTTATCCTTATCCATATCCTGTCCTTGCTAGTGACGCCCTGGAGCTAAGTAGTGATGCCCTTGACCTTACCGGTGATGGACCTTGCTAGTAACGCCTTTGACCTTACTGGTGTTGGAACTTACTAGTGGTGCGCTGGACCATACTAGTGACGCCTTTGAGCTAAGTAGTGACGCCCTTGACTTTACTAGTAACGCCCTTGACCTAACTGGTGACGGCCCCTATAAGAGACGGCCCTGACCGGTACCGTGCTGGACCGGTTGTTGTGTTGATGTGGGCTAGTAACTGTCTTCATTGTAGTTTCTCTCAGTGTTTATATATAGATGACTGGTGTGTGTGCTAACGTAAAATACACGTTTAAAAACATGAGTTATTAAAGCGCAGTTATACAATACAACAACAACGTCAAGTTGACAGTAATGAGGATGAGCTGACCAGTCATAATAAGTGGGCCCCAAACACTGGTTATTGTTGTTGTTTTTGTTGTTGTGTCTGAACCTTCTTCAACACTTAAAACCATTCAATTGCACAACACTAAGTTCTCTGTGCTTCACATTCTTTTTTTTTATTACTATAGAATTAAGAAGTTTCAGAACAGGAATAAAAGAGGTGGTGTTGAGGAAGAGGAAAGTGTAGGTGTTACCTGCCGGGAAAGGAAAGCATTACTGGTTCTACCTGACGATGGTGGGAGTGTGTGTTGGTGCTCGTTTATGGGAGGGGATTACTGGCACTAGCTGGTGGGGGTGGGGGTGTGTATTGGTGCTAGTGGCGAGAGGAGTGTGTGTTGGTGCTAGCTGGCGGGGGTTGTGTGTGAGGGTGCTAACTGGCAAGTGAGGGCTGTGTTGGTGCAAGCTGGCAGAGGATGGAGGTGTTGGTGCTTGCTGACGGGGGTTGTGCGTGACGGTGCTAGTTGGGGGGGAGAGTGTGTTAGTGCTAGTTGCCGGGGAGTGTGTGATGGTGCTAGCTGGCAGGGGAGGAGGGTGTTGGTATTCGCTCGCTGGAGAGGGGCGATGGTGCTAGCTGGCAGGGGAGGGGGTGTTGGTGCTAGCTGGCAGGGATTGTGTGATGGTGCTAGCTGGCGGGGGAGGGGGTGTTGGTGCTAGCTGGCGGGGAGTGTGTGATGGTGCTAGCTGGCAGGGGAGGGGGTGGTGGTGCTAGTTGACGGGGAGTGTGTGAAGGTGCTAGCTGGTGGGGGAAGGGATGTTGGTGCTAGCTGACGGGGGGGGGGGGGGAGTGTGTGTGTTGTTGCTAGTTGGCGGGGAGTGTGTGATGGTGCTAGTTGGCAGGGGAGGGGGTGGTGGTGCTAGTTGACGGAGAGCGTGTGAAGGTGCTAGCTGGTGGGGGGGGGGGGGGGTGTTGGTGCTAGCCGGCAGGGGAGGGGGTGGTGGTGCTAGTTGACAAGGAGTGTGCGATGGTGCTAGCAGTGCAGGTAGGAGTGTGTGGTGGTGCTAGCTGTGCGGGGAGGAGTGTATAATGAGACAAAATCTCACATGAAGAAGTAAGCTAGGAGTTTATAGTAGTAGAGTATTATAGTGAGAGGAAATGGTAGCGTGTCTCGAGGGTGTGATGTTAACACTGTATATTAACACAGGCACAGCACAAGTGTAGTATATAAAACACCAATGCGCGTTACAGCTTTATTTTACTAGTTCAATGGGGGAATTGATGGGGGGGGGGGGGGGGGGTTCGTACACAATTTATGATAGACTATGGTATTCTCGTATGACCTAACCTCACAATTAGAATGGACACTTCACTAAGTCGACCTTTGGGGAGACTCGGGATCACCTCACTTCTACAGTCTACACAGCCAGCACTTACTGTTACACGTTGAGTTGACAACACTCTGTCGATGGACCCGGCTGAGACTTCGTTACACTTAGTGGCGGGCTTCTCTCGAGCGGGACTGGGGACGTAGTAGCTGGCCCTTCCTGGTTACAAGACACACTCTCCGGGAGAAGAGCTCCAGCCCCTATATATTGGACGAGCCGGGGGGGGTGACCTCTCCTACTGAACTGGGTGTGTCTTGACCGGGTTGTTAGGTCAACAGGAGTGCTGGCAAATTAGCGGGTCCTTGAATTAACAGGGTCATGACGCCAGGTTGAGCTGATCGAGTGGTGGTGAGAATTCTGGTTCCCTTGGGTCAGGTCTGGACAGCTGTTTGACCAGGTGTGGTCAGGTCGAAGTAGCGCTTTGTAATTATTACCGCCAGGGTGTGTCTTGGCCAGGTGTGATTTCCTTAACACAGTTATCATAGGGTTATTCAAGTACTTAGGCAGGGGTCAGGTCTCTTGGGTCTTGGAGCGTGTCAACCTGGTATGTTGTGGTACCACGAGGTCTGTACACAATCACTGTTATAGTGATGAAATTCTCTGAGTTGAAAGCTATGGTCTGATATTCAATCACTACAAGTGTGTGATGGTACTAGCGGGGCGGGGAAGAGTGTGTGATGGTACTGGCGGTGCAGGGAGGAGTGTGTGATGGTGCTAGCGGTGTGGGGAGGAGTGTGTGATGGCACTAGCGTTGCGGGGAAGAGTGTGTGATGGTGCTAGCGGTGCGGAGAGGAGTGTGTGATGGTGCTAGCGGTGTGGGGAGGAGTGTGTGATGGCACTAGCGTTGCGGGGAAGAGTGTGTGATGGTGCTAGCGGTGCAGGGAGGAGTGTGTGATGGTGCTAGCGGTGCAGGGAGGAGTGTGTGATGGTGCTAGCGGTGCAGGGAGGAGTGTGTGATGGTGCTAGCGGTGCAGGGAGGAGTGTGTGATGGTGCTAGCGGTGCAGGGAGGAGTGTGTGATGATACTAGCGGTGCAGGGAGGAGTGTGTGATGATACTAGCGGTGCTGGGAGGAGTGTGTGATGGTGCTAGCGGTGCAGGAAGGAGTGTGTGATGGTGCTAGCGGTGCGGAGAGGAGTGTGTGATGGTGCTAGCGGTGCGGAGAGGAGTGTGGGATGGTGCTAGCGGTGCGGGGAGGAGTGTGTGGTGGCACTAGCGGTGCGGGGAGGAGTGTGTGATGGTGGTAGCGGTGCAGGGAGGAGTGTGTGATGGTGGTAGCGGTGCGGGGAGGAGTGTGTGATGGTGGTAGCGGTGCAGGGAGGAGTGTGTGATGGTGGTAGCGGTGCGGGGAGGAGTGTGTGATGGTGGTAGCGGTGCGGGGAGGAGTGTGTGATGGCGCTAGCGGTGCAGGGAGGAGTGTGTGATGGCACTAGCGGTGCGGGGAGGAGTGTGTGATGGTGCTAGCGGTGCGGGGAGGAGTGTGTGATGGTACTGGCGGTGCGGGAAGGAGTGTGTGATGGTGCTAGCGGTGTGGGGAGGAGTGTGTGTTGGCACTAGCGGTGCGGGGAAGAGTGTGTGATGGTACTGGCGGTGCAGGGAGGAGTGTGTGATGGTGCTAGCGGTGTGGGGAGGAGTGTGTGATGGCACTAGCGTTGCGGGGAAGAGTGTGTGATGGTGCTAGCGGTGCGGAGAGGAGTGTGTGATGGTGCTAGCGGTGTGGGGAGGAGTGTGTGATGGCACTAGCGTTGCGGGGAAGAGTGTGTGATGGTGCTAGCGGTGCGGAGAGGAGTGTGTGATGGTGCTAGCGGAGCAGGGAGGAGTGTGTGATGGCACTAGCGGTGCGGGGAGGAGTGTGTGATGGTACTACCCTTTTTAATTCCCGCCTGGTGTTGTCGACCTGTAACGCTCGCGATTTTCCTTGATGTGTTGTTATTTGAGTGATGTCATCTGCATACATAATATCTTCGTTACCTATTCTAGTGGGAGGCGGGGTGTCACTTGAGTACATGATATATATAGGGTGGGAGAGAGGACGCTGCCCTGAGGGACTCTGCGCATGAGTGGAAAGGTCCCTCCTGTGTGTTGTCCTACCCTCAGTCTGTCATTTCTGCCGTTAAGAAAGTTGCAAATCAGCTTATCAATGTTGGCGGGAAGTCCGAGTTGGAAGATCTTATATTTCAGACCGTCATGCCAGACTTTGTCAAATGCCTTCGCTACATCCCGGAGAGTTAGATTACGTTGTCTTCTCGCTGCGGCTCTGGCTATGTTTTCACATGCCAGGGCTATTGCTGTTGTGGTGGATTTAACCTTTCCTGAACCCGAATTGTCTGCAGTTGACTCTGTTGGTTGCTTCCGGGTGATTTCTCAGGCGGTTATTGATGATTTTTTCTAGGATTTTTCCAGGTCAGCAATGCTGACCTTAACTTCACATTCTACAGCAATGCTGACCTTGGCTTCACATTCTACACTACAGCTGACATTGACTTCACATTCAAAAACCCTGCTGACCTTGACTTCACATTCTACATCACTGCTGACCCTGACCTTGACTTCATATTCTACATCACTGCGGACCCTGACCTTGACTTCACATTCTACATCACTGCTGACCTTCACTTCACATTCTACAACACTGTTGACTCTGACCTTGACTTTACATTCTACATCACTGCTGAACTCTTCTCACTTTGGACATCACAGCTCTGATTGACTTCACATTCTACATCACTGTTGACCTTGATTTCACATTTTATATCACTGCTGACTTTGACCTTGACTTCACATTCTACATCACTGCTGACCTTGACTTCACATTGTACAACACTGTTAACTCTGACCTTGACTTCACATTCTACAACACTGTTGACTCTGACCTTGACTTCACATTTTACAACACTGTTGACTCTGACCTTGACTTTGCAATCTACATCAGTGAACATAAGAACATAAGAATGGAGGAAACTGCAGCGGGCCTATTGGCCCATACTGGGCAGTCCCGTTTACACCCAACCTCCTATTGCTCATATGAGCATCCAACCTATGTTTGAAGCTATTCAGCGTATTCGAGTTAATGATGATATTTGGTAACTTGTTCCATTCATCCACTACTCTGTTTCCAAACCAGTGTTTACCTATTTCACGCCTAAATCTAAATTTGTCTAATTTAAAACCATTGCTACGAGTTCGCTCCTGGTTGGATAGTTTGAGTACCTTTGTAATGTCCCCTTTGTTTAGCCCTGCCTTCCACTTATACACCTCTATCAGGTCGCCCCTCGCTCTTCGTCTCTCAAGGGAGTGCAAATTAAGATGCTTTAACCTGTCTCTATACTCAAGGTTCCTGATACCCGGGATTAGTCTTGTCATTCTCCTCTGAATTCTTTCCAAGGATTCTATATCCATTCTGTAATACGGTGACCAGAACTGGACTGCGTAATCCAGGTGTGGTCTCACAAGAGCAAGATACAGTTTTAGGATGACCTCGCTAGTCTTGTAACTAACACTCCTTTGTATGAACCCAAGTACTTTATTAGCCTTGTTACGAGCAAAAACACATTGTTTACTTGGCTTAAGGTTCCTACTTATCATTACTCCTAAATCTCTCTCGCAGTCGGATTTCTCTATGGCATCGTTGTTCATCTGGTATCTGGTTTCCCTGTTTACATCTCCTATACTGAGTACTTTACATTTGTCGATGTTGAATTTCATCTGCCATTTTTCAGACCATTCGAAAAATTTGTTTAGATCCTCCTGTAGTTTTGCCGAGTCCTCGTCAGATTTGATAACACGTCCTATTTTAGTATCATCAGCAAATTTACTTATGTTGCTGTCTATGCCGATATCTATGTCGTTTATGTATATAATAAACAATAATGGTCCAAGTACTGAGCCTTGGGGAACTCCACTTGTGACGTTGCTCCAATGGGACTTAGTGCCGTTAATGCTCACTCGCTGTTTCCTGTCCTGTAACCACGCCCTAATCCATTTAAGGATGTCACCTTTGATGCCATGAGCTTCTACCTTTCTAATTAGTCTTTCGTGGGGTACTCTGTCGAAGGCTTTGCTAAAGTCGAGATATACCACATCATAATTGTGCCCCTCGTCCACTGATTCGAAAACTGATGAAAAGAATGTTAATAGATTAGTTAGGCAAGAACGTCCGCTTGTGAAGCCATGCTGGGAATCATTGATCAATCTGTGCTTCTCCAGGTGATTTCGAATAGAGTTTGAAATGATTGCTTCCAGTAATTTGCCTACTATTGATGTTAGACTGATTGGGCGGTAGTTAGAGGATAGTGATCTATCCCCCTTCTTGAAGATCGGTATTACATTCGCTATCCTCCAGGATTCTGGTACTACACCTGTTTTTAAGGACATGTTAAACAACTTTGCTAAGGGCATACTAAGCTCTTCCTTACATTCCTTTAATACTCTGGCAAATATCTCATCGGGACCAGGTGACTTATTAGGCTTTAGTTTGTCTACTTGCTTACTAACATCGTTACTAGTCACTACTATCTCACTTAATTTGTTTTCTTCACTATCTCTGAATAGAGTCGGTGCCTCGGGTATCATGTTTAAATTTTCGCTGGTGAAAACTGTTGAAAAATATTTATTCAAATTATTGCTCATTTCTCCGTCGTTATCAGTGAGCTCGCCGGAGTCTGACCGTATTGGTCCAATTTTTTCTCGTGTTTTAGTTTGATACATTTGGTAGAATCCTTTGGGGTTTGTCTTCGCCTCCCTTGTTATTCTTACCTCATTATTCCTCTTTGCTTTCCTTATCTCGGTTTTAACCCTACTCGCCAATACCCTATAATAGTCCCGGAGGTGAATTTCGCCACGATTTATCCTTCTACCTATAGCCTTCCTTTGGCCAATGATGTTCTTTAAATAATTATTTATCCATTTAGGGTCATTGTTGTCTGATCTGAGTTTTTTGTATGGTATGTTCTGCCTTTGTGCATTAAGTAACTCACTATTTAAATTGTCGTGGAGCTCGGCAATCTCAGATCTCGTTATCAGGTCGGTGTCATCTGTCAGGTTCACTGCCAAGCGCGACACCCCCTCTCTCAGCTGCCTCTTTAAACTGTCAAAGTTCGCCCTTCTGAAATCTGGTACTTTAGTGGAATTTTCCTTACGTCTGCCCTGAAAATCTAACTGGAATCGAATTTCTTTGTGATCGCTGTTTGCAAGTTCGTTCCCTACCTCGACATTGCTAATGAGGTTTTCTCTGTTCGACAGAACTAAATCCAGTATATTATTACCACGTGTGGGTTTGGTTATATGTTGACTTAAGAAACAGTCCTGGATCGTCTCGAGAAAATCCTCTGATTCTGAGTTGCCCGTATGGTCAGTCCAATCTATTTGGCCAAGGTTAAAGTCGCCTACTATACAGACTTTGTTGTGTATGGAAGCCCTGCGCATTTCATCCCAGATAAGTCGCTCATTGATGCTATCAAGATTAGGGGGTCTATATATTACTCCTGTGATTAATTTTTCCTGACCGTCGCTTAATTCTATCCAAATTGTTTCTGTATTCCTCTCAGTTTTTATTTCCTTATTTATTTCACACTTCAGATTATCCCTAACATAGATTGCTACTCCACCTCCTTTCCTGGTCTGCCTATGGGTATGGAACAGTTTGTAACCCGCAATTTGGTATTCGACTGGTAATTCACGTGTGTCTAGGTTGATCCATGTTTCAGTGAATGCAATTATATCGATTTCTTCGGTACATACCAAGGCCCTAATATCATCCATTTTGTTTCTCATACTTCTACTGTTCGCGTAGTATACATTTAAGTTAGTAGTGTTCTGAGTCGTCCCCTTACCGCGTTTAGTTTTAAACTCCCTGTCTAATTTAGTTTTGTCATCATTCCTAACACTATTTCCCTGTAATCTTTCCCCTTGTTTACCCGCTCCCACTGCAGTCTCCTCCACCCCCGTGCCCATATGTTCTCTTAGCAGTTTAAAAACTTCGATATCTTTTCTGGGCTCTTCTTCACTTTTGACGTCACTGCTGCCCTTGACTTCAATTTCGACATCACTGTTGACCTTGACTTCACTTTTGACGTTACTGCTTCTCTCTCATTACTACACAATAAATCACAAAACTCAGGAAATACAAAACTTTTCAACACCCAAAGTTTCTAATCCTTCATTTCCAGTAAGTCAACACTGTATTCTAATGTTATATACACGATCATTAATTATAAGTTTTGAATCACCTAAAGATTAATCCCCCGACGTGTTTCACCTGATGATTAGGCACCTTAACGTTACCTGGCGAATAGGTTAAGTTAGGTTAGGTTAGGTTAGATTTGGATGTATTTTGTAAGTTTAGGTTACAGTAGGTTAGGTTAGGTTAGGCTAGGTTAGGTTAGGTTAGGTTACTTTAGGTTAGGTTAGGTTAGGTTAGGTTTGGTTGGGTTAGGTTACATAAAGTTAGGTTAGGTTTGTATCAGTTACGTTAGATTCGGTTACTTTACAATTGGGTAATTTATTTTAGTTAGGTTAGTTTAATATTAATTTAGTTGCGTTTATTTATATGTTAGGTTAGATTATGTTGAGTTTGGTTAGTTTTGGGCTCTGACCAAGAAACGTCTCGCACTTTAACCAATCAGAGGTATTATCCAAGAGACAGCACACACCTAGAACCAATCAGTGGTATTACCGAAGTGACGTCACTCACTAAGAACCAATGAGGGTTCGTAGATTCGGTTCAAATAATGTGTGGTTTAGGAATCAGACAAAAGAGCAAAAAATTCTCTCTCTGTCTCTCACACAAAATGAATGCAGTATGAAAGTAATAAATCACGTAGGTACAGTATGTAGCTCTTGTTGAAATATTAATGTAAACAGTATGGATTTTAGCACAAACTGACTGACGCCGACATATAAAACTTTCCACATCAACAGTTACTTGGCTCGGTCCAGTTGAACGTATTTGACACTGGCTTATTTCACCTGTTTATTAACCCACCGAAAACTACCTGTAATAACCTCTGTTTATAGAGACAGTATATAAATGTGGGTTATTGTTATTTGCATGTATTAATTGTATAATTTACACTACTCGAATTAACTAGATAAACAGCAACTGAGCATACGTTATCACTTCTTTCTCACGTGTTAGCTAAGATGACATTCCCATGCCCTCCACGCACCTCTATTTTTTTTTTTTTTTTTTTACAGGGATTTGCCCACCCGGGCACAGGTCACTGACCCATATGGGGGGCTAGGGGCGAAAATGTAATAATAATAATAATAATAATGATAATAATAATAATAATAATAATAATAATAATAATAATAATAATAATAATAATAATAATAATAATTCATAGTAAATAAAATTTATAATAAAAATACAAAATTAGAAATTAAATAAAGAAATAGTATTGATAATAATAATAATAATAATAATAATAATAATAATAATAATAATAATAATAATAATAATAATAATAATAATAATAATAATAATAATAATAATAATAATAACAAAACTGTAATAATAATATTAAGGAAATACAAAAATTAAAAAAAAATCAATAGTGAGAAAAGATATATGTATGTTGTGTTGACAAGTAAGAGGAAACAATTGAGACCCTGCAATTGTGTGTAAATGAGGCAGAAAGTCAGATCAGCAACCTGGGACTTGGTCACAATTTTCGTGATGCCATATGGCAGCAGGGTCTACCATTAGACAATACATTAGGCATCCAATATCTTCCCAGGCGGTAGTATCTCCCTGTTTGATAGCCTCCTACTACCTACACTACACACGTCATCGCCAATTGCCCAGCCCTCAGTGGACTTAACCCCTTTATCTCACAATTGATGGACGTTTTAGAGGAGCTCTGTAAATTACCTCCCATATTTCCTACTAAAAGTGCAGTTGGTGTTATCGGTTAGTTCATCATTGATCACAATAGTGTACATATATTTTGGTAAATAAATAGAAAAAACAGTTACAAGGTGCCAGTTGTATGGAAAACTGACAAGTACAAGTGACTAGCAGATGGGATTATCTGACATTCTACAACTAGTTACATAGATGTTACCAGGTGGACTATCAAACATCAACGACGGGACTATAATGGTGTCAACGGTGTGGATAGCTCTAACCTCCAATAAACTGGAACATATTAAGATGACAGTGATAACGGCTTTTATATGATAACACAGACTGGAAGTGGTAACTGCACTGGTAAATGAAGTGGTAATCGGTGGGATATAACTACTTAATAATATGTATGGGGGTTTAGGGTAGGGTAGGGTAGGGTAGGGTAAGTAAGTCAGGTTAGGTTAGAGTAGGCAAATTTAGGTTAGATTAGGTTAGATTAGGTTTGGTTAGGTTAGGTCATGTTAGGTTAGGTTAAGTTAGCATTAGCGTGTCTATTCTTTAGCTGAAATAAGCTGGATGTCTAATCTTTAGGTGTTCCAATAGTTTTCTCTATCTTTCTCAAACATATTATTGTCATTCAGTGTTATTATTTCTGGTAACGAGACACAACGAAAACAATGGTGTATTGATATGTTATTAGGCGGCCTTTCATAACTTTTTAAAGACTGTTATGTTTCACAAGCATATGAACGAAAAATTGTTTCATGATTGTACTTTTGTCTAAGAGGTAACAAGCATAGACAAACGTCGTTAGTAATAGCAGGTGAATAGACAATAAGGCGCAATGATAGTTAAAACACTACATACACTAATAACACTTCCTATTTATTGTATTATATGAGTACATTAAAAATCACACAATGCAATGAATATATTTCAAATCATTATATCCCAATGCAAAATGTAGGGGTTAGGTTAGGTTAGGTTAGCTTAGATTAGCTTAAGTTAGGTTAGGTTAGGATAGCTTAGGTTAGGTTAGGTTAGTATTTGGGTGTTTAATCATCAAGTGAAATAAGCTATGGTGTGTAAACTTCACGATCTCCCTTAGCAGTAATCATGAGGTATCCAATATTTACCTTATCTTGACCTATTTTAATACAATTTAACATAATGATCTTTCTATAACTCAGTAATATTAACATCATACCTCTCTTACCATTGTATAAATATCTGCGTCCTACATGTTGTAGTCGTTTGGTTGTGACATACATGCTGTAGTTGTTTGGTTGCATCATACATGCTGTAGCTTTCTGGTTGTGTTATACATGCTGTAGTGTTTTAGTCGTGTCATACATGCTATAGTTATTTGGTTGTGTAAGTGCATTTTGGTTAGCTCAACACTACTCATAAACACTGTGTCAAGGCTACTAACTGTTTCAGTCTATAAAGTGTTAACCAAAATGAGACCCACATACAAGGTGGTGTATGTATGAAGTATGTATGTATGTATGTATGAATGTATGTAGCCTCTGTCTACCCAGCAGTAACTGGGAACCTCGATGTTAATCGATTTGTGGATCGTATTCTCTGGTAATGGTTAGCCAGTGCAGTTGGTAAGTTGTCCGGTCTTCTCGGACTATTCCTTGACCCTGGGTCATGCAGCTCGTTAACTTAGGGTGTGGTTGTTGTGTTGGCGACAACTTCTACACCTTAAACAAATTCACTCCTAGGTGGCCCTAGGGCCGGCCATCCTCGTCACAAGAGGGGCAACCATTATTTATTATTATGTATGTGTACATAAATGAGACTTATGTATATAATTATTATGCGAGCCATTACCATGGAAGGATATACTAGTGATGGTGTTTTTGTAATTATTATATTTACCGTTGGAAACTTTCTCATGTTATCGTTTTTTTTATAACACCCGAAAAATTATGTGTTGATCATTGCACAAACAGGTACTGTGCAGTTGGGGAAATGTGTTCCTACACTCCCTGTGGTAACCCGTGTCGCCAAACGGCACCGTCGCAATAGTAGTATCACTGTTTATGAATGAATCACGTCCGTCGTTTCACAACCAATACCCATTCATTCATTCATTAATAGTGACACTTCTACTGAGACGATGCCGTTTGGCGACACGGGTTTCCACAGGTGGGTGTAGGAATACATTTCTGCAACAGTACCATGGCAACATTTGGTAATTTTTGTGCATCTTACATTAAAAGTTTATTTAGTGAACTTTGTCACATATTGATTAAACCTGCCAAGTTTGGTGTAAATCCGCTATCCCGTCCTCGAGTTTTTTGAGGGTATGACAGAAAACGGACAGAGTAGAAAAAATATCCAGAGCCGCAGTTGCTGGCAGGGTGATGACAGGAGATAAGTTGATAAAGCCATAGTTACCACTGGAATAAGGAATTGGGTCCCACCAACTGCACACAGTACCTGTCACTAAGTACAGTTTTTAGTTTAGCAAATTTATTGACAAAACTTGGAGTACAGTTTGCCTATTCTGAGTAATTCAGTCAGGTTTTGGCACTGAGGGTGGTATCACTTCTCACTGCCACGCAGGACAAAGGTTCATACACAAGGAAATACATCATTTTCATTAACAGTAGATATAGGTCAGATTCATGTGGGTGATTTAACTGTTCACTGCCATGCAAGACAGTGGTTCATATACATTGGACGTCATATTCTAATTGAAGATTAATCAGTGTGGGCAAGCAAATTTAGGATAAACAGCAAGAATGTCCTCAAGCACCCCCGATTCAATGTAGTAATTACAAAGTTCATGATACAATAAGCCAGGTGGCCTGAAGTCTTTGACAGTGTCACATTCAATAATACAGTGTTCCAGTGTATGCTTTAAAGGTTTATCACAAAGTTTACATACTGAATGTTCCGGTATGGGTACAGCATTACTAACTTGCCAGATGTGTCTGTGTCCTAGCTTAATTCTGGCCACGATTACATCACATTGTCTGGTTCTGTCCTTATGCTGGCCATACCGGTACCTCTCGTCACAAAAATTGTCATATTTACTAATGCTACAACTGCCAGGTCTCTCTGCATTTCTCAGTTCTTCTAGATCTGAGTTCATGATTCTGACTTGAATGTTTTTAAGTACAGCATTGGACAGGCCAAGGTCAAGGCCAACATTTTTTTTCTTACATGCCTCATAGGCCAGTCTATCAGCACGGTCATGATACTTAATTCCAACCTGGGACGGAATCCACAGAAATTCGGCTCGAGAGTTGTTCTCATTGGCAGTTATCATATTTCTTTTAATATCACATACAACTTTAGACATAGAAACTGACGGGCTGTGCATTGATTTCAAAGCACTTTGGCAGTCACAGAATATCACCCCACCTCCATTTTCTTTAAGGTAGTCTGCAGCTAAGTAGATTCCAGTTAGTTCAGTTTGTGTTGTGCTGGCCCAGTTGTTCAGCCTTTGCTTGTTTGACACTATCATCTCTTTTTCTTTATATATTACAATTGCACAGCCTGTTCTACCTGTGTTTGTCTGCACAGAAACATCAGTAAAAGCATAACATTCACTTGATTTAATACTCTCTATGTGTCTGTTAATAGTGTCTAGTGTGACACATCACATCACATCGTTGTTTGACATTAGCTTACTACCAACAGGAGTGTAATTAATAGGAACTGATATATCCAGCCAAGGAGGAATGACATTAATGGGTTAGTCTGGGGTGATGGGGACATTCAGTTTCAAGAGATCTGCAATACTTTTATGAAGCCACGCCCCAAAGAGAGTCTTTTGTGGAAGGTTAGTGAGATCGTCGGGATTACTTAGATAGAACATCAACTCAGTCTGAGCTGTAGTTTGGGGACCATTGTTCTTTAAAACTTTGACAGAAAACATGGTATTAAGTAGAGCTATCCTCTCAGATAGGGAGGGCAGTCCAAACTCTTTACTGATGTTTACAATTCTGGTTGATTTTGGGGATCCTACAACGATGCACATGGCTTCATTTTGCACTACCTCAAGGGTGTTGACTTATTTAAGCGGAATAGTCACAAGATGGAGAGCATGATAGTCAACTACACAACGAATGAAATGAAGATAGAAAGTACGAGCATAGGTGATGTTAATTCCATAGCCCTTGCCAACAAGGGTTCTGAGGGGTTTAATGCGTTGCATTAGTTTGTCACACAAGTTGCCAACAAAGTTTGCATCATTCACACAAATTCAAAGATATTTATAAATGCTACATAGTTCAAAGGCATGCTGTTAATGTTAAAGTCAAGAGGCAGAGGGTGAGCAGGACACCGATTGAGGACCTTCGTCTTGTCAAATGATATTATGAGACCACATTCCCCAGTCCTCCGAGCAAATACATCCAGCAAGGCTTGGAGCCTGAGCTTAGTCTGTGTCATAATACAGATATCATCAGCATAGCATATTACAGCCTCATTTGGCTATACTAGAATGTAAGCAATAAGCTTGTGCATCAGTATATTAAAGAGCATAAGACTTAACGCTCCTCCCTGAGGCGTGCCAAGCTCAACTGCTCTCATTCTGGCACTTTTGACTCCCTTAAGCAGAACATTGGCATACCTGTTGGACAGATAACCCCCTATCCATGTTAGGAGGTTACCTTGGATGCCAAAATTAGCTAGTTGCTCAAGTTAATGTCTCTATTAATTACATCAAAGCCTGATTTAAGGACTATGAAGGCTGTTTGTGTCCTATCTTTTGAGTGAACGAGATATTCTGCAAAGCATGTCTGTGTGCTGTGCCCTGGCTTGAGCCCATACATATTAGGGGCCAGATTGTCTTTGACTTGAAACATGAGACGGTTGAGAACAACTCTTTCAAGGACTTTACACTGTTACGACCATGTCCCATTTTTCCATTTTTTTTTATTTAACATGCTTCAATGTTGTTTCATATTATTCCTGTGTTATATTTACTATTATATATTCTAGTCACCTTACCCTGTGCTGTTAAGGTTTTAACTGTCATTATTTGTTCAAGCCCATCTTATTTCTTCAATTAGTATTCTAACAAGCATTCTTTGTTTCTCTAACGACCATCTGCATCGTTAAACGAACCATGTTTCACGGGTGTGTCGCACTGGGGGAGCCAACCTTATATATAGTACCCACCAGCAAACCGAGTTCAGTCCAGTCCTCCTGTCATTCAGTTCACGTTTTTTTTAAGAGACACCCTTCACCTGTTACTTATACTTTATTTTATTTCTGTGTTGTTCCTGTCGCCACCAATGTGGTATATCTATATAAGTACCTATTCATGTCTCTTATGTGTCCATCAGTGCTTGCTTAGTTACATTTAAGTAATTCAGTGTTGTTTCACGATAGTTAATTTCAGTGTTAGTTATTTTGTATGTTTATGCAGTGTTAACGTAATCCAGTGCTTTATTTTTATTCTATATGTTTAAGCAGTTCTTTTTATGTTTCGATGTTTTAGTATCATTTGTGTCTTAAAAGTTTCGATAGTGAATCAGTTTGTTGTGACAGCCTACTAGGCTCTTTATTGTGTTAGTATTTAATTTAATTAAATTCTTGAAGGCTTACTTTATTTATTTTTATTCCCTTTTGATTTACTTCACTTTTTTTTTGTTTGGTTACGCCTAGAACCGGGATATTAAAGTAAATTAAGAGACGGCGTAACAACACATACAGGATGTGATTGAAATGGGCCTGAAGCTTGGAGACTTAGCTTTAGGGATTGGTACTATGTTTCCATGATTCCGTGTCTTAGGCAGAATACCCTGTGTGAGGCTCATTTGATACAGGTCAAGCATTGGATGGTTAGGGACCTCATTTAACAATCTCAGGGTGTTATAGGTTATGCCATCCTCACCAGGGGAGGATGATTCACCTTTTATTAGTGCTGTTGTTAGTTCGTGGTGCGCTATAGGAAACTGGTCGGTAAGGTCTGATAAGGAACAGGCTATTTCAATATTGAAACCCCTGTTAATGTGTGTGGTTTTAAGATATTGTTGTATGTCAGGAGGCAGGGAAGTGATTTGTGACACACTAGACTATTGGTCTAATAGCATGTCAGCATATAATGCAGGGTTGAGATGAAGTTGGACTGGGGTGGGTGACTTGGTAATGGCTCTAATTTTGTTCCACACTTCTGCTAGATTGATTGTTCTATTAATCCCCTGTATGAATTGTTCCCAATAGGTGTTTCTCACCTGACCTTTGAGTTCACGAAATGCTGTTAGCTTTGAGGAATGCCAGGAGGTTATCACTAGTTTTATTTTACTTATAAGTGTTGACAAGCTGTTCTACCTTCTCTCCTTCTTTGGTGAGGATGGGGTCATGTTTCCACAGAGGTGGTTTAGTGCTGCCCCCTCTTCCTCCTTGACTTAACCCAGGTGGTATAACATGTGGTACTGACATTTACAAGATAACAGCAAAATTCATCCACTGACCCAGGTGTATATCCAGCATACAATCTGAGGATGTAGGCCTTAGAGTGCAGTTTAAGATTATCTGGGATGTTAATTCTGAGCTTAGGATGGGGTTCACACTCGACATCAGCAACAGTGTATTCAGTAATTATTGCATAATGATCACTGACTAGGTGGTCTGAGATGACCTTAGCCTTGACATGACTGTCTACTAGGTTATACCCAATCACATAATCAAGTCTGCCTCCCATCATATGTGTCACCTTGTCTGTGTCGTATACAGTGATATTATGATTATTGATGTAATTCACGAACACCCTCCCATTAGAGTTACACTGGAAATCACCGAGGACAGTGTGACGAGAGTTAAAGTCACTCATACACAGCATAGCATTGTTACCTGATGGCTTTGGTAACACGTCCACTCGCAGCTCATTACACCGAACATAGAAGTTATACAGCGAAAATGAAATGTTTGCTGTCTTTACTGTAAATTGTTGATCGTGAATACTTTCATCATTGTGAGTTTTGATCCATTTACAGACCAGACCATTCTTTACATAAGTGAGCAGGCCACTTCCTGCTCCTCTATTGTATGCTGTAAAACCAACTATCTTGGGTGTAGCTTTCTTCTGGGTGCTGGACGTGTAAGGTTCTTGTAAACCAATTTCATCAATGTTAAAAACTTTAACAAACAATTGTACTGTAGGTCATTAATTCTGTGGTTAACACTTCGGATGTTCCATGAAATGAACCAATGCGTTCGTGTTACTAGTTCCACCTTGAACTGAGTATAGAGAGTAGCGCGTTCGCTTCATAGATCAACCTAACCAATAAGTTAACCGTTTCAAACTCATCATCCCTGGAGTTCTTGATAATGCGTCTCACAGCCCTTAATCCAGTAGGATTTTTATACACATGTTCCTTCATTAGTCCCATGAGTTCCTCCTCCGAAAATATTGGAAGAAGTACAGGGTTATGGACAGTTTTCAGACCTGGGGTTATTAAAGAGACCACGCTGGCAGTCTGTGGCTCATTCTCCCCATTCATGCTTCCATCTATCGGTTTCGCTCTGGCTACTCACCCTCAAGTTGGCATCATTATGAGAGGAGGCACCAACTACTTCAGAAGCTCCACTGACACTATCACTGCCATTGTTCACTGGTACACTTACTTGGCAGGCCTTAACCTGACCTGCATTGGCTAACGAAGGAGAGTTACTGTGCCTCTTGACTTCAGGTGGTGGAGGCAATCCGGCTGCGTTGGCATCAGTGAGTGGGTGTTGTAGGTGGAGCCGGGTTCCCGGGACAACCGGGGTGCCAGGCCGTCACAGCCTCCTCCCTGCACCTGGGACACTGCCTCCTGGGTGGGGAGGTGTGGCTGTTGATTTCAGGCGACGGACGCGACCCAGCAGTGTTGGCGTCACTGAGTGTGACCGATGTTGTGGGTGGAGGCCGCCTCCCAGGACAACTGGGGTGTCAGGCCGTCACACCCTCCTCCCTGCACCTGGGACAATGCCTCCCAGGTGAGGAGGCAGCCTACGAGAGACAGCTTCCTTGGTGGGGCAGTTCCTCGTGCTACGCATTCCTGCGCAGATGCCGCAGGTGGCTGTCTTGTGACAGTATTTCGCCACATGAATGACCCCGAAGCAGTTGTAGCACACCACGGGGGGAGGGGTCCACCGACTGATGTTACTAGGGGTACCATACTTGCGGAAGAAGCAGTACTCCTCAGGAGGTGGTTCCTTCCTTTTCCAAATAATGATGGTCCTACTAAGTTGTGCACCATCCTTATAGAGTCTTCTTGCTCTGTGGATGCCCGGAAGTGACAGAGCGCCATTGGGGGGAATTCCCTTGGGGAAGTGGGTGACATTTTTTTGGGTCGGACAGGTACATCCCATTTAATGAGATGTAGTGAGCCGACCTTTCCATCAATGAAGCGTTGGATAGCATCCGTCTCCTCTCGGCCTACATAGACGAAACGAGGGGCACTACCTGGCATGACAACATTTAGCGTAGTCGTGAAATATTCCTCATTCAGGGCTCTCAACCACTTAATCTTCATCAAATTGGCATGTAGTTAGCCCGGGGAGCAATGGGAGGGATGCACCTATTGGATCTACTCTGCTTCCTTCCCTGGGTCCTCATTTTGCGTTTCTGCTGAGGAGGCATAAATTTCTGAAAGCCAGTTTCAGTGTCGCCATGACTGTCCTCCTCATCTCTTTCGTTTCCTTCGTCAGGAACATCAGCAGAGCGCCGCCTGGCGTCGACTCCTGCCATGGTTAGATTTAAATGGAATCCAGGTCTTATACACTGAGGCAGAGAGGTGATATGTAGGCCAGCGATGTCCGGGTAACGGGGACTTGTGTGAATGGGCTGAGTTGTTTGAAGTGAGCCTTGAGTAACACTGATAGGAGTTACACCCAATTTTCACCAACCCACTGTTAAATTCTTGTTCCCACCAGCCCAGTATAACCACCATAGTCGCTTAAACACCACATGAAGTCATTAACACGTGTGGTAAGCGCCAACCATCAGCGGAGCGAGGGAAGGGAGCCACATGGCCAGGGTCCCAGAGTAGGCTTCGCGGGCACCAGAGCACTGTGGATGCCAGAAGCTGTCACATTGATTACTACACTACACCCACAAATACCACTTTACACATGGTCATAGCTCACTGACACTGATGTGAAGTCACTAAGTATAACACCCTGTTTCACAATGCGCGAAATAGTGTAAAAGTTAGTTTGGTTATCCTTAGTGTGTGGTGTGTGGCACACAGGTGGTGAACGGTGGCTGGGAGGCGCAACCCTCTTATGATGCAAGATAAGTTGACCTCTATAGTCCCATACGTAAGAGGGAGGTAGGTAGGCAGGCGGCAGCAGGCAGTACACTGGCCTGGCACCTCAGTGTCTGATATCTGACCTCAACCTTAAGGGCTGGGACTGGGTACCACCTTCGCTGTATCATGTCACACTATATTTTCCTCTATACAGTTTGGTTATCTACATAATTATACAGACCATGTTTTGTTTTTTGTTTTTTGTTTTTTAATGGGGATTAGCCCACCCGGGCACAGGTCACTGACCCACATCAGGGCCTGGGGGGGGGGGGGGCGAAATTGTAATAATAATAATAATAATTCATATTAAATAAAAAATTTAATAAAAATACAAAATTAAAAATAACATAGTATTAATTCATAGTAAATAATATTTACAATACAAAACACAAAATTAAAAATTAAATAATAATGATAATAATAATAATAATAATAATAACACTAATTATAATAATAATGATAATGATAATAATAATAATAATAATAATAATAATAATAATAATAATAATAATAATAATAATAATAATGATAACGAACCATAAAGAAATGCAAAAATGAAAAAAATCAATAGTGAGAAACAATATGCAGTACGTACGTTGTGTTGTCAAAGTAAGAAAATCAATTGAGACCCTGCAATTGTGTGTAAACTGAGGCAGAAAGTCATTTCAGCAACCTGGGACTTGGTCACAATTTTCGTGATGCCATATAGCAGCACCTCCCAGTTTGGTAGCTGCCTACTACCTACTACTGTTTATAGGGTCGAGGTGCCGAGATAACTAAGGCACAGAAGGTAACTTCTCACACCTGTACCAAGCTTCACACAGCGCTGAAGCCAAGTCAGGTCAGAGGACGCCGAGCGGGTGTGACCTCCCCCTACGGTGCCCATAGATGAACTGTCACTAAGGACAGGTGTTAAACGGTCTTCTTTTGCTTGTGAACATTACTACATTCACTAGATAATGACGCACAACAGGTGCGCGGCATTTTCATTATTCTCTAAGTTAATTTACTGAGAGAAATGAAAAGCTGATACAGCATATATGCAATAAGCCGGGGGAAGGAAAGGGGTGGGAGTTTAGGGAGGAGGAGGAGAGGTTGGGATTGGGTAGATGAAGGAGGGGTAGTAGACGAAAGTGGGAATGAGCAGAAGATAATAATAATAATAATAATAATAATAATAATAATAATAATAATAATAATAATAATAATAATATTAATAGTAATAATAATAATAGTAATAATAATAATAATAGTAATAATAATAATAGTAATAATAATAATAATAATAATAATAGTAATAACAATAATAATAATAATAATAATAATAATAGTAATCATAATAATAATAATAATAATAATAGTAATAATAATAATAATAATAATAATAGTAATAATAATAATAATAATAGTAATAATAATAGTAATAATAATAATAGTAATGATAGTAGCAATAATAATAATAATAATAATAGTAATAATAATAATAATAATAATAATAATAGTTATAATAATAATAGTAATGATAGTAGTAATAATAATAATAATAATAATAGTAATAATAATAATAATAATAATAATAATAATAATAATAATAACAATAATAATGATAATAGTAATAATAATAGTAATAATAATAGTAATAACAATAATAATAATAATAATAATAATAATAATAATAATAATAATAATAATTATAATAATAAGCGGGACAGGTACAGTACATTATATAATTATCTTGACGTTTCAACCTAATCTGTTCAAATAAAATATTTACGGAAATAAGTCAACATATTACCAAAAGTTTTAAAAAATTGACTTTGTTTAGAATAAATTAATCTATTGAAGAAAATTAGATGTTTCTGGAAAAAGTGGTTTATTTATGATATCAATTTGTTAGTTAATAATAATAATAATAATAATAATAATAATAATAATAATAATAATAATAATAATAATAATAATAATAATAGTAGTCGAAGCTGTAATACAATATTAACTCTAATAATGCCCATAGTAAATTCAACCCATTGTTTCCAAACGCATATGAACTACTGCAATAGTGACCTTTGTTTTTGTAAGGGTCATCTTTGCAGCAGCTGTAGTGGCTGACACTGTTCTAACAGGCGAAGGTGTCAGTATAGTTTCTGGACATAATATTATTTACCGCCGAACATAACTAAAAAGTAACCATTGAACGTGAAATGCTTGTGTGTGTGTGTGTGTGTGTGTGTGTGTGTGACATGGCGGGAGATGTCATAAATGTCAGGTTTTTGACGAACTGCCACAGTGAATATTGCTCTATGTATCAACCCTGGTGCACTGATGGATGGATGTATGGATGGATGGGGTGGTGGACTGATGGATGGGTGGATGAATGACTAGACTAATGGATGAGGTGGTGGGTTGATGGATGAGATAGTGAACTGATAGACGGATAGCTAAACTATTGAATGGTAGGTCGTAGGTTGCTGGATGAGGTGGTGGGTTGCTGGATGGATAAAGTGGTAAACTGTTAAATGGATGAGGTGGTGGTCTGATAGATGAATAAAAAGGTGAACTAATGGATGGATGACTAAATTAATAGATGAGGAGGTGGATGGATGGATGGATGAAGTGGTGAAATGATTAATGGGTGAGATGGTGGATTGATAGAACGATGAAGTGGTTGGCTGATGGATGGAGGGATGAGGGTGTGGACTGACAGATGGATGTATGGATGGATGAGGTGGTACACTGATGGATGGATGGATGGATGGGGTGGTACACTGATGGGTGGATGTATGGATGGATGAGGTGCTGGACTGCCATATTGATGGATGAAATGGTGGGTTGATGGATGGATGGATGTAGTGTTGGCCTGATGGATAGATGGATTAGGTGGTGGAGTGATAGCCGGATGAAGTGGTGGGCTGAAAGATGGATGGATGGATGGATGAGGTGGTAGGCTGATAGGTGGGTGAAGTGGTGGACTGATTAATGGATGAGTTAGTGGGCTGATAGATGGATGAAGTGGTGGTCTGGTGGATGGATTGATGCGGTGGTGGGTTGATGGATTGATAAAATGGTAGACTGATATATGGATAAGTGGTAGGTTGATAGATGGATAAAGAAGTGAACTGATGGAAGGATGGATGGATGGATAAGGGGGTGGACTGGTGGATGGATGGAGTGGTGGACTGGTGGATGGATGAATGAGGTAGTGGGGTGAAGGATGGGTGAAGAGGAAGACTGATTGATGGATGAAGTGGTGGCCTAATAGATGGCGAGATGAGGTGGTGGACTGATGGATGGATGGACGAGTTGATGGATTCATTGATAGACTGCTGGTTGGATAGGTGGATGCAAACTTTTGGAAGGCTTGACTGAGGGTTGGGTGGATGGCAAGACTGGTGGATGTATGGATACACTGATGGATAGATGTATACACTTGTGGATGGATGGAGTGATACACTGAAGGATGGGTGGATATGTGTGTTGACAGAAAGGTAAATGGATGAATGAATGAGTTAATGAATGGAAGATTGGATAAAGTGATGGACCGATAGATGGCAGAATGTATGAATGGATAGACTGATAAATAGTTGGATGGACTACTGGATGTATGAATAGATGAATTGAAGGCTAAATGAATCGATGAATGAGTTGATGGACTGAAAGTGGATAAAATAATGGGAAGATAAATGGATGGCTCGATCGATGGACGGGCAGTTTAATAGATGAATGGAAGGATGGATGAACAGATGGATGGATGGATGGATGAAGAGTGTCATGTTGGGAAGAATATTTTCCACCCACAATGGCAATAAAAGCAGTAACGTAATTGCGTTTTATTTATGTATTTACATTTACCTTACCTTACAAACACAATGCTTGTAGCAGTCCATCGAAGTCGATAAAGACGTTGCTCCAGATGAGATGATTGATGAGTTCTGTGTTATTCCTCTGATGCCACAATAGATGACTATGGAGTCCAATCCTGGAGGCGCAGACCTTATTGCATAGGTGACAGGGATGTTGTTCATTGAGAGGAATTATGCCTTGAGCCCTCTGATGTCGTTGGGCTCGTTTAGTAGCTCTCTTTTGGTTCAGCGACGTCTTAAGTGTTTCCGCTCCTCTATGGCATGTTGAGCGCCATAAGGAACGGTCTGAGGCTAATTGCTTCAGTGAATTTTGTTGCATATTACAGCTCTTGAGAAGAGTTTTAGAGTGGTCCTTATATCTTTTTTTCTGTTCTCCCGCCGAGAGGCTTCCATGCGAGAGCTTGCCATATAATGTTTGTCTTGGAAGCCGGTTGTATGTCATCCTGATAACATGTCCAAGCCAGCGCAAGTGTCTTTTGGCTAGCATGGTTTCAATGCTGGTCGTGTTTGAGCGACAATATAGTTCTTCATGAGTTTTCCAGCATTTGGATATGGCGTCTGTAGGGCGTCCAGGTTTCTGAGGAATATAATAATGTAGATACACTCGTACAGACCGCTAGATAAACTGTAGTCTTCGTTCCATATTTGAGGTCATTGTTGAGAAAGACTCTTGTTCTCAAACGTCCAAATGCAGCTGAGGCTAAATTGATTCTGGTTTGAATTTCTATATCCAGTGAGCAGATGGGTGTAAGAGCGCAATCAAGGTACTTAAACTGGTTTACGACTTTGATAGGATTTCCATTGATGTAGAATTGTGGTGGTTTATTGGTAGAGCAATGGGCTGGACAAAAATCTTAGTCTTCTGGGTGTTAATTTGCAAACCAAGCGAGCTGTAAATACCTCAGATCACGTCCAGTGCACGTTGCATAGATTCTCTGTTATGTGTTAATATTGCACAGTCATCTGCATACTGTAGTTCTATGACCTGAGCTCTTAAGGTCTTTGTGTAGGCTTCCAGACGTCTAATATTAAAAAGGCTACCGTCAAGACGGTACAGCCCACACCTGCATCAGGCCCAAGGGCATTGTATGAGAGTTGTGCTACAGACAGCAAAAAGATGTAAAACAACACAGGTGCCAGCACACAGCCCTGTTGTACGTCCATTTGCACACTAAATGATTCTGACTGCACACCACCCACAAGTACCCGGGCTTGCATTCCATCATGCATCTGGCGGAGGATGTTTAAAAATCTTGGTGGTACACCGACCCTCTCCAACATAGTCCACAAAAGTTCTCTGTTTACTGTGTCGAAAGCTTTGGAGAGGTCAATGAAGGTCTATATTTTGCTCGACTCTTTTCTTGAATTTGCCTAGCTGTGAAGATCATGTCTATTGTACTGCGATCCTTCCTGAATCCACATTGGGATTCAGAAAGAGTGTTCTCCGTTAGGTGTTGGATAAGTCTTGATAATATGATTTTTTTACAGGATCTTGCCAGCAACTACAAGGAGGGCGATGCCCCTGCTGTTACCACAGATTGCTTTGTCACCTTTATTCTTATAAATAGTTATGATATTTGCATCTTTCCAATCCCGGTGGATGGTCTCTGTGGTCCATATGGTGAGTAAGAGGGTATGGAGGCACTCAGTCAGATGGGGACCTCCATGTTTGTAGATTTCAGCAGGAATGCCGTCAGGTCCAGCGCTCTTGTTGTTGCTGAGCCCTTGTATTGCAGTTTCCACCTCTTGCAGGAGTGGGGCTTCATCCATGAGGTGTAGGGTCGGCTTGGGTGGGATGTTATCCAGTGCTGTAGGTGTTATTGGATTAATTTGATTTAGAAGTGTGCTGAAGTGCTCAGCCCATCTTACTGCAATCATTTGATTGCTTTTGTAGAGTGTGGTGCCATCTAAAGATCTTACTGATGAGAAATTTCTTCTTTGCGGGCCATAAATGGACTTTACTGCCTCATACAAGCCGTGTGTGTGTTATTGACATCAGCAAAGGCTTGATTTTTTTTTTTACCCACCAGTCATTTTCCATGCTGCGTAACAGTCTTTGTGTTTCTGACCTGATGTTGGTTAACCACTCCCTCAGTGTTTGTGATTGAAGATTTGATAGCATTGAATCGTGGGCTAATTTTTTGGTAGTGAGAAGATCATGGATGGTAGGTGAGTTCTCATCAAACCAGTCCTGGTGTCGCTTTTTAAAAAAGCCAAGTGTTTCCATTGCAGCGTCACTCATTGCAGTCTTCAACTCTTTCCAGCCATCTTCCACAGTGCCAGGTTCCATAATTTCATGGGCTGGGAGTTTTTCGGTGATCTTATTTTTTAATGAGTTAGAGGTTTCAGGATTACTGAGGATTTTGGTGTTAAGTTTACGACTGGGGCCTTGCCTCAGGTGTTGGGGTCGAATTATCATACGACTCCTGGATCTGATTAACCTATGGTCCATGCCATAATCTGCATTTCTCATGGCTCTTGTGATTTGCACCTCCTTTAGGTCATCTTGGCGACTAATAACATAGTCAAGGAGGTGCCAGTGCTTTGATCGAGGATATTTCCATGAGGTTTTGTATTTGGTTTTCATCTGGAACCAGGTGTTAGTGGTCGTAAGATTGTATTCTGAGCACAGTGTAAGGAGTCAGAGTCCGGTGGTGTTCATCTTCCCTACTCCATGCTTGCCCAGAACTTTGTCCCATGTTTCATAGTTTGAGCCAACTCTAGCATTGAAACCCCCTAAAAGAAAAATTTTGTCAGATGGTGGTGCATCCACAAGAGGAGTTTCTAATATACAATAGAAGCAATCTTTTGTTTCTTCATTTACATCAAGGGTGGGTGCATAAGCGCTGAAGATGGTAACATAACGATCTTTGACCAGAGGGATGCGCCATGTCATGAGCCTTTCGTTTATTCCAGCAGGCGTCTCAGGGATGTTGCGAAGGAGTGATGTTTTGACAGTGAAACCCACCCCTATAGTCATGAGCGTGTCTTCTTGGAGTCCCCTCCAGAAAAAGGAGTAGCCCTCCCCCACTTCCGTCAGGAGTCCTCCCGACTCAGTCGGGTTTCACTAAGAGCAGCAATATCTATGTTATATCTCTTGAACTCATTACCGACCAGGGCAGTTCATCTCCTTGGTCTTTCTATCTCCCCTCTGTCCAATAAGGTCTTACATTCCAGGTAGCAATATAAAGTTATTTCTTAATCTGATTATTTTGATTGTTTCGACTGCATTATGGGATAACTCGACGGCTGCAGTGGGCCGCCCGAGCAAGAGTTAGACAGCATTTGTTTAGGACCACCTTTTCTAGGTCCCTCCAATAGGAAGCAGTTGGGTTCTGTTTGTCGTGATGGAAGCTGCCGAAGAGACACTACCTTGGCCTACCCCAGCAACTGTCGGTGGCATAAGAGACCCACGACGACCGACTGCTGAGCGGGGTCGCAGGAGTCTGCCGAGAACGCCGTTTATTGTGCTTCGCCTATTGCCTGACTCCAAACACAGTTTTTTCGTTAGGGGATGACTCCCGTCGTCTTGCACTTTAACAGTTAACCCACAAGACAGTGGGACAGGGGTTGGTGGGTGACACACACACACACACACACACACGCACAGACACATGTAATGCACAATTCTTAGAAAAATAAAAAAAGTTTTCATGGTTTCGTCACGCCAACACGTCTCCGCCAATAGCAAGACTGACTTCACTTGTTTTGTTTTTTTTTAATATTTAATCTTTGCTTTATGACTTCCTTATCTGAACTTCTTTTTATTTAATCTCTTTACGTGAATTAATGGTTCGGTGAGGTGTATTGAAGATCAGCTAGTATTTTTTCGAACTTTTGGGAATGGCGAATCATCAACGAGCATCTTGGAACAGTGAAGCAGTTGTGTTGAAACTTTAATATAATGATATTGTAATACTGAAACAGTGAATCAGTGTTGGGTGTAGTAAACATTGAACCAGTTATGTTATATACAGTGAAACAGCTAACAAGTGATGTTGAAAAAGACGAAAGTGGATTAGAACAATGAACCAATGTTAAATATTTAGAAAGAGTTAAACCGTGTGGGGTGTATTGAACCAGTGAAACAATGTTGAGTGTATTGAAATAGTGAACCAGTGTTGAGTGTATAGAAACAGTGAACCAGTGTTGAGTGTATTGACACTGTAAACCAGAGTTGAATCTATTGAAACAGAGAACCAGTGTTGAATGTATTGAAACTGAACCAATGTGGTGTGTATTGAACCAGTGAACCAATGTGGTGTGTGTACAATGTTGATTGTATAGAAACAGTGAACCAGTGTTTAGTGTATTGAAACAGTCAACCACTGTTGAATGCATAGAAACAGTGAAACCAGTGTGAGGTGCATTGAACCAGTGTACCAGTGTTGAGTGTATTGAGACAGTGAACCAGTGTGGAGTGTATTGAACCAGTGAACCAGTGTTGAGAGTATAGAAGCAGTGAAACAGTGTTGGGTGTATTGAAACAGTGAACCAGTGTGGAGTGTATTGAACCAGTGAACTAGTGAAGGGTATATTGAACCAATGAACCAGTTTTAAGTACAAAAAATAGTGAACCAGTGTTGGGTGCATTGAAATGTGAACCAGTGTGGGGTGTATTTAACCAGTAAACCGGTGCTGAGTGTATTGGAACAGTGAACTGGTTTTTGAGTGTATTGAAACAGTGAACCAGTGTTGAGAGTATAGAAGCAGTGAACCATTGTTGATTGTATTGAAACAGTGAACCAGTTTTGGGTGTATTGAACCATTGAACCAGTGTTGCGTGTATAGGAAGAGTGAACCAGTGTTGAGAGTATTGAAAAAGTGAATCAGTATTAAGTTTATTGAGTAGTGAACCAGTATGGAGTTCAATGAACCAGTGAACCAATGTTGAGTGTATAGAAACAGTGAACGAGTGTTGAGTGTATTGAAACCGTGAGCCAGTATTGAGTTTATTGAGCAGTGAACAGGTGTTAGTGAAACTGTGAACCAATGGTTTGAAACTCTGAAACCAGTGGTATTGAATCAAAGAAACTTTGTTGGTAGTACTAAAACAGTGAACCGGTTTTGGTGGTAATGAAACTGTAATGAGACAAAACTCACCAGAAGAGGATATGACATAGGTAGAATATTTATAGCAGGAGGATGTTAAGACAGGAAGTTTGGTAGCGTGACTCGAGAGTGTGGGGGAGACTACAGTATGTATATTAACACAGGCCCAGTACAAGTGTAGTATATAAAACACAACTGCGTGTTACAGCTTTATTTTACTAGTTGCATAGGGGGAATTAATGGGGGGGATTCGTACACAGGGTATGATGGACCATGATATGTAGGTTTTGTTAGGTTCTGAATAATAAGTTCTATATACAGGAGAGAACACAAACACCTGTATAGTTTTGTAGGTTCGGTTTACTGGATAAGAGTATGTACACAGAGGGAAGCAGCACTCTCCCCGGCTAAGCTCCTTTGTCAACTGCTATAGGCGACGTATGGCAAGTGATACATTAGCAGCTTCCATACGTCGCCAGGCACATTAATTAAGCGTGTGGGATATGGTAATAACATTGCCACACGCTGCTAGCTAGGCTGAATAAATAATACATAAATGGAGCACATACATAATATACATACATGATATATAATCCAGCATACATAATATACATACACCTCCCTCCCCCCTATACGCTCATAGCAAAGTCTTGAGCGGACCTTTTCTTTTGGATCCGTTCTGAGCGTCGAGGGACTTCATCACTGGGAAGGGTATGGGACTCAACACTGGTGGCGGGGCCAGCAGAAGGCATTGTTACGGGTCGGAGAAAACGGCGGTTCCTCCACCATACACGACCACTGGGTAACCGCACCTGGTAGTCCCGTGACCTGCCGAGACCCATGACTACGCCTACTTTGTCCCAACGTAGGGAGGTCGGGTCCTGAACACGGACTTGGGTGCCGACACTCAACCTGGGGAGAGAACGGGCGACGACGTCCTGAACACGTTCGGCGGCTCGGCGATCACAATCCTCTGTCTTGGCCTGCCACTCCTTGGAGAAGGATTGAGGGTGAGCAGGGACACAAGAACGAAGGGGGCGTCCATACAAAACCTGGGCAGGGGAGCGTCCGGTGTAGTTAGGTGTGTTGCGGAGTTCAAGAAGACCCCTGTCGAAGGCCTCGCAGTCAATGTTCCCAGAAGGGGCCACCTTAAGGATGAGGTGCTTCAGGGATTTGACAGCAGCCTCAGCGTGGCCGTTGGACTGCGGGTAATGGGGCGATGACAACACATGCCGGACTCCCCATCGGTCAAGGAACACAGCAAAGTCCCGGCTTGTGAACTGAGGCCCTCCGTCGGTTCGCAGGCGTACAGGAACGCCCACGTCACGGAAGTAGTGGCGGAACTTGCTGATGGTGGCGGCAGACGTCGTGTCATTACCGCACTTGATGACAACCGGCCAACCAGAGAGACGGTCGACGATAACGAGGAAGGACTTTCCTGACACACAGAAAAAGTCGGCCGACGCAGACTCAAAGGGGCGGGTGGGGTTGTCGTCACTCATAAAGGATTCCTGCTGCTGGCTGGGTTGTAATACGCGGCGGGGCTTACACACCTGGACAGCATTGGAGATGTCGGGGTCGATGCCAGGCCGGAACACAGTCTGTCTTGCACGCCGTTTGGTGGCCTCGGCTCCACAGTGACTGTCGTGGAGGCGAGCCAAGGCGTGGAGACTTGAAGCAGCAGGGACAACTACCGAAGGGGAGGTGTCACTGGCCAGAGGTAGGGGTAGGGCGGCAGCAGGGTAGTTGCTGCTCCCTTCGTGCACCCTGTTGGCGTGTTTTACCTCGAGAATCGGTGTTGGGAAGTCCTGGGAGATGATGGCCAACTCTTGGCAATGTCTGTAGGACAGCAGAGGAGTCTGGACACCGTTATGCACATCAATCCAGGCTTGACACGACCTGTTGCCAAAGGTGACTTGTGCTTGGAGTGAACCCAGGGCCGGGGTCATCTGTGAACCATCTGCCATAAAGCGGAGATCCTTGGGGGGCGGTCCTAGATCACTTGGAGAGAGCCCCAAGCATTGCAAATGCTGGGGACCGATGACTGTAGCATCAGCGCCGGTGTCGGGCAACATCTGAAGACGGGATGAAGCACTGCGGTAGGTCGCAATGACACTGATGTACTGGGGGACTTTGGTCCTGGGACGCTGGGGGGAGCACACATTCCTAATGTGGCTCGAGCGTTGTCAAGAGTCGTCGTACCTCTGATTGGAAGACTGTGGGCGGCCCTCTCTGGTGGAGGGGGGCTGAAGCTTCCGCCGACACGGTCCCTTGGGTATGTTGGAAGGGCAACACTTGTCATAGTGGCCCAGACGACCGCACACATTGCACTGGACGCGTTTGGCTGGGCACCGTACTGTGAGTGACCAGTGGCCCTTACGGTCACAACTGTTGCAGGTAGACTGAGCAGCTGGACACACCTGTGTTCCGTGCTGCTTACCACAGTTGTTGCAAAATAAACCGGGCGTGGACGTGGTAGGCGAAGGCGTAGGAACAGACTTCTTGTCCTTCTTGTACCGGGACACAGCGCGTACAGCTGTAGGGGGAGCACGGATGGCAGAGGTGGCACACCTGGCAGCCTCATAGGAGCGACATATCGTCGACACATCCTTAAGAGAAGAGGAAGAGTCGAGGGAGGTGAGGCGTTGGACAAGTTCCTCGTCCTTAACACCCATCAGGATCACCTGCTTCAACTGGGTCTCCTCGCACTGCTGGTGGTGGCCTGGACATATATCTACCTCTTCCGAGGCTCTCTTAAGATGCACGTAAAAGGCATCAAAAGACTCACCCTCCATCTGTCTGCAGCTAAACAATTCCCTCCTGCGCAGAGCTTCATTCTGCTGTCCTTTGATGTGCCGTTGTAGAACGTCCAGTACCTCCTCTACAGACAGCGAAGAGGTTGGGGGTACCTGCAACGTATGTTCCAAGACACGCTGAATTTCCAAGGACAGGCACATACGCAGTTGGATGAGTTGTTTAGGCTGTGACAAACTCTGGAGATCCACCATTGTAGAGTAATCAGTCCACCGTCGCCGCCATTCACGAAAAGTCTGGAAATTCACATCAGGCTTCAAGATGGGCGGTGTTTGAGCTGCTGCTTTAGGTGAGGCTGGGGGGTGTGAAGGAAGCATGGATGAGGTATCTGAACCAGTCAGTACCGAGGCAGTGTTAGAGCCAGGGGCTTGGTTAACAGTGAGGCGAGATATCAAGGCTTCAAACCGTTCACTGTCTTCCAATCTCCGTTGGTTGTCTCGTTCTGCCTCTGCTTGCCTTCTGTGCTCATCTGCCAAACGTCTGTGGGCTTCATCCTCGCGTTTCTCATCTCTCATAAACTTCAGTAAAGCAATTATCTCTGGAAACAACGCTGAATATTGAGGTGAGGGACTGCGCGATGTGGGGGCTGGAGCGTCGTGGCCGGCCTGGTCATCCATCTCTGCGGGGCTATCACCCACCTGGGTCATCCAGACGCTGGGTCCACGGCTACGTAAGGCGTGAGACATAACTACTTCCTCTGTGTACTATGTCTTAAATCAGTGTTGACCGGTCAGCCCGTCGTATCAACAAGATTTCAGACAAAAAATTAATTAAATACACAGATAAGTAGGTTATATATATAAAATATATATAAGGAAGCCGCGCGGTCAGCGAGTGTTAGTACGTGTATGTGTGTGAGTGTGTGTCCCGGGCCGGCAAAGCGTCTCGCCCCAGCTGTGAGGGGGGTGGAGGCAGCGCTGTGAGGGGGAGTGGAGGGAGAGGCGAGGCGACTCCCAGTCAGTCCAGTTACCCTCAGAACGCGGTCAGAGACGGGTGCACTGAACTCTACTCCTTACAAATGCCCAGAACGTGCCGTATACCTTGGGAATCCTTTAGAACAAGGTCACACATGAATGGCACGAACACACAATGCACTAAACACTTCACAGAAAATCACTGTCACTGACACTGCTCAAAGTTGCTGAAATTCTTCAAGGTGACGCGCGGGAGTTGACCCAAGCGAGAGGAGGAGTCCATCCGGCTTTCCACAGACTTTGCGCTATCACTCGTAATTATCCAGTAAGATCGGATCACTGCGCCATGTTAGGTTCTGAATAATAAGTTCTATATACAGGAGAGAACACAAACACCTGTATAGTTTTGTAGGTTCGGTTTACTGGATAAGAGTATGTACACAGAGGGAAGCAGCACTCTCCCCGGCTAAGCTCCTTTGTCAACTGCTATAGGCGACGTATGGCAAGTGATACATTAGCAGCTTCCATACGTCGCCAGGCACATTAATTAAGCGTGTGGGATATGGTAATAACATTGCCACACGCTGCTAGCTAGGCTGAATAAATAATACATAAATGGAGCACATACATAATATACATACATGATATATAATCCAGCATACATAATATACATACAGGTTTAACTTCACAAGTCAAATGGGCACTTCACTAAGTCGATCGTTGGAAGGTTCGGGATCACTGCACTTTTACCGCCTACACAGCCAGCACTTACTGTTATATGTGGAATTGACAGCACTCTGTCGATGGACCCGGCGGAGACCTCGTTGCCTTTAGTGACGGACTTCCTTGATGAGCGGGATAGGGGTTATCAGACTCTGCTGGTAGGAGGAGCTCCAGCCCCTACATATTAGAGGAGCCGGAGGGTGACCTCTCCTACTTAAATGGGTGTGTCTTGACCGGGTTGTTGGGTTGGGTAACGGGTGCTGGCTGATTAGCGGGTCCTTGATCTCCCTTGGGTCAGGTCTGGACAGGTGTTTGCCCAGATGAGGTCATGTCGCAGGACAATAGTGCTTTGTAATTATTACCGCCCGGGTGGGTCTTGGCCAGGTGTGGTTTCCTTAACACGGTTATATCAGATTACAGATTTTTACAGATTGCCCCGGAGGGGGCTAGTTTATTGGGCACCCCCTTACATCCTGTGCAAGGTGAAGCGCAGAAGCGTTTACAGTGCCCAACTGGGAAGCATGCCCAGTTCATGCTTGCCTTTATGACTCATGCATTAAGGGCGTGGAAGCCTGAAGGGTCATGGGTTTTGTCAGCAAGTTACATAAAGTGACAGAATGATGAGTGTGTGTGTGGGGGGGGGGGGGGGGAATTCCCGGTACATTTCATCTGTTTATAGCAAAGCGTGGCAGGTCCCTAATAATGTCAAGTGCCAGGCCTGTGACAAGGAGGAGGGATATCTGGTCAGGGAGGGAAGAGGTGTTGGTAACGGCTGGGGACCTGTAGGAGGAGGTCATAGGGCAAGTGAGGATGTAGTGACAGAGGGTGTGGGAGTCGGGTTGGCCACAAAGTTTACAAACAGTGCGGCCAGGCTCAGGGTTGCCAATGTACTCCCATAGGTACCTGTACCCTAGGCGCAGTCTCATGTATATACGTAATCTGTTGAGATCGAGTCAGAGATTGATACTCTTTGTAGTGGCGGTTGGAGTCACCGGTTACAGCGTCATAGTGGCATAGTGTGACGCTGCCCCATTGTTTCAGGTGTGTCCATTTTACGTCGAATGCTTCTCGTTGTGTGGATTGTATGCGAGATTTGAGATGATTCAGGGAGAGGGCGAGGGTGGCTTCAATATCTTCTTCTTGTGTCGCTTCTTTGGCAAGCCGATCAACAGTGTCACAGGCAGTTATTCATATATGTGACGGGATCCAAATAAACTTGACACGGATGCCATCAGTTTGTTCTAGATTGGCGACGGCGGCTAGGGTGTGTTGGGCGGCAGGGGAGGAGGGGGAGGGTAATTTGAGCCTCGCTAGCGCAGAAGTGCTGTCACTGATTATCAGGAGGTTCCGGCGTTCAGTGCAAGCATAGGTCGCCCCCTCATGAATGCCCGCGAGGATGGCTATGCTTTCAGTGTCAGTGGAGGAGGCCCAGTCGTGGACCCTGATTTTCTTGCGGGCCTGGCACTCAGGAATCCACACAGCTGCCCCAGCGCAGCCCAGCGTGGTGACAGACCCATCACAGTAGAGGAGCATAGGAGGGAGGGAGGTCGTAAGAGAAGAGGCGACATCATCAATCTGCTCAAGGCAGTTAAGTTTGAGCATATACCGCAGTTGGGTGGATTTACGACCAGGGAAGGTGTGAACGACAACATCAACACACGGGGAGGTCCACGGCGGTAGAGGTGGATAAGTGTACTCGGGAGGGAGAGAGGTCGAGGGGGTGTAGAGGTGATAACGTAGGATGTCAGCAGCAGTGTGGACGGGCCAGTGTTGAGAGAGGGAGGGAGAGGTAATGGGGGCAGGCCGGCGCAGGAGGGAGTCAAGACGTGAGTTCAGTGAGCGAGACAGGGGAGTCGGTTTCTCACTGCGAAGGAGTTTAACACCAAGGATGGCATTGAGAGCAGTAATTCGATCGCAGACTGGAAGCAGGATCAGTTCACGCTGCATGACTTCTATTCTGGTGGTCATAGGGCAGCCGAGGATGAGTCTCATCGCTCTGTTTTGGATTTTCTCTAGCTTTGTTTCTCGCGTTGGGAGGCAACTACAAGGACAGGGGAGGAATAATCTATGACAGCTCTGACGATAGCAATGTACAGGAGGCGTAGGACCCTGACAGAGGCTCCTTTGAGGCCGTGGGTAAGGGACTGGAGGGGCCTCGTTCGTTGGCGGCACTGGGAGATGACGTGGGCGGCGACAGCAGAGGTGGTGGCGCTGGTAGTGGCTCGCACGGGTAGACCAAGGTACCTGTAGGTGCTTACTTGATCGATGTCTTGTCCTTGCAGAGTCAGCGGAGTCTGACGCCGGTAATATCGTAGAGTTACGCAAGTACTTAGGCCGGGGCCTGTGGTGTTAGGGTACCACGCGGTCTGTACTGTACTTGCTGTTATGTGTGATGTAATTCTGGGCTGTCAGCTTTGGTCTGATATTCAATCATTACACCTCCCGCCAAGATCAAAGCTTCGATGCCAGAAGTAGTCGATGTCTTTTTTTTTTTTTACGGGGATAAGCCCACCCGGGCACAGGTTATTGACCCACATCAGGGCCTGGGGGGGCGAAAATATAATAATAATAATAATAATAATAATAATAATAATAATAATAATAATAATGATAATAATAATAATAGTAATAATAATAATAATAATAACTATTATTATTATAATAATAATTAGTAAATATTAATAACAAAATACTAAAAAAAAGAAAATATTAAACATAATCATAATCATAAATAAATACAAAATAGAAAAAAATAAATCAAGAATGAGAAATGATAAACATTATGTATGTTGTATTGTCAAAGCAAGAGAAACAATTGAGACCCTGCAATTGTGTGTAAATGAAGCAGAGAGTCAGATCAGCAACCTGGGACTTGGTCACAATTTTCGTGATGCCATATGGCAGCAGGGTCTACCATTAGACAACACATTATACTTCCAATATCTTCCCAGGCGGTAGTACCTCCCTGTTTGATAGCTGCCTACTACCTACTACCTGTAGGTAGTGGGTAGTAGTCTACAGTAGATGAAAATAGCGAGTGCCCAACCTGAGAAAAATAGCTACTGAGGTGCAAGGTATACACCTCACATCCTACCATAGTCTGATCAAATTTAAAAAATTAAGCGGCTAACTAAAGATATGGAAAAAAAAAGATGGATGTAGATGAGGAGGGGAAAGAGAGCGCCTAAGCAGGTGCTTGTCGGAGAGTGTAACTTCAGGAAGTTAGATGAGAGCACACCGTCAGAGGTTTGAAAGGTTATGTAATGGTGATGCTTGCCCTGGCTTATTTCTGCTTAGGTTCCCTAGCGTTAGTATCTTTAAGCCTGGAACAGATTACATACTCGTTGCTTCAGCTGTTAAACTATTGCCCAGGGCAACACACACAACATATATAATAATGAGATACATGGCCGCTAGAAAAAAGGGGGGGGGGGGGGAATTGGGGTACAATACAACTGTGAACAGAAAAGCAAGAATATAATTATTTATACATACTAAAAAAGGCAGCAGAAATTATTAACAAGATACAATAGCAAAAAAAAAACTCGCAGCATTCGTCGAGGTCCAGGGTGGTGCATGGTCCATCACCACCTCCACCAGTCGTTGTCCGGCATCAGGGTGGACGACGCAGTAGATACAGTGGTTGGCGTTTCCCGTCCCGTCCAGTGGTCTGCCACGGTGTGTCTCGCGTGCCTCACTTCCTCCACTTGAACTTCTTCTGTGTGGAGCGGCAATTCCTGACGTGTTCTAGATGGGTTTTTTTTTTCAGTCCCATCTGAGTTTCCGCCCTTCCGGCCGGGATTAAAGCCGGTCCACTGCTTGGGGTGTCATCTCTCTGGATGGCTTGTCGGGCAGGGTCCGCGGACGAGGGCTCGCCCTCCGTACGTGAGTGTCGGCGAGACCCTTGACCGTCCTGTCCCACGCCCTCACAGTGGTGGATCCCTCCCTGAGTGGGCTCACCAGGGTTTGTTTGTGTTTTCCTCTGCTTGTAGTCAGGCCAATTTTGTTGCATTCCCAATGGTGTGGTAAACACGGGCGAGGTAGATCCCGGGTGGGGCCGGGGTCGGCCATTACTTGTCCCGTACCTGCGTGTCCCGCTCGCGTCGGGCATCCATTATGAGTAAGGATGCGTTGGTCTCAGCTCGTCTGGTGGTGGTCAGCTGCGGTTGTAGTGGTGTCATCTCTGAATTTGTGTGGGCAGAGAAACCTCGCCCAGGCCCGTGAAGAGCAAGGGTAGTGCTGACTCTGTAACTTGGCAGAAGGCCAAGATCCCGGGATGGAGAACATAAGAACATAAGAACATAAGAACATAAGAATGGAGGAAACTACAGCGGGCCTATTGGCCCATACTGGGCAGTCCCGTTTACACCCAACCCCTATTGCTCATATAAGCATCCAACCTATGTTTGAAGCTATTCAGCGTATTCGAGTTAATGATGATATTCGGTAACTTGTTCCATTCATCCACTACTCTGTTTCCAAATCAGTGTTTACCTATTTCCGGCCTAAATCTAAATTTATCTAATTTCAAACCATTGTTACAAGTTCGCTCCTGGTTGGATAGTTTGAGTACCTTTGTAATGTCCCCTTTGTTTAGCCCTGCCTTCCACTTATACACCTCTATCAGGTCGCCCATCGCTCTACGTCTCTCGAGGGAGTGCAAATTAAGATGCTTTAACCTGTCTCTATACTCAAGGTTCCTAATGCCCGGGATTAGTCTTGTCATTCTCCTCTGAATTCTTTCCAAGGATTCTATATCCATTCTGTAATACGGTGACCAGAACTGAACTGCGTAATCCAGGTGTGGTCTCACAAGAGCAAGATATAGTTTTAGGATGACCTCGCTAGTCTTGTAACTAACACTCCTTTGTATGAACCCAAGTACTTTATTAGCCTTGTTACGAGCAAAAACACATTGTTTACTTGGCTTAAGGTTCCTACTTATCATTTCTCCTAAATCTCTCTCGCAGTAGGATTTCTCTATGGCATCGTTGTTCATCTGGAATCTGGTTTCCCTGTTTACATCTTCTATACTGAGCACTTTACATTTGTCCACGTTGAATTTCATCTGCCATTTTTCAGACCATTCGAAAAATTTGTTTAGATCTTCCTGTAGTTTTGCTGAGTCCTCGTCAGATTTAATAACACGTACTATTTTAGTGTCATCAGCAAATTTACTTTTGTTGCTGTCTATGCCGATATCTATGTCGTTCATGTATATAATAAATAATAATGGTCAAAGTACTGAGCCTTGGGGAACTCCACTTGTGACGTTGCTCCAATGGGACTTAGTGCCGTTAATGCTCACTCCCTGTTTCCTGTCCTGTAACCATGCCCTAATCCATTTAAGGATGTTACCTTTGATGCCATGAGCTTCTACCTTTCTAATTAGTCTCTCGTGGGGGACTCTGTCGAAGGCTTTGCTAAAGTCGAGATATACCACATTATAATTGTGCCCCTCGTCCACCGATTCGAAAACTGATGAAAAGAATGTTAATAGATTAGTTAGACAAGAACGTCCGCTTGTGAAGCCATGCTGGGAATCATTGATCAATCGGTGCTTCTTCAGGTGATTTCGAATAGAGTTTGAAATGATTACTTCCAGTAATTTGCCTACTATTGATGTTAGACTGATTGGGCGGTAGTTAGAGGATAGTGATCCAGTGATCTATCCCTCTTCTTGAAAATCTTGAAAATCAACAATTAGAAGTGCCCCTTAGACTCGTTACTTTGAATTATGTTCTGTGACCTGGTGTTACATCTATGAACCCTAATCTGATCAGGTATTACTGGTACAAGTGGGGTAGTGGCTTGGGGAATTATCTGATTATTACTTGGGGTATGAGGCACCTGATTGTTCTGAGGGGGATGATCAGCTGCTGGTGGGGGGATAGGGTGTTGGGAGGGGAATGTTACTCCTAGAGGGGGCAGGTTGGTGAGGCCTAATTCGTTTAAGACGTCATTGTCGACAGTTGCCAGCTTCAATCTATTCACATGCACAGTTTCCTGACGTCCCCCCTGGCAAAGCGGGGAAATCGTGAAGTTTACTTTGCTGGGTTGGGTGGTTACTCAATATGGGCCTTGCCATCTGTGTTGCAACTTAGAGGGGGTGTCGGGGGAGGGTGATTCGTTAGTTAGAAAACCAGGGCGCCTATGGTAATGTTGGAAGGGGTGACTCTGAGGTTATAGTAGGTGGCGTTGTGTAAGTGACCTTTCCTGTTTAGTTCCTGAACCCGAGTAAAGACCGTTTGTAACCTGTTTTGTAAGATAGAAGGGTAGTCCTTGTCATAGGATAGGGGTGGGGGGTTGATGACACCAGCAGGGAGATTTGGGTCCCTACCAAAGTGAAGAAAGTAAGAAGTGTTATGCAGGGTGGTATTAATTGCGGTGTTCATGGCTAGTTGTGCAAGAGGTAGCTGATCGTCCCAACCGCCGCACTGGTTATTTACCACAAACGACAAGTGATCTTTCAACTTGCGGTGGGAACGCTCAACCATGGCATTAGCTTGTGGGTGGTAACTAGTGGTGAGATTTGACTTAGCCCTCAGCAAGTCGCATGCCTTCTGGAAGATGCTAGATGTAAACTCTGTCCCTCGATCACTGACGATGACCCGGGGACACCCATGAGTACCAATGTATTGTAACAGAGCTTCACATACTGTCTCTGCGCGTTTATCGGAGATGGGTATATAGATCGCAAAACGTGAATAGTGGTCGACGATAGAAACAACCTATCTGTTTCCTCGATGTGAACGTATTGTCATGTCAGTTAGATCGATCAATACCCGTTCCAAGGGCTGAGAGGCTGGAGGTAACTCCTGCAGCTCTCCCTGTCTCTTTGGGGTACCCTTCCTTAACTGACATGGCAGACATCCTTTGACAAATGCCCCAACTTTCCGCGCTAAATTAGGCATGAAAAACATAGAGCGTGCACGTGCATATGTGCGACATTCACCCGGGTGGGCTGCGAATTGGGAAGAGTGAGCTGCTTCTAGGGCCGAATTTTCCAAGGATGCGGGGATGACTGCGAGTTCTGTGGGTTGCTCGTCATCGTGTCCCATAGTAACAAGGTACAGGACTCCGTTTAAAAGACTGAAATCGCAAAGCGAAGCTTTGTTAACCTTCTTGGGGAGCGGACCCCCCTCAAGGAACACAATGACCGGACCCCACTGTGGGTCTTCAAGTTGGCGCAGGCGCACCTGATTAGGTGAGAGGTCACCAAAAATGGGTTGAGTAATGCTGTTAGGATTCCCGACATTATTTATAGAACATAAGAACATAAGAACATAAGAAAATAAGGAGTCTGCAATAGGCCGGTTGGCCTGTGCATGGCAGCTCCTGTCGAGAGTTACTACCACTCTCTATCATCCATGAATCTATCCAGCCTCCTGTTGAAACTTTCCAGCGTTCCAGCACTTACTACAAAGTTGCTAAGCTTGTTCCACTCGTCCACCACCCTATTTGTAAACCAGTTCCTTCCTATCTCCCTCCTAAACCTAAATTTATCCAACTTTAATCCGATGGTCCGAGTCCTATCCTGCTCGGATATTATAAGAACTTTATCTATATCACCTTTATTGATTCCTTTCACCCACTTGAATACTTCTATCATATCTCCGCACACTCTTCGTCTTTCTAGGGAATGCATGTTTAGTTTCTTTAACCTATCCTGATATGGAAGGCGCGGCCTGATTAGCGCACGATATAGTTGCAATAAGACCTCTGCACTCTTATTACTTACACTTCAAGATATAAAACCCAATACTCTGTTTGCCTTATTTCGAACATTAACGCACTGTGTTCTAGGCCGTAGGTAGGTCCGGGCTTACAAGTACCCCTAGGTCTCTTTCACAAGTCGACTTCTCTAGGTTGATGTTGTTAAGGCTGTATACATTGTCAGTATTTGTTCTTCCAATATTAAGTACGCTGCACTTGCTGGTGTTGAATTTCATTTGCCATTTTTCAGACCACCCCTGCAGTTCATTTAGATCCTCCTGTAATGCATTTGCATCCTGCCCTGAATTAATCTGCCGCCCTATTTTGGTGTCATCCGCAAACTTGTTTATGTCACTGCTGATCCCAGTATCTAGATCGCTTATGTAGATTATGAACAAGAGTGGGCCTAGTACTGACCCCTGGGGAACCCCACTGGTTACACGACCCCACTCAGATTTAACACCGTCTACGCTGACCCTCTGCGTTCTATCGGTGAGCCATGATTTTATCCAATTAAAACTTTCCCCTCGATACCATGAGCCTTAATTTTTCTCAGAAGCCTCTGATGCGGTATTCTGTCAAATGCTTTGCTAAAGTTTAAGTAAATAACATCGTAATTTTCGTCATTTTCAACTACCTCGAAGACTTTCCTAAAAAATGTCAGCAGATTTGTTAGACAAGATTTTCCATTTGTAAACCCATGTTGAGAGTCGTAGATTAATTTGCTTTCCTCTAAATGCGATCGGATGTTATCTACTATAATTGATTCAAGAAATTTCCCCACTACTGACGTCAAACTGATCTGCCGGTAATTTGACGCTGATGCTCTGTCTCCCTTTTTGAATATGGGTACTACATTTGCGTGTTTAAACAAGTCTGGCACTACTCCCGTGTCTAATGATTTTGTAAATAAGTTTACGAGGGGTCCGCTAATCTGTTCCCAACACTCTTTCAAGACTCGAGGGAAAATTTCATCTGGCCCTGGGGATTTTGTCTTCTTAAGAACATACTTTTTTCTGATAGTGATATTCTTTAATTTCTCTTCTTCCTTTCCCTTAAATATCAGTTCCACCTCTAGAATTTCATCTCGAATTTCCTCTGTGTAAACTGATAAGCAGTAGCTGTTCAATGCTTTGCTTATTTCTTCACTGCCATTTATCACTTCTCCCCTCCCTGACTTTAAAGGCCCAACTTTGTCCTTTTCCTTTTTACTACAGTATATACCTGGAAAAATCCCTTGGGATTCGCCTTGGATTCTCTTGCTATTTTGATTTCATAGTCTCTCTTTGCTTTCCTTACATTTTTCTTAACATTCCTAGATAGTTCATTATACCTATTTCTGAGCTGCTCCTCCCCTCCCTTTAATTTCTTATACATTCCTTTCTTTATTCCTAAGTCATGTTTAAGTTTTCTGGTCATCCACCTTGGCTCATTCTTATTTGACCTAATTTTTCTGTTTGGTATATTTTGTTCTTTTGCTTTATGTAGTATACTAGTGAATATATTATAGTTATGATCAATTGTTGTGTCATCTATGACCTCACCCCTTCCTACTGCTGACTGACGTGACTGTTCCCAGGTGACCTCACTTAGGTACTTTCTTAATCCCTGATAATCCGCCAACCGAAAGTTTGGGACTCTGACCATATTGTCATAGTTTTTCGTTTCCCAATTTAGGGTGAACCTGATTTCTCTGTGATCACTGTTACCTAGTTCTTCCCCTACCGTGATATCTCTGATAATATTTTCGTTACCGAATACTCCTCTTCGATGATCAAGGTCCATAAATTGAAAATGCGATTGAAATTCCTTCAGACATGCCTTAGTCAACAAGTCATGCCAAGATCAATCCTCCCACAACGTGTTCTGAAGGTGTCCGACCGCCCTTTTGATGAATTCCAGGAAATCATCAAAAAGAAACACATTGAATTAAAGAACCTTGAAGTGAACGAAGCTTTTCGTATTGTAAGACAGAAAAAACAAGCTCTTATTAGGACTATACCGCGTGAATGGAAGAAGTTTATGTTGGATTACTGTTTTGATAAACTAAGATATGAGCGCTCTGATCTCCAAGCAAAGCTAAACCGCAGATTAGCATTTCTTATTAAAAATAGTGATTAGACTAAGGATGCCAATCACAATTTTGAAGTGAATCTCTCCTCTAAACAACTAGACAATGATACCTTGTGTGCCCTTGGTTATGGTTTAAGATTTGCTTGCTCTAACAATGGGTCGACAGTGTTGATATTGCCCGAGCATTTTTCAATTTGGAGAAATTCAGTAATTTAACAAATGAAGAAGTGAACATGTGTAAAGGTATTGAGAATGCATCTATGTCTAAGCCCTGTGTTCCAAATTGTCCGGAAAGATTTACCAAAGTAATCCAAACCCTTAAGAAAAATAAGGATTTACATGTTACTAAAGCAAGCCAATACAATAGTAATTTTAAGTGACCTTTTATGTGATGTTGCAACATATTCTAAGCTCATAAATAATCCCCCTCAACACAGTTAACCCTCAGTTTAACAAAAAACTTAAGTCTCCATTGAGAGGTGAAGATAATCTCATTAAACAATTTTCTTCTATGTCTCCTTCACTGCCATACATGTACAGTCTTATCAAGACTCACAAGCCAAATAACTCAGCAAGACCCATCATTAGCTCAGTTGGGTCAATCACTTATAAGTTGTGTAAATGGTTAGTTTCTTTACTAAACCTCCTAGGTGGCAACATATCAATCTCTAATATCAAGAATAATATGGATTTGGTTGATAAACTCAATAACTTACACATTAATTATGATTTTCAACTGGTCAGTTTTTATGTAGCATCACTCTTTACAAAGGTCCCAGTTGATGATTAATTGCTTGAGTTCCTCACGGATTCCCTGGACAATATTCCCTTGCCCGTCTCAAAAAAATGTTTTCATTGAACTTATCAAACTTTGCATTAAGGATTGTAAATTCGAATTTTATAGAGAATTTTATGCTAAAAAATTTGGTATGGCGATGGGCAATCCACTTTCACCAGTGTTCAGCAACTTACATATGGAATCTAATAAGAAGAAACTACTAAGTAATAGTTTACCACCTTCAGCAGTTTGGTTTAGATATGTCGATGATGTAATATGTCTTTGGCCATGTGATGAGGACTTAAAAGCCTTTCTACCACTACTTGACAACTTATCCCCCTCGATCAAATTCACAGTAGAATTAGAGTGACTGCAAATTACCATTCCTACAATGTCTGATTCACAGAGCAGGTAACACCTTTAAGTTCAGTATTTATAAGAAACCTACTAATGTGTGTTCATATATTCATTATTGTTCTGCCCACCATAATAGTCAAGCAGTCAGTATTCTCATCAAAGTTTTTTCGTGCTCTGCGAATATGCAGTCCGGAATTCATTGATGAGGAATATAAATATATCTATAATATTGGTTTGAATTTAAAATACCTTAGTTCTTTTATAGACAAATGCCTTAACATCGCTGATATTTTTTTTATAAAACTGATCCTAAACCTCCCCATGACAATAAGAATCTCTTAGTATTACCTTTAAAAAAAATCTCTCAAATTCCGCTACAACTGAAAACCTGGAACGTAAATGTAACATTAGTAACTCATGCACTGGAAAACAAATATTAATTAAGAACTCCCCCAGCACTGCAGGTGGCTGCATTTACAAGGTTCCTTGCAAGGAATGTAATATTTTCTCCTTTAGCCTTAGGCCTTATAACTAACACTTAAACAGCAATGTTCTGTTTAATCACGTGAGATATAATAAGCATTGCAGTGACTGGGGTAGTGTCTCCTCAATATTACCTTGCAATTCAATTGTCAGTAAGAATATTATAGAATCTAGTCTCATTAAACATACCGAATCTGTCCACATGAATTTGAGTAATGACATGTACAAATTAGACAATTTTGTGATTAAGAAGATTTGTAACCGGGAGAAAGGGTTGGATCACTCTACCTTATGGCCTGAATATGGTGGACACCTGCTGTCCCTAGGGATTTGATCTCGCTCTCCTTTACTGTATATATTAGTCTTTTCAATAATTACTCCTTAGTCTGCACTCACCCCTGAGATATATATATATATATATATATATATATATATATGCTGATAACCACCAGGAAAGAAGAAAACACGAAGTTCCCTGGTGGTTATCAGCATATACCTAGATCACGCGCACCTACAGTGATTACTTGCATATATATATATATATATATATATATATATATATATATATATATATATATATATATATTTATATATATATATATATATATATTTTATGAAAATCCACAATGAAAACGTGGATAAGATAAATCTTGATAAAATCACACGGGAAAATGGAAACAACGGAGTACCTTAACTTTCGTCTTTATTCAAGACATCTTCAGAGGCAAATGGATTACATGGGCAGAGAGAGGCTTAAATATACCTTAGTGATGGTCAGTTCAAAGCTGATAATATGTTACATAAATTTATTTGTCAGTGGCCCAAGGTTAAAAATGCTTTAAAAACCTTTGATCTAGATGTATGATAGTTATTTTGTGGGTCCCCTTTTTTCTGACCTGACTTGACTAGTCACGTCACCACCCTTCTCTTAAGCTCCTCTACGTGTGTGTTGGTGTGGGGATTAGTGGATGTCATCATTTTGACCTGACCTCATGTTTTTAGGTCACCCTGTATATTTAAGCCTCTCTCTGCCCATGTAATCCAGTTGCCTCTGAAGATGTCTTGAATAAAGACGAAAGCTAAGGTACTCCGTTGTTTCCATTTTCCCGTGTGATTTTATCAATATATATATATATATATATATATATATATATATATATATATATATATATATATATATATATATATATATATATATATATATATATATATATGTCAGAGGTTGGAAAAGCTAGCATCTACCAGAGCTGCAGGCAACAGGGGCCGGAAGATGGAGGACGGCTATGCTGTTATCAGGGTGTCGCAGGTGTGACATGCAGTTAATAGAGCAGATCTCATCTGGGGGAGTTGTATGCATTTTTTTCTCTCAGCACACGAGGACAGTACTGTCTTTATTTAGGGGGGTTGATAGGTGATATTCAGAGATTTTAGAACGAAAATGACCGATCTGACGAACAGGGAAAACATAAGTAGGCCAGGCTGAAACACTCATACCTCGTGGTAGGTCTAAGAACAAAGCCTTCAAGTAATGCCCTCAAGCAACAGAGCGGAGGCGTCATGAACTACTGTGCGTCACGTAGGCCTAGGTAAAACTAAATGCACTTTATCAAATTAATGTATACACGATTTATGAAGTTAAAGGACAACTATAAAATTAGAGGTTGTTTTGGATAGTTTTCCAGTTCAAAATAATGTTACGAGTATCCTTAGGAAATAATAAAAAATACGAGACTAGATGACGTCATGCATCACGAAATAACATAATTGCCAAAAAGCCACGAGGAAGCTCGTGTCCGAAATTAAATAACGTAAACTAATACCTTGGAACACATTCGATGTTTTGTTGTACCTTACCACATTCGTGGTCACTATTGTGTACCATTTTTGGGGAAAATAAAAACAAATACCTAGAGTTGTGTTTATTAATTTACAAGCTATGGACTTAAAATCTAATCCTAATACCTGTACTACAGTCTGAAAGAAAAAAAAACGAAAAAACAAAAAATGCAATTCGCCATGGGTAACTAAAGACAACTTGAAAAAGGGGGTAATTTCCCTACACAACTTAAAGTTAAGACTATAGCTATGGGTAGGATGCCTGGATTCCGAAGTCCGTCGACCAGTGGACAGCGGGGGCGTGTGGGGGGCAGCAGGCCGACCCGCAGCCTCCTGGCAGCACAACATCTTGTGGGCGGAGTTGTCAAAGAAAGGTTATTTTTTCACTGACTCAAAAACGACTTCTGTGCAATATATTTTTTTTTATAAATATTTTGTTTATAAATGTAAATAATATTTATAAATATTACATGTAATGAATATTTCATTAAAAAAAGGACAGGAGATTATTACGTACTTGTCAGCAGTGCAGCAGCTGACGCACTGAGGGAGGATGTGGCGGCCGCAAAGTGTTTGCTTGCAGGCGAAGCATACATAGCGGCTGCGCCGGTTCTCCACCCTGGGGCACTACCCTACACCACTTGAAACACACACAAAAAAAAATACGCAATTATTCACGTGTCACACACGACGACGGTAACACATTGGTGGACACTATTACAGCCCAAACCTTTGATATCTGGAAAACCGAGCCAATGAGCACGCAGCAGCGACCTTCCACCTACACGGCGCAGCCTCAACTGAGGCTATTGGGAACACCACCCGCTTGGGCCGCACGGGAACCGAAAGCCACGAGGTCAAAGTTGGCGTGGGTCACAATCGTGTCCTCAAATGCGTTCCAGGGTTAAAATAGTGCTAATCTTTCCCTAAACAGAAATTCAGGACAGTCAGGAGATAGTTTAAGATTTTAAAATTAAGTACCCTGTAGTTCCTCAAAACGGCCGGCGTGCCGTGAGCGAAGCGTTAGTCCAGGGAGGGGTCACTCAATTGTCCCAGGTAGACTAAGAGAGACGTGTCGCTCCACACATCGGCCTAGAAAAAGTCCACGTGGCCTCCATCCTGGTACGTGCTTTCAAACCATGTTCACAAGTAAGTCTTAATTGGATCTCAGACATTATTTAGATAGGCCGGAAAAAAAGAGTTTAGCAGCAGTTAATGCAAACTCCGATATTCAGGGGTTGTGCAGTTTTCACGTGGGCGGATACTAACCGACCGGCGAGCAGGCAACTGTCTCTGATAACTAATCGTACGAGCAGCCGTAGTGTAGTGATGGTCGACCTGGCTTTCAACTGGATACCCCAGTTAGATGCATACAAAACACACATGGCCCCACCTCTCACCAGATCAGCTAAGAACTGTTCATAGAAGAAGGGAACACTAGATCTCCCTTCTAGCTGGAGACGGGGAACCTGGTTGTGCTGTAACTAACTAGCTAGGCTTGATTTGACTGTCACTCTTTCCCCCCTATACAGTAACGGAGAGCGAGCTTGCCCTGGGTGCATAGTGAGTGGACTGAAAGGTCAAACTCTGGTAACCAGAACTCCTCATAATGTTAGTGGTTATTAGGTGTTTTCAGTCCTGGTGTGAGGTCAACGACCCTATGGTTAATCGCACACGCTGGACATAGGAGTTTCTCTTAAAGAATTGTTTGGTGCTGTAGTACTTTGAAGTACTGTAATGATGTATTCTGGGCAAATGTTGTGAACATAATATAAGAACATAAGAATGGAGGAAACTGCAGCGGGCCTATTGGCCGATACTGGGCAGTCCCGTTACACCCAATCCCTATTGCTCATATAACTATCCAACCTATGTTTGAAGCTATACAGCGTATTCGAGTTAATGATGATATTTGGTAACTTGTTCCACTCATCCATTACTCTATTTCCAAACAAATGCTTACCTATTTCGTGCCTAAATCTAAATTAGTCTAATTTAAAACCATTGTTACGAGTTTGCTCCTGGTTGGATAGTTTGAGTACCTTTGTAATGTCCCGTTTGTTTAACCCTGACTTCCATTTATACACCTGGATCATATCGTCCCTCACTCTACGTCTCTCGAGGGAGTGCAAATTAAGAAGCTTTAACCTGTCTGTACTCAAGGTTCATAATGCCCGGGATTAGTCTTGTCATTCTACTCTGAATTCTTTTCAAGGATTCTATATCCATTCTGTAATACGGTAACCAGAATTGAACTGCGTAATCCAAGTGTGGTCTTACAAGCGCAAATTAGAGTCTTAAGATGACCTCACTAGTCTTGTAACTAACACTCCTTTGTATGAACCCAAGTACTCTGTTACCTTTGTTTCGAGCAAATACACATTGTTTTCTTGGTTTAAGATTCCTACTTATCATTACTCCTTAATCTTTCTCGCAGTCGGATTTCTCAATAACATCATTGTTCATCTGGTATCTGGTTTCCCTGTTTACATCTCCTATACTAAGTACTTTACATTTGTCCACACTGAATCTCATCTGCCATTTTTCAGACCATTCGAAAAAATTGTTTAGATCTTCCTGTAGTTTTGCTGAGTCCTCGTCAGATTTATTTACACGCCCAAATTTAGTGTCATCAACAAATTTACTTATGTTGCTGTCTACTCCGATATCTATATCGTTTATGTATATAAGAAATAATAATGGTCTGAGTACTGAGCCTTGGGGAACTCCACAAGTAACATTGCTCCAGAGGGATTTAGTTTTGCTAAAGCTCACTCGCTGTTTCCTGTCCTGTGACCACGCCCTAATCCATTTTAGAATATCTCCTTTAATGCCATGAGCCTCCACTTTTCTTATTAGCCTTTCGTGGAGGACTCTGTCGAAGGCTTTGCTAAAGTCGAGATATACCACATCATAATTGTACCCCTCGTCCACTGATTCGAAAACAGATGAAAAGAATGTTAATAGATTAGTTAGACATGAACGCCCGCTTGTGAAGCCATGTTGGGAATCATTGGTCAACTTGTGCTTGTCCAGGTGATTTCGAATAGAGTTTGAAATGATTGCTTCCAGTAATTTGCCTACAAGTGATATTAAACTGATTGGTCAGTAGTGAGAGGTTAGTGATCTATCTCCCTTCTTGAAAATCGGTATTATATTCGCTATCCTTCAGGATTTTGGTCCTACACCCGTTTTTAGGGACATGTTAAACAACTTTGCTAAGGGCATACTAAGCTCTTCCTTACATTTCTTTAATACTCTGGCAAATATCTCATCGGGACCTGATAACTTATTAGGATTTAGTTTGTCTATTTGCTTCATAACATCGTTACTAATCACGACTATCTAGCTTATTTTATTTCTTCGCTATCTCTGTATAGAGTCTTTGACTCAGGTATCATGTTTAAATTTTCTGTGGTGAAAACTGTTGAAAAATATTTATTCAGATTATTGCTCATTTCTCCGTCGTTATCAGTTAGCTCGCCGGTATCTGACTGTATTGGTCCAGTCTTTTCTCGTGTTTTAGTTTGATACATTTGATAGAATCCCTTGGGGTTTGCCTTCGCCTCCCTTCTTATCTTCACTTCATTATTCCTCTTTGCTTTTCTTATCTCGGTCTTAACCCTACCGGCCAATACCTTATAATAATCTCGGAGGTAGACTTCACCACGATTTATTCTCGTACCTATAGCCTTCCTTTGTCCAATAATAGTCTTTAAATAATTATTTATCCAATTAGTGTCATTTTTGTTTAATCTGAGTTTTCTGTATGGTATGTTCAGCCTATGTGCATTAAGTAACTCATTATTTAAATTGTTGTAGAACTTGGCAACCTCAAGCTCGTTATCAGGTCTCCCTGTTAGGTGAGTTCACCCTCTGGGGGTACACTGTGAGAGGTCACTTCATGTGAGGTCATGTAGTTCACCCCCAAGCGTGATATCCCTTCTCTCAGCTGCCTCTTCAAACTATCAAAGTTTGCCCTTTTGAAATCTGGGACTTTAGTGGAATTTTCCTTGCTGCTGCCCTGAAATTCTAACTGGAATCTAATTTCTTTGTGATCGCTGTTAACAAGTTCGTTCTTTACCTCGACATTACTAATGAGGTTTTCTCTGTTTGACAGAGCTAAATCAAGTATATTATTACCCTGGGTGGGTTTGGTTATATGTTGGCTTAGGAAACAGTCCTGGATTGTTTCAAGAAAATCATCTGATTCTGAGTCACCCGTAAGGTCAATCCAATCTATTTGGCTAAAGTTAAAGTTGCCTACTATACAGACTTTGCTGTGTATGATAACCCTGCACATTTCATCCCAAATAAGTCGTTCATGAACTGTATCAAGATTAGGAGGTTCATATATTACTCCTGTGATTAATTTTTTCCTACCATCGATTAGTTCCATCCAAATTGTTTCTGTATTTCGTTTTGTTTATATTACATTATTTATTTCACACTTCAGATTATCCCTGACATAGATTGCTACTCCGCCTCTTTTCCTAATCTGCCTATCGGTATGGAATAATTTGTAACCTGCAATTTGGTATTCAACAAGTAACTCACGTGTGTCTAGGTTTATCCATGTATCGGTGAATGCTATTATATCGATTTTTTCAGTACATGCCAACGCCCTGATTTCATCTATTTTGTTTTTCACACTTCTACTGTTTGCGTAGTAGACATTTAAGCTAGTCATGTTCTGAGTCCTTTCTTTGTCGCATTTAGGTTTTAACTTCCTGCCTAATTTAGTTTTACCATAATTCCTAGTACTATTTCCTTGTAACCTTTCACTTTGTTTACCCGCTCCCAATGCAGTCTCCTCCACCCCCGTGCTCATATGTTCTCTAAGCAGTTTAAAGACTTCGACATCTTTTGAACTGCCCTCTCGAGAGAACCAGCCAGGGTTGCCAACCCATCCCTAGACAGATGCACCCCATTGCTAGCATAAAGGCCCCTTCTGCCATAGAAGTTGTCCCAGTTGTCAATGAATGGGACTGATATTATCTTGCAATATCCGTCAAGATGGCCGTTGACACCAACTAACCTTGAAAGCCATTCATTGCCAACTCTCCTTCTAGGCAGGACACCACATATTATAGTTTTATAGTTGTCTTGAACTTATCAAAAAGCTCCTCACTCCTACACCGGCCAATATCATTGCCTCCTGCATTAAGGCAGATATTGGGTTTGTTCCCATTACCAGACAAGATATTGTCCATCCTGTCTACTATATCCTCCAATCCATCTCCTGTCAAACACACCCTCATCCTATTTTTATTTCTACTACAAAAAGCTCTGTCCACTTATCGTACCTGGGAATCGCCAACAATTAAGGTTTTTGTACCTTCCTTGTCAGCCTTGTCCCTGACTATGCAAACGTCCAATTCGTCTATCAAAGGACTGAAAGGGTTGGTCCACTTAGCTGTTGTTGTTGTATCCTTGGTGGGTTTTTTCACCATCTTGATGGTTTTTAACCACCAGTTTGGATCGTCCCTCTCCTCCCAACCTTCCATTCACCTGAGTTTTCGTCAGACACTGGCTTTCCTTGTCTCGTTTCCTCCTTCATTCTCGCTATCTCTTCCTTTAGTTTCACATTTTCTTCCTTGGTCCTCTCTAACTCAGCCCTCAGAAGGGCACAGCCCTGTTCACAAGTAGCCCTGTTCACATGTCTACAGTTATTGGTGGAAGAATGCATTCATGACCCGTGAACTCAGAAGTAAAGTAATGGAAATAAGTGGAAAAGCCGCCTTCCTGGTGAATCATGAGTGATTTTCTTGGTTAAAACAGAACTTTGGAGTTTCCTGTGGGTGCATGTCACTGGGCAAGTTAGTAGTTACAATCTTTGGGTTCTGTGCATTAAGATAAAGCTAGAATTAACATTATTATAGGGTCAATCCAGACAGGCTTTGATTGATCCATGTTATTGTGTAGTATAACTAAATCAGGATTTACAGTATATTCCTCAGGGATTAACATTATTGTGTCTGTGCAATTATTGTATTTTCTATGGTACAAGTCATATATTTTTTAATATTTTGTTGTGCTATGAATGGTGGTGTATGGTGATGAAAGCTGTATTGAGGGATTAATCAAGACAAATTCTTATTCTCGTGTGGGAGTAATGTCGAGGTTGCACTTTTTTCTCTAGGGTGCCATTAATATCTCTTTTATTTCTTTATGTTGAGAAATTAATCTAGTTGTCTTTTGTGCAATTAATATCCTTTATTAGTGTTGTAATAAATGTGCCATATCATTACCAGTGCGTCTATTTATCCTCAATCTCAGAAATCTCCAGTCCCGATCACGGTAAATACTGTACTTATTAATTTTGTTTGTGCTGGTTCGGTATTCTGAGGGGCCCTTCATCTGCATTAGCATCCATTTTAAAATATAAGAACCCCAATAAGAATATACATAGATGTATATTTATATATATAAAACCAAAAAGAAGTATGTCTGTGTGTTTGTGTGTGTGTGTCTGCACGAGAATCTCGGAAACTACTTTACCGATCTGTAGTGATGATGGATGGTGTTATATGTAGTGATGATGGATGGTGTTATATGTAGTGATGATGGGTGGTGTTATATGTAGTGATTATTAGACAATCTATCTATATAAAACACAGCAGTCTGTCTGTTTGTGTGTGTGTCCACATGAGAATCTCGGAAACTACTTTACCAATCTGTAGTGATGATGGATGTTGTTATATGTAGTGATGATGGGTGGTGTTATATGTAGTGATGATGGATGTTGTTATATGTAGTGATGATGGGTGGTGTTATATGTAGTGATGATGGATGGTGTTATATGTAGTGATGATGGGTGGTGTTATATGTAGTGATGATGGATGATGTTATATGTAGTGATGATGGATATTGTTATATGTAGTGATGATGGGTGGTGTTATATGTAGTGATGATGGGTGGTGTTATATGTAGTGATGATGGATGGTGTTATATGTAGTGATGATGGATGGTGTTATATGTAGTGATGATGGATGGTGTTATATGTAGTGATGATGGGTGGTGTTATATGTAGTGATGATGGGTGGTGTTATATGTAGTGATGATGGATGGTATTATATGTAGTGATGATGGATGGTGTTATATGTAGTGCTGATGGATGATGTTATATGTAGTGATGATGGGTGGTGTTATATGTAGTGATGATGGATGATGTTATATGTAGTGATGATGGATATTGTTATATGTAGTGATGATGGGTGGTGTTATATGTGGTGATGATGGATGGTCTTATATGTAGTGATGATGGGTGGTGTTATATGTAGTGATGATGGATGATGTTATATGTAGTGATGATGGGTGGTGTTATATGTAGTGATGATTAGACAATAAAATAATAACAGTTTAATGCTAAAAAAATATACTTTGCTGGTCCGTTGTAGTGAAAAACATGGTGGAACTTATATACACCGTTAATGAAGTATTGATGGAAGAAGAAGTTTTGGGGACTGAACAGTGAGACAATGTGGAGCCTCCCGAAGGGCGGCTCATCCGCTAGGCAACGCTAGGCAACGCTAGGCAAATTGCGTTGGTACCCACAATCACCGGAACAGACAACACTTCTGTTTTGTTCAATGCTGCGATTAACGAAGCTGCACTAGAAGTGTTGATTTGCGTTGTTACGGCTGTACTTATCCCGCATCCTGTTGAACAAGACGGTGGTTTTACCCTGACTGCCTATAATAGTGACGACATGGCCGTCGTGGCTGCCTATCATACCTCGAATCCTTACCCCATTGTAGAGTTGCAAAGCGCTGGGAATTATGTGAGGCAGAGTCATGTAATATACACCTGTCAGTACAGTAGTAGATTTGGTCTTGTATTGAGAGTAAATTAAGATGTACAAGTAAAGTAAGAGATTATAATTGTAGGATGTAAAGTGAGGAAGTTTGGTAGCGGGGCCGATTAGTTATTTAACTGTTAATATATATTCTTAGGCGGAATTTCCTAAGTACAACCATTTATTAGTGAACTCAATGGCATGGACACATTTGTACATCATTATATTTACGTTACAAACCATGAAATGGATACACTTCCCACCGTAAGTAATTCACCCTTGGATCGCTCTGACAATGACTCACATTTAACTTGGGAGAGGCCCAGCGGCTGGGGGATGTCTGCAGGTGCTGCTGGACTCTGTCTACTATGGGAGACTGCTAGCTGGGGAGGGAAGTCTTCCTCCCGACCTCGACCAGTGACGAGCATGACTCCTGTCTTCTTCTGAGTCCTGTTTCTCCCTGTCTGTCTCTGGAAAGGAGCTGTCGGCCCCTTTCCTGTTATAATAATAATGCCTCGTGGAATGAGCTGAAGTCCCCTAATATTAAGAACATAAGAACATAAGAATGGAGGAAACTGCAGCGGGCCTATTGGCCCATACTGGGCAGTCCCGTTTACACCCAACCCCTATTGCTCATATGAGCATCCAACCTATGTTTGAAGCAATTCAGCGTATTCGAGTTAATGATGATATTTGGTAACTTGTTCCATTCATCCACTACTCTGTTTCCAAACCAGTGTTTACCTATTTCACGCCTAAATCTAAATTTGTCCAATTTAAAACCATTGTTACGAGTTCGCTCCTGGTTGGATAATTTGAGTACCTTTGTAATGTCCCCTTTGTTTAGCCCTGCCTTCCATTTATACACCTCTATCAGGTCGCCCCTCGCTCTACGTCTCTCAAGGGAGTGCAAATTAAGATGCTTTAACCTGTCTCTATACTCAAGGTTCCTGATACCCGGGATTAGTCTTGTCATTCTCCTCTGGATTCTTTCCAAGGATTCTATATCCATTCTGTAATACGGTGACCAGAACTGGACTGCGTAATCCAGGTGTGGTCTCACAAGAGCAAGATACAGTTTTAGGATGACCTCGCTAGTCTTGTAACTAACACTCCTTTGTATGAACCCAAGTACTTTATTAGCCTTGTTACGAGCAGAAACACATTGTTTACTTGGCTTAAGGTTCCTACTTATCATTACTCCTAAATCTCTCTCGCAGTCGGATTTCTCTATGGCATCGTTGTTCATCTGGTATCTGGTTTCCCTGTTTACATTCCCTATACTGAGTACTTTACATTTGTCAATGTTGAATTTCATCTGCCATTTTTCAGACCATTCGAAAAATTTGTTTAGATCCTCCTGTAGTTTTGCCGAGTCCTCGTCAGATTTGATAACACGTCCTATTTTAGTATCATCAGCAAATTTACTTATGTTGCTGTCTATGCCGATATCTATGTCGTTTATGTATATAATAAACAATAATGGTCCAAGTACTGAGCCTTGGGGAACTCCACTTGTGACGTTGCTCCAATGGGACTTAGTGCCGTTAATGCTCACTCGCTGTTTCCTGTCCTGTAACCACGCCCTAATCCATTTAAGGATGTCACCTTTGATGCCATGAGCTTCTACCTTTCTAATTAGTCTTTCGTGGGGTACTCTGTCGAAGGCTTTGCTAAAGTCGAGATATACCACATCATAATTGTGCCCCTCGTCCACTGATTCGAAAACTGATGAAAAGAATGTTAATAGATTAGTTAGGCAAGAACGTCCGCTTGTGAAGCCATGCTGGGAATCATTGATCAATCTGTGCTTCTCCAGGTGATTTCGAATAGAGTTTGAAATGATTGCTTCCAGTAATTTGCCTACTATTGATGTTAGACTGATTGGGCGGTAGTTAGAGGATAGTGATCTATCCCCCTTCTTGAAGATCGGTATTACATTCGCTATCCTCCAGGATTCTGGTACTACACCTGTTTTTAAGGACATGTTAAACAACTTTGCTAAGGGCATACTAAGCTCTTCCTTACATTCCTTTAATACTCTGGCAAATATCTCATCGGGACCAGGTGACTTATTGGGCTTTAGTTTGTCTATTTGCTTACTAACATCGTTACTAGTCACTACTATCTCACTTAATTTGTTTTCTTCACTATCTCTGAATAGAGTCGGTGCCTCGGGTATCATGTTTAAATTTTCGCTGGTGAAAACTGTTGAAAAATATTTATTCAAATTATTGCTCATTTCTCCGTCGTTATCAGTGAGCTCGCCGGAGTCTGACCGTATTGGTCCAATCTTTTCTCGTGTTTTAGTTTGGTACATTTGGTAGAATCCTTTGGGGTTTGTCTTTGCCTCCCTTGCTATCCTTACCTCATTATTCCTCTTTGCTTTCCTTATCTCGGTTTTAACCCTACTCGCCAATACCCTATAATAGTCCCGGAGGTGAATTTCGCCACGATTTATCCTTCTACCTATAGCCTTCCTTTGGCCAATGATGTTCTTTAAATAATTATTTATCCATTTAGGGTCATTGTTGTTTGATCTGAGTTTTTTGTATGGTATGTTCTGCCTTTGTGCATTAAGTAACTCACTATTTAAATTGTCGTGGAACTCGGCAATCTCAGATCTCGTTATCAGGTCGGTGTCATCTGTCAGGTTCACGGCCAAGCGCGACACCCCCTCTCTTAGCTGCCTCTTTAAACTGTCAAAGTTTGCCCTTCTGAAATCTGGTACTTTAGTGGAATTTTCCTTACGTCTGCCCTGAAAATCTAACTGGAATCGAATTTCTTTGTGATCGCTGTTTGCAAGTTCGTTCCCTACCTCGACATTGCTAATGAGGTTTTCTCTGTTTGACAAAACTAAATCCAATATATTATTACCCCGTGTGGGTTCGGTTATATGTTGACTTAGGAAACAGTCCTGGATCGTCTCGAGAAAATCCTCTGATTCTGAGTTTCCCGTAAGGTCGGTCCAATCTATTTGGCCAAGGTTAAAGTCGCCTACTATACAGACTTTGTTGTGTATGGAAGCCCTGCGCATTTCATCCCAGATAAGTCGCTCATTGACTCTGTCAAGATTGGGGGGTCTATATATTACTCCTGTGATTAATTTTTCCCGACCGTCGCTTAATTCTATCCAAATTGTTTCTGTATTCCTCTCAGTTTTTATTTCCTTATTTATTTCACACTTCAGATTATCCCTAACATAGATTGCTACTCCGCCTCCTTTCCTGGTCTGCCTATCGGTATGGAACAGTTTGTAACCCGCAATTTGGTATTCGACTGGTAATTCACGTGTGTCTAGGTTGATCCATGTTTCAGTGAATGCAATTATATCGATTTCTTCTGTACATACCAAGGCCCTAATATCATCCATTTTGTTTCTCATACTTCTACTGTTCGCGTAATATACATTTAAGTCAGTCGTGTTCTGAGTCCTTCCCTTACCGCGTTTAGTTTTAAACTCCCTGTCTAATTTAGTTATGTCATCATTCCTAACACTATTTCCCTGTAATCTTTCGCCTTGTTTACCCGCTCCCACTGCAGTCTCCTCCACCCCCGTGCCCCTATGTTCTCTTAGCAGTTTAAAGACTTCGATATCTTTTGAACTGCCCCCTCTAGAGCCCCAGCCAGGGTTGCGACTCCATCCCTAGACAGGTGCACCCCATCCCTAGCATAAAGGTCCCTTCTGCCATAGAAGTTGTCCCAGTTGTCAATGAATGGGACTGATATTGACTTGCAATATCTGTCAAGACGGTCGTTAACACCAACCGCCCTTGACAACCATTCACTGCCAACTCTCCTTCTAGGCAGGACACCGCATATGATAGGGATCCCTCCCTTAGTCCTAATACGATCTATGGCTGCCTTGAACTTATCAAGAAGCTCCTCGCTCCTACACCGGCCAATATCATTGCCTCCTGCACTGAGGCAGATAATGGGTTTGTTCCCATTACCAGACAAGATATTGTCCATCCTGTCAATTATATCCCCCACCCCAGCTCCTGGCAAACACACCCTCATCCTATTTTTGTTTTTACCACAAAAGGCCCTGTCCATGTACCTTACCTGTGAGTCACCAACAATTAAAGTTTTTATACCTTCCTTGTCATCCCTGTCTGTACTAACGTCCAATTCGTCTATCAAGGGACTGAACGGGTTGGTACACTTAGCTGTTGTTGTCGTTGTTGTCGTATCCTTGGTGTGCTTCTTCACCAAAAGCTTTGTCTTCCCACTACTCACAATTTTCCACTCGCTTGATTTTTCGTCAGCCACTGGCTTTACTCGTCCAGCCTCTCCTTTTAACATCGCCAGCTCTTCCCTTAATTTCAAGTTCTCCAACTTGACCTTCGCCAATTCTTCAGTGGACCACTCCAGTTTGGTCACCAAACTCTCATACCCAAGACCGCACCTTGCTCTGGCCATATCTGATAATTATCCCTCCGGAGCTAACCCTGCCGTGACCTTTCCCCTAGTGACAAGCCTGCAGATGGCCTCTCCTCATTAACACTAAACTGGGTAGGTTTGGATAGCTCTGTTTGATCAGTTGCGCGGTCATGTCGCTTATCGTGGAACGCCGGTCGGAAATGGTACCTAATTATTGCCACCGGGTGCGTCTTGGCCCAGTGTAGTTTCCTTAACACGGTCATAACGCCGGGTTAAATCAGGTACCTTGTTGCCGTGACCTCTCCTGGGTCAGGTCTTCATCTCACCTAAATTACTGTAGGGTGTGTTAGCTTGCATGGATGTACACCTGTGCATCTACTTACTGTTATATGTGTTGTCTTTCTCTGGGCTGTAAGCTGTGGTCTGATAAACAATCATTACAATCTGAACAACTGCTGAGTGGGATGGAAGTAGGTCTCTTCCTGGTCTTCAATTTGTTGTAGGGGTTGTGTGGTGTTTGGGTATGTTACCACCTTGCTGGAGCTGGTAACAATAGTCACTAATATGACTTTTGCTGTTATAGTGTTTCCTTAACATTTGCTGTTTAGGTTTCGTGTAAGTATCCTTAAAAACCTTGTAATGAACCGGCGCCACATGTGTAAGTGTACTGGCCAGTGGGATATTACGAGCGTAAGAAAGTATTGTATTAGACTTGGCATAATCATCAGTCTTAGCTTGACTGTACGCATGGTCCCGTAAACATAATACAATAGTCGCAATTTCAACAATGATTGCAAACGGCTCTAATGATATGGTACCATCCTTGCGATCCTCATCTCAGGCTACTGCAATGCTCTGTACAACATCCTAACATGAACATAAAAATGTAACTATGTGATAATCATCTTTCGCTGTGTACTTGCGAAAGCGATCATTCTGCTGCAACACTTTAAATACAATGGAAGTGTTAGTAAACATGCTTGAGTCAGCAATAGCCATTGATACTTGGGTGTTAGAAAACTTAAATGTCACTGGAGGAATAGAGGATGTAGGAGGTAAAGTATACTGTCCACACTGGGGATTGGTGGGTAGGGGGAATGAACAGGTCCATATTGAAGTGTGCTGTTGGTGGCCGGTAATAAAGTCACAGGAAAAAAAGTCACAATTAATTTATGGTGGCCGGTAATAAAGGCACAAGAAAAAAAGTCACAATTTTGGTTAAGAAAGAAAGTCAGGTAATCAAAAAAAATATTCAAGTCAGTCACAGTTTAATTAAGTACCATAAACAATTAAAGTAATAAAACTGAAAATATTTTAATTCAGTTATTAACTGGCAATACACTGACAACACTATTTATATATGATGGCATTACATGTATGTGAAAACAAATCACGTTTTGTTTAATATCTTAAGCACAGTAAGGTAATCAAACAAAAATATTTAAGTCAGTCATTTATTGACAGTACATGACATGTACAGATTGAAAACAGCTTACAGAATATCATGGCATTACATGTATATTCAGTGCTTTTAATGCTGATGATTAAGACGAATATTCCAGCCGAAGCCACGAAGAAACTCTGCCACAGTCTTGTGGTCCTCCCGTCGACCAACACACAAGTTGCGAATGCGTTTTTGTAGTTGCACATAGCGTCGACGAACTCTTTTTCGAGGGGGGTTGCCAACACCATCCTGCTGGATAATGGTGCTCACCGTCGCTTCTTCACGTTGAAACCATTCAATGACACGCCAGACTGAAGGATGGTAGTGACCAACGAGGTTGAAGAATTTATTATTCCACCCTTCGCAGATGTTGTTGGTACGAGCATTGTTGTTCATGGTGGCGTCATGCACATTCCATAGGTGAGGGGCAAACATAGGTGGAATACGACGCATTCTCAGAGGCATCAGGGCATCACTGGACATGGCAACTGGCTGCTGAATCGGTCGAAAGGAGCCACTAACATAAGTACAATCGAAGTACATGAGCAACTCCTCGGCTTCAGGTGGATCTTGTGGAATGACAGTTTTGAGGTATCTCATACCTTCATCAACGTTGTCTAGGGGCAAAAAAGCTAGAGCATCAATCATGCCACAAAACAAACGAAACTCAGAATTGGTATTATAATGTGTTCCCAAACCCAGTTCCTGGATCTTACGCCAAGTGGACTACGTAAGATGATAGAACCAACCTTTGCTCCCTACATCGCGGCCAAACACTACAAGAACAGCTCTCAGTACACCATCTTCAAAGTCAGTCACCACGGTTTTCACAGTAATAGAATAGTTTAGGTCTGCACACTTATCAACGATAGCCTGAAGGAGTTCTTCGTAGGTGGCACGAGTCTTGTTTGGAAGAAGAGCGTACACTGAAGTAACAGCTGTATCACCGAAAGGCACACGGATGACATAAATCTGTTTGGAAATATTTGGAGCCATAGCAAAGTTGCCATCCATATATAGAGTATCAGCACAAGCAAGGAGTCTGAGGCCATCACTGGTACCAAACACTAGAAGGCGGTTGTTTGCATTTGGTCCGTTATCATAGAGTAAAAACTCCTCGGGATTAGGGCCAACTGTCTGAGAAAACTCAGTAGGAAGTTCACCTAGATCTTTTAACAGACGTGGTATAGGAGGAGTAGGCCGTTGGTTATGCAGAGTTCGTTTGCAAATGTCAGCAGAGGGTATAAGTGAGCGTACGTCATCATCACACTGGCTCGCACCATGACTAAAAATCTGAGCTGGCTTGTCTCGAGTGTTGGTAGCTTGGTCTTTCATCCAGTTGCGCACTTTGGCAAGACGGATTTGGGTCTCATGTGGGGCATGGTTGTGAGGCTGACCTATCGCTGGATTTTCTCTCTGTAGGTCTGTTGTCATACTGCCCCGACAGTGACCACTGGATCTTTTGACACACTTCCACCACAACTTGCTTTTGCGAGTGACATGTTTGGTATACATGAACCCATTGTAGCAGATTTTTGAACCACGCTTATTACTGTCAATCATTTCCATGGTAGGGGGAGTAAAAATTATTTTTCACTAAATCCAAGTAGTGTTGATCCACAACAGCACTGAGCTCCGAGATTTCCACTATTCACGCTGTCTTCAGGGATACTGACATACTATAGAGAGGAACAAGGTTATATACTGTACGTAGACAGGTCATCTCAACGTGACCTCACATCAAACATCTGCTCAAAATTTTTTACCGGATTAGACAACCTGTGGTCACAGTGACCTCAGCTGACTTACCTTAATCCTTCCAGGTTGATGTTGCCCGGTTATACAAAGAATCTAATGTTTTTGTTCTATTTTATAATTTTTAAGCGAAACTCATTAATTTACCATCAGTTCTGCATATTCCTTTACTGAAACTGATTGACATATTAACCTTAAAAAATGTGAGAATTCGATAGTTAACTTTTCTTTTTTTCCTGTGACTTTTTTTCCTGTGACTTTTTTACCTGTGACTTTTTTACCTGGATTCGTGCTGTTGTATGTACGACCTCACATAAGTTGAGTACGGTGTAAATTGCCAAATGATTAATCGATTAATTTCACTATTGTCAGTGGAAGTGTTTTGCTGTAGATAAATTTGTATTCCATGCATATCTTCCATGATACCAGTAACAATGCCAGCTCCGATAGGGAGAACTGTGTCAGTTAGAATTGGGTTTTCTATTTGTTCAGAGGTGCTATTGTAATCTTTTTGTAAAATGCGTAAAGTCTAAACCATTTTTGATGAAATAAAACGTACATAAATGATATTCAATCATACAAGATTATATTCAATAATAACCTTGCCCATACATTTACGGTAAATGACTTAAATTATAAGTAAATGCGTACGTGAAACTATTTGAATTATATTACGTCAGTAATATATAAAGTAAGGCACTGTATATTATGTTTACTGTTCGTAAAAATCTATTGCATTTGTGTGAAATACCAAGTATAATGGCTTGATTGAAGTACAAAGGCTTGATTGAAGTACAAAGGCTTGATTGAAATACAAAGACTTGATTGGAGTATAAAGACCTGATTGAAGTACAAAAACTTGTTTATAGAAGTGAACATCCAAGATGGTGACTTACTATGGTGCTGGAGTAACGTTTCCAATATGGCGTCGATGACATGGTAATTGCCAGGGGCTGGCAAACTGGGTGCGGGTCGCACAGTGGGTCACTGGGAGCAGCCACCGAGACTGTTGACCAAGAGTTGAGAGAGCTATGAGCCAAATATTGACCAATCAAAAGAAAACTGGGCTGAAGACTGGGGGGGGGGGGGGGGGGGGGACCTGAGGCTCTGGAGCTGCTTGATGCTGGGTTCCTTATGCTCACTAGGAGAGATGGCTTGCTGGTGCTGTTATGCTTAGCAGCTGAGCGTCTTGAAGGAAGAGTTGCTCAGATGTTCATAAGAACATAAGAAGAACATAAGAAAATAAGGAGTCAGCAATAGGCCGGTTGGCCTGTGCATGGCAGCTCCTGTCGAGAGTTACTACCACTCTCTATCATCCATGAATCTATCTAGCCTCCTTTTGAAACTTTCCAGAGTTCCCGCACTTACTACAAAGTTGCTAAGCTTGTTCCACTCGTCCACCACCCTATTTGTGAACCAGTTTCTTCCTATCTCCCTCCAAAACCTAAACTTATCCAACTTGAATCCGTTGCTCCGAGTCCTATCCTGCTCGGATATTATAAGAACTTTATCTATATCCCCTTTATTGATTCCTTTCACCCACTTAAATACTTCTATCATATCTCCCCGCACTCTTCGTCTTTTAGGGAATGCAAGTTAAGTTTCTTTAACCTATCCTGATATGGAAGGTTTCTAAGTCCCGGAATCATTTTTGTCATTCTTCGCTGCACCGACTCTAGTGAATTTATATCCATTCTATAATAGGGGCACCAGAACTGAACCGCATAATCGAGGTGCGGCCTAACTAGCGCAAGATATAGTTGCAATAAGACCTCTGCACCCTTGTTACTTACACTTCTAGATATAAAACCCAATACTCTGTTTGCCTTATTTCGAACATTAACGCACTGTTTTCTAGGCTGTAGGTCCGGGCTTACAAGTACCCCTAGGTCTCTTTCACAAGTCGACTTCTCTAGGTTGATGTTGTTCAGGCTGTATACATTATAAGTATTTGTTCTTCCAATACTAAGTACGCTGCACTTGCTGGTGTTGAATTTCATTTGCCATTTTTCAGACCACCCCTGCAGTTTATTTAGATCCTCCTGTAATGCATTTGCATCCTGCCCTGAATTAATTTGCCGCCCTATTTTGGTGTCATCCGCAAACTTGCTTATGTCACTGCTGATCCCAATATCTAGATCGTTTATGTAGATTATGAACAAGAGTGGGCCTAGTACTGACCCCTGGGGAACCCCACTGGTTACACGGCCCCACTCAGATTTAACACCATCTACGCTGACCCTCTGCGTTCTATCGGTGAGCCATGATTTTATCCAATTTAAAACTTTCCCCTCGATACCATGAGCCTTAATTTTTCTCAGAAGCCTCTGATGCGGTACTCTGTCAAATGCTTTGCTAAAGTCTAAGTAAATAACATCGTAATTTTCGTCATTATCTACTACCTCGAAGACTTTCCTAAAAAACGTGAGCAGATTTGTTAGACAAGATTTTCCCTTTGTAAACCCATGTTGAGAGTCGTAGATTAATTTGCTTTTCTCTAGATGCGATCGGATGCTATCTGCTATAATTGATTCAAGAAATTTCCCCACTACTGACGTCAAACTGATCGGCCGGTAATTTGACGCTGATGCTCTGTCTCCCTTTTTAAATATGGGTACTACATTCGCCTGTTTCCACAACTCTGGCACAACTCCAGTGTCTAATGATTGTGTAAATAAGTTTACGAGGGGTCCGCTAATCTGTTCCCTACACTCTTTTAAGACTCAAGGAAAAATTTCATCCGGCCCTGGGGATTTTGTGTTCTTTAGTTTATTTATCTTCTTAAGAACATCCTCTTTTCTGATAGTGATATTCTTTAATTTCTCTTCTTCCTTTCCCTTAAATATCAGTTCCACCTCCTGAATTTCATCACAAATTTCTTCTATGAAAACTGATAAGAAGTAGCTGTTCAATGCTTTGCTCATGTCTTCACTGCCATTTATCAATTCTTCCCTCCCTGACTTTAAAGGCCCAACTTTGTCCTTGACCTTTGTCCTATATACCTGGAAAAATCCCTTGGGATTCGCCTTGGATTCTCTTGCTATTTTGATTTCATAGTCTCTCTTTGCTTTCCTTACATTTTTCTTAACATTCCTAGATAGTTCATTATACCTGTTTCTGAGCTGCTCCTCCTCTCCCTTTAATTTCTTATATATTCCTTTCTTTATTCCTATGTCATGTTTAAGTTTTCTGGTCATCCACCTTGGCTCATTCTTATTTGACCTAATTTTTCTGTGTGGTATATTTTGTTCTTGTGCTTTATGTAGTATACTGGTGAATATATTATAGTCATGATCAATTGTTGTGTCATCTATGACCTCACCACTTCCTACTGGGAACTGACGTGACTGTTCCCAGGTGACCTCACCTAGGTACCTTCTTAACCCCTGATAATCCGCGAACAACTTTTTCAGTTGTTCAAAGGAGTCCTGGCAGACAGTATTCCAGCGGGAAGAGGCTTTCCCATTGGTGAGATGGGTCAAATAGGCGACGACAGCAGCGAAGCTAGGGCAGTACTAATGGTAAAACCCCGCCATTCCCAGGAAGGGCATGAGAGCCTTCCGAGTTGTAGGGGCACTGTAGTTCAGGATGGCTTCGGCGTTGGGCTTCTTTGGTCGGACCTGGCCTTGGCCGACCACGTGTCCTAGGTAGGTCACAGTAGCTCAGCAGAAGGTGTTCTTGGCTAGGTTGACGGTCAGATGCGCCTCCTCCATCTTAAAAGGCATAACTAGTTACTGGTATAGGCCAAAATGAGTTAAGAATGCCGAGACTGACTGGACTTTTTCATAGAGTCTTACTTGATAGTCACCTTTAAGTGAGTCTAGTTTTGAAATGAATTTCGATTGACCAACTGAATCAATTAAGTCGTCTATTCTTGGTATGGGACAGGAATCTGGAACAGTCATTGAGTAAACTCGGCGGAAGTTGGTGCATAGGCGTAGTTGGCCACCTTCCTTGGGCAACAGAAGGGAAGGAAAAGCCAAAGGGGACCTGCTTGGAACCGCCAGGTCGTTCTTCAGTAAGTAATTCACCTCGTCTCTCATCTGCTGTTATTTCTTCGGATGGCGTCTGTAGGGTGCCAGGCGTATAGGAATGGTTCCAGGTGTTAATTCAACATGTTTTATTATAGCACAGTGGCCAAGGCTGTCAGAGAATACTATAGAGTTATATAAAATGATGGAGGCCACATTTTTTATTTGGTTTTGGGTAAGATGTCCTAAGTACGACGCTAGTGTGTTGATAATATCTGAGTTTTCCATACCATTCCCTGGAGTTGTTGGAGCTTTAGTATCTACAGTATTTAGAATGCTACATGGTAATTTCGGGGAGTTCTCGCCAGGATCTCTACTTAGATACGGTTTGAGTAAATTTATGTGAATTAGCTGGGTGGCCTTTCTACGTTCTGGTGTTGAAATGATTGAGTTGACTTCATTAATTTTCTTCTGCACTACGTAGGGGCCATGATACTTTGCTAACATGGGAAAACCAGGAATAGGGAAGAAGGCTAGGACTTTGTCTCGAACACTGGACTATCATAGTGATGCGTCATCTTAGTCTGAGATGTTAACAGGTTCTCTTTTGCGAGTTGGCATACTGTGCTGAAGGTGGTTTGAAGTCATTTAAGGCAATCTGACACTGTGGTACTATGGTCGGAGGTAGGGTTAAGCCATCTCTCTTTGACTAGTTTTAAAGGGCCTCTAACATTCCTACCAAACAGCATCTCAAAAAGGTGAGTAGCCAAGAGAATCCTGAGGGGCTTTTCTTAAAGCAAGCAAGACATAATCAAAACCTTCATCCCAGCATTCCTAGTATTCAAAACAATACTGTACTTGCGGAGAATGGACTTCACGGTCTGATGCCACTGCTCAAGGACTCCCTGTGACTCCGGGTGATAAGGGGTGGACAGAGTCTGCTTAATGCCCAGCTCTGAGTACCTTTTTGAAGAGGTCGTTGGTGAATTTGGTGCTTCCATCACTCTGTACTTCCTGAGGAATGCCAAAAGTGGTAAATATGTGCACTAAATGTTTACTACTAGATTTAGCAGAGATGTTCAGTAACGGAAAAGTCTCTGGATACCTGTTAATGTGACGCAGGATTGTTAAGATATATTGGTTGCCTTTATTGGTATTTGGCAATGGGCCCACACAGTCAATTATTATTTTCCGAAAAGGTTCTGAGGGAACCGGAATGGGTTGCAAAGGATAAGGGGGAATTGGATGACAAGGCTTTCCTTTTATTTGGCAAATGTCGCAAGATTTTATGACATTTGTTACGTCCTTCTTCATTCCAGGCCGATAAAAATCCTGCATCAATTTGCGGTAGGTCTTATTAATGCCGAGGTGTCCACCAAACCCTTCATGAGCGACCTCCATCACAGTCTTCCTAAATGACATTGGCAATTCTACCTGATGGGTCTCAGCCCAAGTGTCGTCGATCGACAGATTAGGTGGTCTATAGAAACTAAGCAGAATACTGTCCTTGTAGTAAAAGAAGGAATTTTCTCTATCTCCTCCTTCGTTATGAATTTTAGCAAGTGCTGGGTTAGTCTTTTGTGCATCAATCAGTTTTTCAGGGGTCATGAGTTGAGTGAGTAAATCACCACAATGGTTCTGAGGTACTGCAGGCAGTGCAGCGTTACCACCAATTTCCCCAGAACCAGTCTGTGCGGCAGTAGATAGTTGTGGAGGAGCATCTATCTCATCAATTTTTTATATATATATATATATATATATATATATATATATATATATATATATATATATATATATATATATTAAATTATGATACAAAGTAATTATTTTTCAATTAAAACACTAAAATTGTGTTAAGTAACACACTTAATTTATTTTTAATTGTCACCATATCACTAAAAACAAATGACTTTAAATCATGGAAAAAATCACAATTTCATTGACAAAAATTATTTCTAACAACTAAAACCCTGCTAATTATACATTATCTCGCTCCAATTATTATAATTTACTATTAAAAGCTCACCATGTTGTCCGTGGTGTGTATTTAGCGAAAATGTCATTTTTTCTGATAACAGAAACTTGATTAAATTACAACATTCTGTTGTGTTTATTCAAACGAATTTCTAAGTCTTTTTTGCACAGCATTTTACGCTTGTTTATGCAACATTTATAAAACTTTGCACTATAATGCTGAAAATGTATTGTGCTCATTTGACTGAATTAAACAAGTCTTCCACTATTATGTGCTCGTTTAAGTACTTTCCTAAGTATTCATTGACACTATATTGCTCGTTTAAATACTTTCCTGGAGCCATCGACACCATATTTTCCTCGTTTATTTTTTTTCTAATTGTATTAACACTATTTTTGGCACCATATTAAAAATCCCATTAAGTACCCGTTTTAATCTCTCCACCTGTATATAATCTTTTGCATCGCATTAAACTAATTTTCATATATTATATAAATATTCTTTAAGCAATTCATCATAGCGTAAATGTTGTCTAGGGAGTTATTAGAAGTATATTCAGGGACATATGATATCAACAGCACGACAAGAGCGGCAGTCGAAGCCCAGTGTTGTGATGGGGTAGGTTCCAGGTGGGCGGTACACCTTCATCATTTCTGAAAATTAAATTATTTTATCTTCTGAGTTTCCTTTCTCCCTTCTCCTCAACACAGAGATAAAATGTAAAGTTAAAAGAGGAAAGGTGAAAAAAAAATAAAACGTATCTGGTTTTAATAATATACTGGAGAAAGTAATGTTTGTCGATACTACTCAGAACTGTGTGGGCGGTACCTTTATGATTCCGGAAAATTAAATTCTTCAATCATCTTGTTTACTTTCTCTCTCCTGCATGACATATTAATAAAAATACACAAAAATACGAAGGTGAAAAATGAAGAAATGTATATGATCATATTATATGCTGAAGGAAGTACAGTAATGTTTAATGCAGTATATTACTGTTTTAATGAATCTAATTGTGTCAATGGACAGTGCACAGGTCCACAAAAGTTCGTACACTGAATATATCCTCGTAACTGAAGATATAACGTACCTAAATGATTAACTAAAGGAAAAATATAATGATATAAAAATAATATAATTAACTAAGTTAGACAATATGATTTTGTTTAAGTTACTTAAGTGTGTTAATTTTAATTCAATCAATAAAGAACAACATTTGAGAAAAAAATATAAGGAAAGGTATTGTGGAAAAAAAATACCCGCATCCCTGCCATCTATAAAGGGCTGAAATCAGCTATTGGAATAAATAATAATATTGTTCAAATATAACGCGAGGTGTATCTTGTTCTGACCTAACACTTGTATGTATGTATGTATGTATGTATGCATGTATGTATGTATGTATGTATGTATGTAGACTATACACTTACACATATACATAATATATATTTTCTCTCTCACCTCATCCACATCCCCATCCCTATTTCTCCTTCTCCCTCTCTTATAGACACTCTCACCCTCTCCTCTTTCCCCCTTTTTCCTTCTTTCATTCCCCCCCTCTCCCTTTCCTTCTCCCTCTACCTCCCTTTCCCTCTTTGTCTCTCTCTCCCACTCCATCTCTCACCCTCCCCCACTCACTCTCCGTCAGGGCGAGAGAGTCTGGGGAATAATAAATATTGTGTAGGTGTGTGGAGGTTAAAGCCACCTCACTGTAAAGGTTAAGTTAGGTTAGGTTAAGACAGATTACGTTTGTGTTAGGTTAGAATAGGATTAGGGTAGGTTAGGTTAGAGTACATAAAGTTAGATCAGAGTTAGGTTGGGATAGATTAGGCAAGTGTTAGGTTAGAGTAGGTTAGATTAGGATATGTTAAGTTAAATTCAGTAATGTAATGTTAGGTGAGTGTTAGAGTAGGTTTGTGTTAGGTTAGGCAATATTATGTTAGGTTAAGTTATGTTAGGTTAAGGATATTTTTGGTATGGTTAGGTTAGGTTTTGGTAGCTAAGAATAGGTTTAGGTTACATTAAACTAAGTTACTTCAGGAGATAAATAGAGACAGTGAGAGACATTAAGAAATCTGTCTTTATTAAGGTGTAGTGGTTGAACTGGGTCTCTCTGTTTCCCTTGTCTCTCCTGTTTCTTTCTCTTACATGATCTCTCTCTCCTTCTCTCTCTCTCTTTTATATGTCTTATCTCTTCTCTTTCCTGTCTCTCCCTGTCCCTTCTTCTGAAACATGCATACACCTATCGATCTTTCCTCGCTTTCTTTCTCTCTAACTCATTCTTCCCTCTCACTCTCTCTCTCCCTCTTCTTACTCCATCGATCTCTCAAGCAATCAATTTCTTGCCTGTCTTCTTGATAACACTCAAGTGGTTGATTGACACACACATACACACGCTCTCTCTCTCTCTCTCTCTCTCTCTCTCTCTCTCTCTCTCTCTCTCTTCCTGCTATATTTTATCGTTTTCTATCTGTATTTTTGTTTCTTTTTTCAGTCTCACCCTCTTTCATACTTTCTTACTCCTCGACACCCCCCCTCTCTCTCTTTCAAGCAACCAATCACTTTCTTGCCTGTCCGCCTGATAACACCTTCTGCTTGATTGATAGTCTCCTCCAGTTCCTGTGCTCCACCTCTCCTCTCGCTCCTGTGTTCCACCTCTTCTCCTGTTCCTGTGTTCCACGTATCCTTTGGCTCCTCTGCTCTACCTCTCCTCTAGCCCGTGTTCCACTTCTCTTCCGGCTTCTATGTTCCACCTTTCCACGCGCTCCTGTGTTCCACTTCCCCCCTCCTCCAGTGCTTTTCCTCTCCTGTGATCCATTTCTCCTCCCGTTCCTGTGGTCCAGCTCTCCTCCCGTTCCTGTGATCCACCTCTCCTTCCGCCAAAATTTTTAACTTCTTCTCACGCTCCTGTGTTCTACTTTCCTCGCTCCTATGTTCCACCTCTCCTCCCGCCCGTGTTCTACCTTTCATCCCGCCCCTGTGTTACACTTATCCCGCCTCCGTGTTCCACCTCTCATCCCACCCTTGTGTCCCACTTATCCCGCCTCCGTGTTCCACCTCTCCTCCCAACCCCTGTGTTCCACCTCCCTTCCCTCCCCTTTGTTCCAATTCTCCCGCCCGTGTTCCACCTCTCCTCCCGTCCTGTGTTCCACCTCCCCTCCTGCCCGTGTTCCGTTTCTCCTGCCCGTGTTCCACTTCTACCGCCCCTGTGTTCCACTTCTCCTACCCTTGTGTTCCACCTCTCCTCCCGCCCCTGTGTTCTACTTCTCCTGTTTATCTAATTCTCCTTAATTTTGATTTATTATATTATTGTTTTTTCTTCTATATCCTGTCTCTCGTGTGTGTGTGTGTGTGTGTGTGTGTGTGTGTGTGTGTGTGTGTGTGAGGTTGTCTACATTGATTAGTCAAGGCGTATAAAAATATAATAATAATAATAATAATAATAATAATAATAATAATAATAATAAAATAATTCATCCGCCTGTGTATGTGGGGCCACTTTTTCAGTCCGATATGACCGAATGGGTTGTCATCAGATTTCTAACCAGTAATCTATACATGTATTACGGTATTTAAATTCTGGAAATTCTCAGAATTAGACATTTTCAATTTGGTTAGACTTATTTGTTCATGTATTTTTCACCTATGAATTTGATGTCTCTCTCATTTACTTGGTGAAATTATAAAGAATATTAATTCAATCCGTATTAATTTGGGGGCTGTTGTCACATGTTGTTGTTGTTGTTGTTTATTGCTGCTGTCTAATGTTGTTTAGTAAGCGTCGACCACTTCGTTATGATCTCTCTCTCTCTCTCTTTCTAACCTGACAAGTACAATGGCCTCCTCCACACACACACACATACACACTTGTCTTAACTTGTCAGCGACTAATTAACTCTGATGATGAACCTGTATTAACGTTGTCTGAGAGTCTGTCTGTCTGTATTTTTTGTGTTTATGTTTGTTTGTCTTTGTCTATCTGCCATTCTCTTTCTCTATTTATCTGTTTATCTATACTTGCATATCTATCTATCTATCTATCATTATCTCCACGAATCTATCTTTGTCTCACGTATTCCATGTGTGTATCTGTGCACTGCGACTCGTGGTGTAGTGGTCAGAAATTGAGCGAGTGGTCCCGGGTAAGATCTCCGGGCAATAATTGGGAGCCTGGAAGTTGCTCGATTTGCGGATGGTGTTGCAGGGTAATGGTTAGCCAGTGCAGTTTGCGAGTTGTCCGGTCTTCTCGGACTATTTCTTTACTCTGAGTCATACAGCTTGGTAAGTTAGGGTGTGGCTGGAGCGTTAGCGACAGCATCTACATTTTAAAATAATTCACGCCTAGGTGACCCTTGGGCCCGCCATTCTCGAACACGAGGGGCAACCAGTGTGTGTGTGTGTGTGTGTGTGTGTGTGTGTGTGTGTGTGTGTGTGTGTAAAGTTGACAAGTTAAAATGAGGCGCTCCTCATTAGAAGGGAGTGAAGCGCCAAATTAAAAAAGCTGAGAAACGAATTTAAAGTTTTTCGAAGTTCAAACAACCATAACTTTTTGTTTTTTAAGCTAGGGGGTTCATTTTTTTCTCATTTAGCTCATTCCCTCTCCTAGCGAACTGTGAAAACTGAAAGTTAGTACTGTGAATAGTTATTATTTTATCGCGAGTTGAATGAGAATAACTACCCGTGATGTATAGTTGTTTGATCTTCAAACCAACAATAATCGCGTTTTTCTGCAAAATTTTCTTATTATTGTTGGCTAATACTGTTAAACAAGTTAATGATCACCAAAAACAGAACTCGTCTAACACCCACCCACCCCCCCCAAAAGCCCCCAACCCCCACAAAAAAAATAACAATAAAAAACTCATTTGCCTATCGGTATTTATCTTTCCGTCCCTATTATTAGCCAAAGATTTATAATATTATTAAGTATAATAGTGTGTAATAATAAGGAAACACCACTACACTCATCCCTCCCCTCGCATTGAGTTTGTACAAGAGAATGTCTCACCAACATTCTCTTGTACGTCACCTGCACCATCGCCATTAGCACTTGTATCACCATAATCAACACTAAATTCATCACCAAGCATTACTGGGGTGTCCAAGTGAGCACTGGCGTCACTAAACTCATGCTCAGGAATAATGGGCTCCTGAACCCACACCAGAGGGCCTGGCCTCACTCGAGTCTTGCTCTAATATCGGGCAGATATTGCACAGCACTTCTCACACCCTTGGAGCACGAATAACGTCAATGTTTCGCCGAAAAGTTATTAAAAATAGCAGTAGAACGTACACTGAATCTCCTTATGCTAGAATAAGCACCAAAACTAAGAAGGAGGCAGCATCTGGGCGCGCAGGTTGGCCGAGGAGCTGTCACATATCAAGGGGAAATCCATTGTGATTGGCTGCCTCAGGGGGGTATGGTCTGATGGAGGCAAGTTGTCATTGGCTCGCGCTCCTCTCGCCACTTTCTTTGACTGAGTGCACAGCCAGATACTTAGCTCCAGGCCTGAGGCGAAATCACACTTTCTACCATATTTATATTTTAGCTAGAGGGTTACATCCAATGCCAACATAGTGACATGACATTCATCAGAAAACACATTTTGGCTGGGGTGTCGCTTCACCCCTTTCTAATGCTCAGCGCCTCAAATAATGACTGAATAATCTAGGGGCTGAAATACGTGGATGCAGCAAGTAAGGAGCACTCACATAAGAATCACTGTTATCGCGAGAGATAAATTTAAGTTATGAAAGTGATAAAAAGATTATTAAGTAAACTGAGTCCTTTAATAACATATATATTATTAAGTATTGATTAATTTAGTTAGTTAGGAACATTATATAACACAAGTAAAAACCAAATATGCAATTATCAAAACACACCAGAACATTACCTGATTATTCTTACTTAAAACATTAAATACACATACTAGTTTCAACAACACAAAATCCTGATAGAAATGGAAGCTCAGGTAGCATGTCTAGGTTGCTATGGCCAACCACAAGGAACCAGAGATTACTGCAGGAGTCCATTACCATCAAACCATCACACGACCACCAGCAGTAGTCGGTAATACAATTTTTCGTCCACACCCCGGAAGAAGAGAACACCATAGGCTGCAGAGAAGAGACTGAGCGATGGAGCTTACCAGGTAAAACACATTTGCCTCGATACCTCGGTCTCATAGTCGGATGGGAAACTGATTCTGATGGGTGCTCACTGAGGTCGAGTAGCTTCATGAAGCAGTTTCTTCTCCTGGTGTCAAGTTAGAGCAAGTGGTTTTTATGATGGTAGAATGAGGAGGAGACAGTCATCACAGTATGTATGTATGTATGTACCATTCACTCTACCAAACTATATACCTCTCTCTCTCTACTCATCTATATATCCAGCCATCTCTCCCCATCTCTCAGTCAGACAGCATAGCCGTATCTCTACTGGGTGGCAGTAATGGCCAACATCAGCCTGTGTTAGGTCCAGTAATCTGTCAGAATCGGCAGTTTTTTCCAAGTGAGGCGTGACCAGCCGGATTTACAGCTTAGTCAGGAATCTCTCTCTCTCTCTCTCTCTCTCTCTCTCTCTCTCACACACCCTTTCTGTAGTTGGGTCTCGTGATACTGACGACTGAGAGACTCGCGGAAAGTCTATTGTGAGGTCAAGAATACGGTATACATCTTTATTATTCTCTCTCTCTCTCTCTCTCTCTCTCTCTCTCTCTCTCTCTCTCTCTCTCTCCAATTACTCTGTTTATCCATCCACAGGTACATTACACACACACACACTACTACTACTACTATTACTACTCTACTACTTTGCTGTCACTCGGAATTGAGTATGACAATCATCCAGTTATTAGACAATGATATGAGTTATTAGGGATGTCACCTTCGTTGTTGAGCTCTGATGAGACTAAAGAAGCCGATCCGGGATGGCAGGGTCGTTCACAGATGTTGCACATGTGGAAGGTTACACCTAGTGCGGGAGGGGCAGCGGCAGCGTCTTTTCGGCGTTAGCACTTGTCTGCCTTGGCATGCAGTTGGGCTAAATCAAAAGTATTGACACCTTCCCGTGTCTCTCTCGGCAGCAGGCTTACCCTTCCAAAAGAAGGCATAGCTAGGCCCCGGATCTGTGAGTCGACCCTCATCTGGGAGCCTGAACTCACTAATGGCTGCTTTGTCGAATATTATACCTTGCCAGCTCTTTTGCCACACGGGCAGTTCTTCTGTCAGGACGCTCATTTGTGCCAGTGTCCAGAAGGGTTCTGACTTTCCATGCAGCAACCATAAGAGGTTGTAAGGTTTGTTTTTGTTTTTGATCTGTGATTATGATTATGTTTTCGATTACATAAGGATGACCTTACTGGGCGTGGTTGCCCAATCAGGTTGTTCTTTAGGCAGGCTAAGTGCTTGTTTGTGAGAGATACTGACACTCCAGATGTTTGCTTGCACGAGATACTTTCACTCTCTTGTTCTTGTTTGTGAGAGAGAGAGAGAGATACTAACACTCCAGATGTTTGTGTGAGAGATACTGACACTCACTCTCTGGTGTTTGTTTGTGAGATATACTGGCACTCCAGGTGTTTGTTTGTGAGATATACTGGCACTCACTCTCTGGTGTTTGTTTGTGAGACATACTGGCACTCCAGGTGTTTGTTTGTGAGATATACTGGCACTCACTCTCTGGTGTTTGTTTGTGAGATATACTGGCACTCCAGGTGTTTGTTTGTGAGCGATACTGGCACTCACTCTCTGGTGTTTGTTTGTGAGAGATACTGACACTCCAGGTGTTTGTTTGTGAGAGATACTGGCACTCACTCTCTGGTGTTTGTTTGTGAGATATACTGGCACTCCAGGTGATTGTTTGTGAGAGATACTGGCACTCACTCTCTGGTGTTTGTTTGTGAGATATACTGGCACTCCAGGTGATTGTTTGTGAGAGATACTGGTATTCTTTGGTGTTTGTTTCTGAGGAATTCTGGCACTCTCTTGTGTTTGTTCATGAGAGAACCTGGCACTCTGGTGACTGTGGGAGATACTGACACTCTCTGGTGTTTGTGAGAGATACTGGCACTCCAGGTGTTTATTTGTGAGAGATACTGTCACTCTGCTGTTTGTTCATGAAAGTTACTGGTACTCTCTGGTGCTTGTTTGTAAGAGATACTGGCACTCCAGGTGTTTGTGAGAGATACTGGCACTCCAGGTGTTTTCGATTGTGAGAAATATTGGGGCATTGTTAATGAAATATACTCCACACTCGGACCATCACCCCTTCACCGCTTGCACATACCACACCACCACACCAGGCACCACAGTACCACCACACCACCAAACTATGCTATACAGTACTATCACAATATCTCCATCGCAAACACCAATATAGTACTTATAATTTAAATGTAAAATAATAAAATGAAACAATGTAAATAAATAACATGTTATAACTTCCATTTACCTGTTGCAATCACTGATGATCAAGTCTTTTGAGTCAGTATTAGAGGTGAACTGGAAGTAACATTCCTAAATGTTTATTAAGAAAATAAACTATTGCACAATAACTAGGATATCACCGTAATTAACAGTATGAGCTGGGATCGTTAATAAGGGACAAAGCTTATGTATAACTAGCTTCTTAGAACACACGTCTGAGTGGATAAGAGACTGGATTCAGACTGGCAAGAAACCAACTACTTAATTGATGACTCTGCAGTCATGGTGTGAGGGCATATGTCCAGTTGATGACTACTCACTGCTCATAGGAAAGTTTCCGTGGGTAATGTAATTATATAAACCTAATGTATGTTACCTGCATTTATATTAGTATTATTGTCTGTTAGACAGGGGCTAATATATCATTGCTCGGTCCTCACCCTCCGAGTTCAGTGAGGAGTAAAATAACCATGTAGTATAAAATAAAGCCTATGGATACCTATCCATGTTATAAAAGATAAAAGGTGAGGCAGCTAAACTGAACAATCTATAACCGAGCGTTGAGTCTCTGCTTTCCTAGTCTTAAATGACTAAGTGTGAGAGCTTTAAAATGTACAATTGCAACTTTCGAAAAGATGTGTCTGTAATATCAAAATATATATGAAACTGATAAAATGAGAAAAAAAAGTTAGTTCAACAAAACTGGGAATTACAAAGCCGGAAGAAAAATATAATAGCAAAATATCTGCAAATGAAGGGGTTTGTGTTTCATTGAGATAAGTAAATAATGTTAAATTGTCAGAAACTAGATTGAGTTTGCTGGGATCAATATTAACATTAGAAAAAAAAAGGTATTAGATCTGAAGTTAAAATCAAATTAAAGAAAACAAATTATGATGGGCTGGCAAGGTTATGATGGAACTACTATTGAGTTCACAATAGTCTGAAGCCACATAATAAAATAATAACCTTGAAATACGAAGTGCTTACCACCATCTTGGCATAATAAAATGACATTGGGGGTGGTCAGGAAAAAAGTATCACAAGTTATGAAGCGGTGCATGAAACACCGTTTACGTGGCACTAGGTGTAAAAATACATTGTGTGAGCAGTCGTCTGTTTGAGTGGCAGTTTGTATATTCCTTCTACAGCAGTAATAAACGTGAATGTGTAGGCCGGACACTCATATAAATATAGATATGGCGATTTACACAGTGACATCAGCTTTGGATCATCCACTGCTAAGAAAAAAATGAGAAATGATCAGGCACTACTAATGTTCAGTTTGTTTATCCAGGGTAACAAGCGTGTCATTACATGTATTGGGAAAGGTTCCATTTGTCATGCGGTGAGAACATTGGACTGTGAATAACAATAGAACTACAGTATGCGGTAGCATTGCTTCTAGTTAAAGGAGAAAAATACAGAATTGAGGCATGCGGCAGCAATGATTCTGGCCCAAATGAAAAAAACAATGCAACCGCCTTTGTTTTGAAAATTAGGGGTTAAATAGTGTGTACAAGTAAGAGGTGGGCATCCACGCGTCTTAAACCTGTGTTAATTAAATCAACAATGAGCTTGTCATTGGTATAAGATATAAATTGGAGATAAAAAATTCTTACAGTTGGTTTGCAGAGCATAGTTTTAAACGATAATCATTAGATACAACTGGTGTAATTGATATGCTTGCAGTTTGAGCAGATGTATCCGGAATATCGTTGACATCCCTGGGTAAGAACTCTGGGTGTACCGTTTTAAGTCTAGCCGCATTTACAACGTCTGATGTTTGTGTGTTTGGCTTCAAATTTTTTAAATTGTTGCCCTTTCCTTTAGGTAATGGAGGAATGTACCTGAAAATTTTGGCCAACGTTGAGAGGGCCGTTCAGGTTCTCTAACCATGACAGCGTCGCCTATTTCCAGTGTTATTGGTTTAGCCTACAGGTATTTGTGTTGCTTATAAATCTTTTCAATGCGTGAAGATGATGATTTGCTAAATAGCGAAATCGTCCATATTGAAGACAGGGCGAGATTTGCCTGTAAGTAGATCATAAGGTAACATATTTGCCTGTGCCATAAACAATATTTTTGGATGATTTGCCCGTGGAGCTATCGATCGACCCGTTAATACAGGTGGGGACTTGAGGTAACCAATTCTCCCATGCATTGTGCATTGGATTCATAATATGACAAAGAATCTCAAGGATTTTACGATTGGTTCTTTCGACGAGGCTATTTACCTGTGGATTATAAGCTGTGATAAGGCTTTATTGGCTGCTCACCGAGGAAGCTATATTTATCAAATGCTCGCTATGGAGGCTTGATTTGTTGGATGCAGTATTGCAGACATATTTGTGCTAAAAGTTGATTCTTTAACTCTAATCCGTAGAAAAAGAGCATTATGAGATGCATAACTAGGGCGTGAGCCACAGATTTGGTTGATTTTTCCTGCAGTGGGACTAAAATCACAAATCTTGAGAAATGATCGACACACACGAGGATCCTCGGTGGCTCCTCGAAAGTTGTAGCAAGTCAATGGTGACTGTGTCAAACGGAAGTTCTGTTGAAGGGTATTCCAGGACTGGAGCAGGTGGAAAAGCAGTACCCTTGTGCTGCACACAGGATAAACATTTATCAATGTGTTGCTCTATATCTTTTTTCATCGTATTCCAAAAATATATATTATTTTCTGATTTCCGCAAGGCATTTGTCACGCCCGGGATGTCCTGCCTAAGGTACATTGCGGTACAACGTTAATACCGTTGCACGAAGTGTATCAGGTCCACAATATGAGTAAAAATAACCTGAGCTCTACGTTTGGGGCGATGGAGAATGTCCTGTCGTAGTTCAAATTGACTGAACGGAAAAGGTAACTCCGTGACCTCCTTCCCCGACTCTAGAGCAAAAATGACTGTAGACCACAAGGGCTCAAGTCGTTGTTCATCCCGTAATTTTGAGAGATTGAACGAAGATACAGATGTCACTGGTGCTATGTTCCTGGACAAAGCTTCGGCGACCACGTTCGCTCGTCCCGGTAAGTACTTGAATACGGGGGCGAATTTTTAAATGGTCAGATACCAGTGTGTTAGTCTGCCTGAAATATATATATATATATATATATATATATATATATATATATATATATATATATATATATATATATATATATATATATATATATATATATATATGTGTGTGTAATTTATTTATTTTATTTTTATTCTTTTATTCATGTTTTTTTTTAGCAGGTCTGCTACTGCCACATGATCCGTATAGACGGTTATGGAATAGCCAAAAATTAAATCCCTAAACTTCTTAAGTGCCCAGATAACAGTTAATGTTTTCAGATGCGTTACTGAATAACGTGCTTCTGCGTTCAAGGTGAAGGAGAAAATTGAAGTTCAAGATAGTTTCAAAAATCTTAGAGAGGGATGAAGTTAGGGCAATGGGGTGATAGTTAGAGGGATTAGAATGGTCACCCTTCTTCTGGATGGACTGAATCAAGGCATGCTTCCAAGTAAGAGGAAAATGTATAAGGATAGTCTTGAGACAAACCTGAAAAAGTGCCAAATCGACCCCCTCACCTGGGAGACAACTACTCCACACCGTAACGCTTGGAGGATCACCACACAAGAAGGTGTCAATACATCCGAGTTAGCCCGACTGCATAATGAGGCAGACTAGCGCCAACGCCGGAAAGACGCTGCCACAGCCTCTTCCGCACTAGATGTATCCCACCACATGTGCAATATCTTTGATCGACCCTGCAGGTCCCGTATCGGCCTCTTTAGTCACCTCAGAACTCACCATCCTAGGTGACGTCCTTAATAACTCATATCAATGTATCATAGCTGGATGATTGTCATACTCGATTCCGAGTGACAGGAAAGTAGTAGTATTAGTGTGCAAATCGGGTTTGTGGCTTTTTTTTAAAGATATGCGATGTGAAGTGAAACTTGTCTGACCTAGCGGATTACCAGATAAATCTATAATCTTTTTGTAGTCGACAAGCAACTCGAGGAGCGTAGTCTTGCCGTGAGGGTGATCAATTACCTTAATGCGGAACTATTTGATCCATCCTTTCCTGTCTGTCTTATGTACGTGTGTGTGTAAGACTACCAATTGGGAATTGTGAATGCTGTAAAGTAACACTAGTATTGTAAACTAGATAATCCCACATGCAACATCCCTGTTTCAATATTCTGGGACAGCCTGTTATGTTGAGAACGAGGACATCTGTTAAATCACCATGACGAGTTGTACTCAATATAGATTCACATGAATGACCTTTAACACTGGAAGTTTCCATAAGACAGACTACGTCACTCCCAGCGGAAACGTCAGGTCAGCAAACAGTGGCCCTGGTTATTTCCCCATTCTGAAAATGCAGAATGCCTGTTAAGACTGCAGGTACTACTATCCAATTTTTGCTACTAAAGTCATGCCGGGTAAATGAGTCGGTCGGGTCTGGGATACGCTGGGACTCGGTATCCATGTTCCTCATTGTAGGAAAGTTGGTTAAAACATTCACCCTGGCGGTGAGCAATGGAACAGAATTGTGCATGGCACGATAGATAATGCCACAAGCAGTGATAGTAAGTCTACTTCACTGGACATCTATCATGTTGTGTTTAAGCATTGGAAGACCAATTAATCCATCAGCTGGTAAGCTAAAGTCCTTGACTATGTAAATCTCTGCTGGAATAGGTTTACCACGTAGAGAAAAACGTAGAAGTAGTGTTACCTACCACTCCCGTAATGTCCAGCTGGGCACCAGAAACTCCTCAGAGATCGGTGGCAGTAGGTCGAACTTGAAATCCTCGGTGAGGTGAACGTTGCTTAGTTCTTGATAGGACGCTAATGAGAGTACATTTGCGCATGCACTCGTATGTATATCTAGGGAAAGTGCGTTGGTACCCACTCTCACCTGAACAGACAAAACTTATGTTTTGTTCAACGCTGCGAATAACGAAGGCGCTGGTCTTCCCTCGACTGCTTATGATAGCGTTGACATGGCTGTCGTGGCTGTCTATCATACCTCGAATCCTTACACCATTGGAGAGTTACATAGTCCTGGGAATTATGTGAGGCAGAGTCATGTAATATATGATGGTTACAAGTGTTCCCCAAAGAATGCAGTGATGGGTAGGGAAACACTGAGTAACACTGAGTCCGTTTATTATGGATGAGAGAAATACAAGTGGTGACTCGCGAGTGCCATGCACGGCTCACACAGTCAGACTGAGGCTGCCTTGCCATATGGCAGCCTCGGGGCAATGTTGCCACATAACGTGCAGTGTTGCCACGTGATGATATATATAAATGCTACTCGACTCGGCACAGTAGCTTATATACAGGGTTGCTACTCGGCACAGTAGCTTATATACAGGGTTGCTACTCGGCACAGTAGCTTATATACAGGGTTGCTACTCGGCACAGTAGCTTATATACAGGGTTGCTACTCGGCACAGTAGCTTATATACAAGGTTGCTACTCGGCACAGTAGCTTATATACAGGGTTGTTACTCGGCACAGTAGCTTATATACAGGGTTGCTACTCGGCACAGTAGCTTATATACAGGGTTGCTACTCGGCACAGTAGCTTATATACAGGGTTGCTACTCGGCACAGTAGCTTATATACAGGGTTGCTACTCGGCACAGTAGCTTATATACATAACCTACATCCCCCTCCCCCCTCACGCTCATAGTCTTTGTCTTGAGCGGACTTCTTAGTCCTAAGTCGCTCCGAGCGTCGAGGTGCACTGTGGGGCGGATCCTCGTGAGGTGTAGGTGACTCGTCCTCGGTCAGGGGGGCCAGCAGCAGGGGATGGAACTGGCCGGAGGAAGCGGCGGTTCCTCCACCAGACACGGCCGCTCGGCATCCTGACCTTGTAGTCCCGCGACCGGCCGACGCCCATCACTATGCCCACCTTGTCCCAACGTGTCGTCGTCGAGTCCTGGACGCGGGCAAGGGCACCAATCTCCAGTGGCTGAAGAACGGGCACGGTCGTCATACCGAGCCTTGGGGGCACGTGAAGCGGAGCGGCGGTCGCAGCTCTCGGCTCTGGTCTGCCACTCCTTTGCAAAGGCCTTGGCGTGTGCAGGAACGCAAGAGCGGAGAGGGTGACCATACAGGATCTGGGCAGGGGAGCGTCCTGTGTGGGTGGGAGTATTACGTAACTCCAGGAGTCCTTTGTCAAACGCCTCACAGTCTATGTTGCCTGAAGGGGCCACCTTGAGGATGAGGTGCTTGACTGTCTTGACCGCAGCCTCAGCATGGCCATTTGACTGTGGGTAGTGGGGTGTTGACACGATGTGGCGGACTCCCCAACGCTCCAGGAATCCTGTGAGTCCCGGCTGGTGAACTGTGGCCCACCGTCCGTCCGCAGACGTACGGGGACGCCTAGGTCACGAAAGAGGTGCCGGAAGTGGCGAATGGTGGCCGCGGACGTCGTGTCCGAGCCACAGATTACCACCACAGGCCAGCCAGAGAGTCGGTCGGCGACAACTAGGAAATGTTTCCCAGCTGTGCTGAAGAAATCAGCCGACACGGACTCGAAGGGCCTGGTGGGTTCGTCGTCGCACAAGAGGGGCTCTTGCTGTTGACTGGGCTACATGATCTGGCACGGCTCACAGGCACGGACCGTATTGACGATATCCGCGTCAATGCCGGGCCAGTACACAGCCTGCCTTGTGCGGCGCTTGGTGGCCTCTGCTCCACGATGGCTGTTGTGTAAGCGGGCCAGAACGCTACGACGGAGAGCTGCAGGGACAACCACACGAGCACCGTACAGGACGAGGTCCCCATCTGCGTAGAGGTCCTCACGTATCTTCCAATACGGGCGTAGGGCGTTGTGGAGGTCAAAACGGTCGCGAGGGAACCCAGTCCTCACACTCTCCAAGAGCTGAGTGTAGGAGGGGTCGTCGCGTGCCGCGGTCCGTAGTTCCTCAAGGGCCAGATCGCTGTCGGGTGGCGACACTGAGGCCTGGGTGCTGGCGAGGGACTGTACGGACTGCAAGGTGACGATGTTGCTGACGGAGAAACCGGCCTCGGTGCTGAGCATCTCGTCTTCAGGTGTAGGGCGGCTGACTGGGGAACGGGAGAGGGCATCCAGGATGCACAACTCCTTACCTGCGCGCCAAGCCAAAGTGAAGACGAAGGCCAAAATCTTCTCCTTCAGGCGCTGGAGGCGGGGATTCTCGATGGCGTCCAGCGAATAGTGGTTAAGAATGGGGACCAAGGGCCTGTGGTCTGTGATGAGGTCGAAGTGCTGTAGGCCAATCAAGTAAAACTTGCACTTCGATAAGGCCCATACCACTGCCAGCAGCTCCAGCTCGATGGTAGCGTAGCGAGACTCAGCATCGGTGAGGAAGCGAGAGCCACACTGTACGAGCCGGTACTTTCCTCCACCGTGATCCTGGAGAAGGGCGTACCCAACCCCGTACAGGCGCGAGGCATCTGTCTGGAGGACTGTGGGAAGCGCTGGGTCGAAAGTAGCGAGGATAGGTGGACTTGACAGGGCCTCCTTCACCTTATGAAAGGCGAGGTCGTGGTCAGGGGTCCACGTGAAAGTCCTCTTGGGGCTCATCAGGGGGCGGAGGGGCCCGGCAGCGGTGGAGACGTCAGGAGAAAATTCTGTCAGCTGGTTCACCAGGCCCATGAAAGACCTGAGATCCACAAGGTTGGCAGGTTTTGCAAAGTCAGCTATGGCGCGAACTTTCTCCGGGTCTGCAGCAATGCCATCCCTTGAGAGTCGGTAGCCGCAGAAGGACACTGCAGGTGCGGCCAAGACGAACTTCTCGGCATTCAGAGTGATGCCGTGCGTCCTACACCTGGTCAGTACCTCGTCGATGCGGCGAAGATGCGTCAGTCCTCATCGTAGATGAGGACGTCATCCACTACCTTCACACAGTTGGTCACGCCTTGAAGTGCCATGTCACCACGGAGACAGAAGGCGTCCCCCGTAGCAGCGAATCCCATAGGCCCACGGCAGTAGCGGAAGCGTCCGTAAGGCGTGATGAAGGTGGACATTGGCTGATCCTCCTTCTTCAGTGGGATCTGCCAGTAACCACAGATGGCGTCCATCGTTGAGAAGTGCCGTACCTTCGGATCCACACTCCGTATAGCTGCGAAAGGTGTGGGTGAAGGGTGGGCGGGACAGGACACCTGGCTGTTAAGTTTAGACAAGTCGGTAGTAATCCTCACTCCACCGTTAGTCTTAGCCACAGCGACTAGAGGGTGGCACCAAGGGGATGGGTCGTCACCAACGGGTACGATGACACCCTGGGCCACCATGGAATCCAGTTCCTTCTTGACTGAATCCCTGAAGGCGAGAGGACGGTCCTTAGGGCCTCCTTCGTCACCAGCACATCCGAGTACTCCTTCAGGAAGTAGGCCCTTACGGCTGAAGGAGACGTCTCGCTGTGAAGAGGAAGCACCCGTGACTTGGGTGGAGGCGGGGCGGGAGTGGACGCGGGTTCTGGACAGCTCTGTGCGTCAGCGCCAGGCGCGTCGCTCGTTGATTCCCGCAACCTTCTGGCGGTGTACCAAGCAGCTGGGATCTGCCCAGAAAAGTCTCTGGGCACCACGCCTAACTCCTTGCAGTGCTCCCACGACAACAAGGGTGTAGCGAGAGTGGGCTGCACGTCGATCCATCCGTGACACGACCTGTCGCCTTAGGTGATCTCGGCTTGAAAGGAGCCCACAGCGTCCGGCATCTGGGAACCGTCCGCATTGTGGTACTGCAGCTGCGGCGGTGGTCCCAGGCCGCGTTTGGTGAGGCCCAGTTTCTGGAGGTGCTTCAACACAATCACCGTAGTATCGGCGCCGGTGTCCGGTATCACCTCGATGTGACCCGACACATGTAATAGGCCCCTGTCTCATCAACAGAACGTATTATATAAATGGGTCAATACATCTGATATTATATTCAGATTCACCACCCTGTAACTTTCCCCTGTCTATGAGTAAGACATGAGATGGACACGTGAGCGGGCAACTTACCCAAGAGGGCGAGACCCATAGCTCAGCATTTCTGTAAGCACGCACTGCGATGCCCCTAAGCTTCAGTAGCTCACCTCAACTCATATCGTAAGGACGTGACCTAACGTTTATCATACATAAACGCCGTCCCTTTCTCATTCACTCCTAGACAGTGAGACTTACAGTTGATATGCACTCAGGAATTATATATACAACCTTTTATAATAAAACAAAGGAACTACCGTTTGGGTTTCGTTACTTAAAACCCAAATATAAATATGTGTGAACGGACTGGTTAATTGGACAAGCAGCCGATTCACACATCACCGTGTGTGACGGCGACGCAGATGGTAGGGGAAGGGGTAGCCCTGGGGCGTGTGGTCGATTACACCCTCCTGATGTGACTCTGCTGCTGCTTGGGGCTGCGTGGGCCATCTGGAGGGGGCTGCGTGCGAACCACCCCGAGGGAAGTGCGCTGCTTCCCTCCTCGTCTCGGGCTTTTGGGCTTGGGTTGGCGGCAGCACTTGTCGTAGTGTCCATAGCGACCGCAGGCCTGACACTTGCGGCCTCGTGCAGGGCACCTGTCTGTGTTAGACCAGTGGCCCTTACGGTCACATCCACGACACAGTGCGTCGGCGGCCGGGCAAGTCTTGGGGCTGTGCTGCTTTCCACAGCTGCCACAGGAAGCACTAGGCGGAGGCGTGGAAGAACGTGTGGCAGCCTTCGCGTTGTTGGCCGCCTTCTTATCCTTCTTGTATTGTGAGATAGCTCTCACAGCAGGTGGGACCCGTAAGGCAGAGGTGGCGGACTTGGTGGCCTCGTATGACCGACATTCAGTCACTACCACCTGGACTTTGGAGGAAGCGTCCAGGGGGATGAGTCGCTGCATCAACTCTTCGTGCCTGACACCTGTCAAGATCCCGTGCTTGATCCAGGCTTCCTCACATTCCCGGCTGTGCGCCTTGCAGACGTCGATCTCCTCTGACAAACTCTTCAAGCGTACAAAAAAGTCGTCAAAGGATTCGTTCTCCGCCTGCTTGCAGCTGGTGAAGGCACGGCGATGCAAAGCCTCGTTGTTCCGACCCTTAACATGCTCCTGTAAAAGGTCGAGCACATCCGTCACTGAAGAGGAAGAATCGGGAGGCACTTGCAACGTGTGCTCCAAAACTCTCTGGGTCTCCAGCGACAAACACATCCGCAGTTGGATGAGCTGTTTGTTTGGAGGCATGCTGTCCAGGTCCACCATCGTGGAGTAATCTGTCCAACGCCGCCTCCACTCACGAAAAAGCTGAAACCTGACGTCTGGTGAGAGGGCGGGTGGGGGTTGAACAGATGCCTTGGGAGCTGTTTGTTTGGAGGCAAGAGTACCTGGAGGACGCTGGTGTGATGGAGGAGGGAGTGTACTGGCGCCTTGAAGCGCGCTACCTGCGAGTGAGGGAGGGTGGGTTAGCGCCAGGGTCGCCAATAGTGCCTCAAAACGCAACTTTTCCTCCTCTCTTCGTGTCTCCTCCCTCTGAAGTTCCATCTATCTGCGTCTCTCATCCTGGTCGTCCATGCACCTCAGAATTGTGGCAATGTCCATCACAGGAGGTGGAGGATGAGAGTCTGCGCCCTGTGGAGGGGAAGGTGGGGGGGGAGTCGTGTCTCCCATCTTGACGTTGTCCTTTCTTACCTCCCATCTTTGTGTGTGCGTGGACTGCACTGTTTAGTATATAAAGTGGCGCCTCAACAGCTCGAACCACATATATATCACATAAACAGCGCAGAAATCACGCATATGGTCCACTGTTCTGTCCGTGAGTGAGTGCGTGCGTGCGTGTGTGTGTGTGTGTTTGTCTCAGAGAGCGGAGCGTGGTGGCCTTAAGGCCGGTGGCTAGAGCCGCCGGGGGTGGGGGTGAGACCGTCAGTTCTCCCGGGATGTCACACGAGAAGGGTGTACGGCTGCGTGCTCCGTGGGTACCACAAAAAAACAGGCCAATGCTCAACTCTCAGCTCTAGACACACACTAATACACTGACACTAACACTGCCACCATCACTAAAACGCACTGTGACGGCCCGACACTGCACATGGCGGCGAACCACAGGGCAACACAACACAACACACTATGAGTCGACGGGCATCACCGGCAGACGTAACTGTCTCGGCATTGTTCACACACTTTCTAAGTCCACAGATCCTAGCAACTGCGCCATGATGGTTACAAGTGTTCCCCAAAGAATGCAGTGATGGGTAGGGAAACACTGAGTAACACTGAGTCCGTTTATTATGGATGAGAGAAATACAAGTGGTGACTCGCGAGTGCCATGCACGGCTCACACAGTCAGACTGAGGCTGCCTTGCCATATGGCAGCCTCGGGGCAATGTTGCCACATAACGTGCAGTGTTGCCACGTGATGATATATATAAATGCTACTCGGCACAGTAGCTTATATACAGGGTTGCTACTCAGCACCGTAGCTTATATACATAACCTACAATATACACCGCATATCACCTGTCAGTACAGCAGGAGACTTGGTCTGAAAAAAAAAAGCTGCTGAATGGGACGTAGGTGGGTCTCGTCGTGGTCTTGAATTTTCTGTAAGGGATGTATGGTGATTGGGTTTGTTACCATCTTGCTGGAGCTGGTAACAATAGTCAATAGTACGACCATTAGTGTTACAGCGTTGATGTTTAGGTTTTGTGCTAGTATCCTTTGAAACCTTGTGATGAACCGGCACCACAGGTGTAACTGCAATACTGGCCAGTGGGGTATTAGAGTGGGCCTAATCATCAGTCTTAGCTTTTGACTGTACGCAGGGTCCGGTAAACAGAATACAAAAATCGCAATTTCAAAAAATACGTGCAAACTGTTTTAATAACATGGTGCCGTCCTTGTGATCCTTATCTTCCGCGATTGCAGTGTTATACACATCATCCTCACATGAACGTAAAAATTTAATTTTGTGATAATCATATTCCTCTGTGAACTGGCGAGTGCGGTCATTCTACGGCAATACTTTTAATACAATGGAAGTGTTAGTAAACATGCTTGAGCCAGCTTTAGCCATTGTTAGCTGGCTGTTAGACAACTTAGATGTGCCTGGAGGATGCATGAGGGAAGTAAACTGTCCTGACACACTGGGGTTTGATGGGTAGGGAACCATAATGAGGTGTGGTGTCATATGTTATACCTGACCTAAGTTGGGAATGGTGTAAAACTGTAAATCGCCAAATGATTGATCGATTAATTGTTCACTATTCTCAATAGAAGTGTTTCGCTATAAATTACTTTTTATGTTCCCAGGCAAATCTTCGGTAGGGGGCACTGCGTTAGACGGTACTGCAATTTTTGAGTGTTCAAAAGTCACTTATATAATCTTCCGGTAAATTAAATAAATTGTCCATAAATGATAATTCAATAATACAAGATTATACTAAACAATAACCTTGCCCACCCATTTACAGTAAATGAATAAAGTATAATTAAATGAGTAAATAAAAATACTAAAATTATATTATGTCAGTCATATTTAAAGTAAGGCACTTATTAATTAGAGTAACCGAACACGACGTCTGACCTGTGATGGTATGCTGTAGCATATGTTAAATGTATGTAAAACTGATGATGTCTACGAAATACCTAATACGTCGACTTGACTGAAGTTCTGGTAGGTGTATCCAAAGAGTTCCGCGTGGTGCAGAGTCGATCAGCTGGTGAGAAGTAGGTCATAGACACTCCTTGTTTATAGACACGCAATCCAAGATGGCGTCTTCCTATGACGTTCGAGTGACGTTTCCAATATGGCATAGATGATGTGTCCAAGATGGTATTGATGACGTTGTAGTTACCAGGGAATGGTGAATATGTTAATCTAAACGATGTTGAAGACAGCTACTTGATGTAACCCGGGGGCACTGGGTCACACAGTGGGTCACTGGGTCACACGGTGGGTTACAAGGTGGAGCACTGGGAGTAGCCACCGAGAGTTGTTGATCGGTAGTCAAATGGCGCTGAGGCAGACATTGATCAATCAAAACAACATCTGGGCCAAAGGGACTGGGGGTAGGCTCTTGTTGGGAGAGCTGGAGCTGGGGTGTTGCTTGGTGCTGTGGTACTTCTGCTTGCAAGGCGAAAAGGCTTCCTGATGTTGAAAACAGTCGTGAGAGCATCTTGAAGGCAGGGTTCCAGAGATGTTCAGGGTGTGTCAATGCTGCTTTGTACAGTGGTAATAATAATAATAATAATAATTAACGGTTTATTGAAAGAGCTTGGCAGCCAAAAGGCTGAAAATATACAGTTACATATTTGGGGAATGGGTTGCGAATTACAAATAATATACAAGTAACATAAGTGACACAAATAAGACATATAATAACTTAGATGGGGAAAAGCTCAGACTACAGTTCATTTCAACATAGTGACAGTGTAAGGAGCAGTGTTTACTGGGAGTGAATACACTGATTTATTACAAGTTATTGATAATTTTTACAATGGTTGGGACTGGGCTGTTCTTATAGCGATCAGTTCGTGCACGTATGGGCTGGATGCGGTTGTGGTGTCGAACAGCAATTCTCGGACAAGGGATCTCAGGTGGTAGTAGGAGCCGGTGTCGGGGATGGTGTAGAAGCTTCTTACCAAATTTGCAGATGAGGTCGTGGTGATGGTCAGTGAGAGTCGAAAGGGTCAGTGTGTTGAGCGCTTCTTGATATGTGGAGTAGGAAGGGGAGAGAATAATCTTGCATGCCCTCTTTTGCACTTTTTCTAGGTGTTTACGTTGTGTGGCATTTAGGGAGGAAGACCAGGTGGGGGAGGCATAGGTGAGCTTGGGAAGTATGAATGTTGTGTAAACACTGAGGAGCTCGTGTGCAGGAACTCCGAGGGACTTGAGTCGGCGGAGGAGGTGGAGACGGAAACTGGAGGATTTGACAACTTCACTGACGTGTGGTTTCCAATTTAGTTTGTTGTCTATGGTGACGCCGAGGAGCTTCGTGGAATCTACAACCTGGAGTGTGTTCGGACCTAGAGTAATGGAAGGAGGTGGGACAATGTCGGAGGAGAGGTTGATGTGCATAACCATGGTCTTGGTATGGTTGATGGTGACATGGTTGTTGGTGGCCCAGTTTTGGAGACTGTTCAATAAATCCTGAAGGGCGGTATAGTTCGGAGCAGAATTGTTGACGCTGATCCCAATGGTGGAGTCGTCGACATATTTCCAGCGAGCAGGGGTTTCTCTTAGGGCATCATTGATGAGCATAAGGAAGCAGAGTGGTCCCATCTTGGTGCCTTGGGGGACGCCACAGGTGAGTAACTGAAAGGTGGAGACAGCCCCTCGGAAGCGTACAGCTTGGCGTGGGTCACTGAGGAAGTCTGTGAGCCATGGTATGAGACTTCTCCGAAGCCCGAGGTCAATAGCTTTGTTGATGATTATATTGTGGTCGACTAGGTCGAACGCTTTAGTGAAATCAATGAAGGCAACAGCTACAGACGTTTTTCGTTTCTCGAGATGGCGGTATATGTAATCGAGAAAGCTGACAAGACAGTGGGTGGTGGAGGAAGTTTTCATGTTGCCAAATTGCTGAGGGTCTACGACTCCTGCAATATCAGCATAAGCCCAGTCGAACACAAAACTTTCACAGATTAGGCTGGGTATTGGGGTGATTGCAATAGGTCGTAGCTGATTTAAGGATTGTGGGCTGGTTGACTTGGGCACTGGTGATACATAAGAGGTCTTCCAGTCAGCTGGGCATCTGGCTTGACTGAGAGAAGCATTGATGATGAAGCAGAGGGGTGTAGCAAGCTCCCGGGAGAACTCCTTGAAGAGTTTCATTGGTAAGTCAATGGGGGTGGTAGAGCGTTTTAATTTTAGTTTGTCCAGGCGTTTTGCTACGTCAAATTCTTCTACTAAGTCAGTGGGAAGGGGGGCTGGTAGGTAAGCAGGGAGAGTGGTTTTGTCAAGCCGTGGGAGCGTCTGGCATATAGTAGCGAAATGGTTATTTGTTTGCTCAGCTGCGTCAACATTAGTGAGATGGCTAAGGAAGGGGAGGGGGTGTGTCTTATTGTTTAGTCCACAGAGTTCTTTAAGCTTACCATACCATTGACTGATGTTGGTCTGCTTCAGGTGTTGTAATTTGGTTGGGTAGTGGGACTTCTTTGCAGTGCGTATTTCGCGGATGACTCGGTTGCGAAGTGACCTGTAGTGGATGTGGTCATTGAGATGAAAGGCTCTGTCTCTCTGTTGCATAAGTCTTTTGATCCGAGGTGTGATCCAGGGCAAGTCAGCTGGGTGAGATCTGACGGACTTCTCGGGGAAGAAGTGGTGGTGAGCTTCCGTGGTGGTGTTGGTATAATTTATCCATTTGGTTTCCACGTCATCCACGCTAAGTACTTCAGTCCAGGGATGGTGAACTATCCACTGCCCGAAGAGGCGCACTGCAGAGTCAGTAATCGGCCTGTAGGTCTTGATGTAGGGTCTCTGTACTTGGGTGGGAGTGGCAGCTGGGGACCAGAGCACTGATAAGTGTGTGCTACACCCGATAGGAGGCATTGGTTGAGGTGGTTGGTACTGGTCCGCTAAGTCGGTTAAGATAAGGTCAAGGGTATTTTGACCGTGTGTGGGGAAGGTCACAACCTGTGATAGTGATAGCTGGTCCTGGATATCAGTGGTGTCAATTTCATTTAAATCCCCACATAATACTAACTTGGCACATGGGCACCTAACTCTGAGGTGGTCTGAGGTGGTGATGAGATGATTGATAAGAGTGTCTCTGGTGGGTGATCGAGGCGGATGGTATGCCACACAGATTATAATGGAAGCAGTGTTGCGTGGGTGGGCCCTTAGCACGACACGTACCCATAATGCTTCCACATCTGCTGGGACTTGAACATCCAGGCGTGACGGGCGTAGGTCATCTTGACAGAAGAGGGCAACGCCCCCTCCGCGTCTTTGTGAACGGAGGTGATGAAAGAGTTGATATCCCTCAATATGACACGTTTCAGGCACAATTTGCCAAGCCTCACATATGGCAACGACGCTCGCGGCGGTTGACCTGACTGTAGTTGCCAGCTCGTCGAACTTGTTAGCTAGGGAAGTGACGTTGGATAGCAGTAAAGACGGGAGATCATACCATATCCTTGGAACTTCAGTGTGGTGGTATGGTCTGTCAGGGGTGGGTTTCTCCGGTTTCCTAGTGGAGGTTACGGTTCTAATGGGCTTATGTGCATGACGGCCTTGTCTACGGCTCCGCGCTTTAAATATTTTCAGTGACTTGAGTCGCGCGATAACACTGCCATCAGGATAACCGTTCCCACGCTTTAGATGGTACAGAGTGCGTCGGGAGTAAGTGATTGGTGGCCATCTGTTGAAATCTGTTGTGGGCGGACGGAAGTGTTTGTCACTGGCGGCACTTTGAGGGACACTGACACTGGTAGACATCTGTTAATATTTGTCAGTCGTAAAGACCGTGGGTCTTTGTCCCTGGTGCTTGGGGTCGCCGACACAGTTTTCACGATATATGTAAACACCGCGGTGGTCCTTGTCACTGGTACTTTAAAGGTGACCGATAAAGTGCCCACTGTCTGACTTTTCCTTGGGGTGCACTATCGAGCACTGTATGATAATCACTTATTGCACTGATGACTAGAATGCTTTGCCGAGAAAGTTCCTTAAGTGCACTATAGGAACACTGCTCCGTAATCAATCGTTCACTAATCACTAGAATGTTTTGCTGAATCGATCCTGGTGTAGTAAGGCTGGTAGGGCGTTGGGGTATAGCAGGGGGAGTGGGCAGGGCCAAACAGACTCGGCCTGGCTGCTAAAACCGGGAGCGCCTTCGGGGCACGTCCTGTCTCACTGAGGGTTGACAAGTGTGTGTGCCACATATGAAGTGATAAACTGTATTCAATTACTTATAAAATTAAAAATAGGAACTTGTACATTGAACTGGGACATCATACAATTATTTAACTGAAATGTATCATCTCTCAAAAAGGTAGATATCACAAGTGCAAAAATGGAGAATGTCAAGTATTGACCAAAAATTTTCAGTTTTTGTGTAAATACTGGTTTTCATTCTAAGGCTTGTATTTGGAGCTGCCACCTCATGTTATAGCCTCTGTTTACTTGTTGTAATCACTGATGATAAAGTCTGTTGAGTCAGGATTAGAGGTGAACTGGAAGTAAGATTCATAAATGTTTATGTGTGAAGTTTTCAAACCCAAATGGCCTTTTCTCCATTTATTAAGAAAATAAACTATTGCACAATAACTGGGATATCACCATAATTAATGCTATGGTATGTGAGCGTTAATAAGGGGAGAAACTTATGTGTAACTAGCTTCTTAGAACACACGTCTGAGAGGATGAGAGACGGGAGTCGGATTGGCCAGAAGCCAGCTTCTTAATTGATGACTCTGCAGTCAAAGTGTGAGAGCTCAGTGGAAATACATTGTCACATGTCCAGTTGATGAATACTCATGGCTCATAGGCTAATTACCGTGGGTTATGTAATTATATAAACCTAATGTATGTAACCCACATTTATATAAATATTACTGTCTGTTCAAAAGGGCTAATACAAACAAAGTGATTATCGTAGTAACATTCTTATTTATTTATTCTAACACCATGTTACATGTTGTACTATTCCAGATGATGTATAGTAATTCTTTGAAATAAATGTACAGTATATACCAGGTGCAACTAAGAGAGATCAGGCTCTCAATTGGCTCAGCCATGTCAATATTATTATTGTTACGTTTTAAATGCAGGAAAGTGGTTTTCTTACCGTCGAACTCGGATACCTTCACACTGGTTACTCACCCAAGAGATTATGGTGTATCACTACGTAGAATTTCGCTCTGCTTCCGGCATTCAATGCGTTGTGTACTTGATAAATGATGATTTAATGAATTCCATTAACTTCCAACATCCATCTAAGTTATTGGTTATACTCTGTCATAACCAAATAGTCATTACCCTTGGTAATAATAATAATAGAGGGATCACAGATACAGGCAGATGATTGCACTTACGTTTAATTGGCACAATTCCATACACTGGACTTATAATTTGTATGGATAGGTCAGTCACTCACATTCACGCCACAGTACCTTGTTTGATGCATGTTTCTTGAGCAGGTCGGATAAGGGAAGAGCCACCACGGCAAAGTTTGGGATGAAGTTCCGGTAGTACCCTACGAGGCCCAGAAATGACCTCACTTGTTTTTTTTGTAGTGAGCCGTGGTGCATCTTGGACCTTTTTGATCTTCTCATTCTGACAGGTGCAGCGTCCTCCGCCGACAGTGTGCCCGACGAACTGTACTGCAGCCTGACCGATCTCGCACTTGCTTGGTTTCACGGTCATGTTTTTTTGTTGGAACCGCCGGAACACCTCCTCTAAGAGTACCAGGTGTTCCTCAAATGTTGCTGAATGGATTAACACATTGTCCACAAATGCCTCAACTCCCTTGATGCCGTTTAGGACTTGCCTCATGACACGGTTGAAGATGGCAGGGGAGTTTGTGAGACCAAAGGGAAGGACTCTGTACTGATAGAGACCCCCTGGCGTACCAAAGGCTGTGATCTGCCGACTCTTCGGGTCCAGTGGGATTTGGAAGAACCCCTTGGTCAGATCAAGTTTGGTAAATAACTTGGAACCAGCTATTCTTGAAAAAATAGTTTTCTGATAACACATAGGTTCAGCATCCACCTGGGTAATGTCATTTACTCTCCTATAATCCCCACAGATCCTGACACCCCCATCCTTTTTTCGGACGACTACCATAGGACTACAGTATGGTGACGATGATTTCTCGATGATTCCTACTGCTTCCATTTCCTCAATTTCTTGTTTGACAGTGTCCAGTAGTCGCATAGGTATAGGATAGTAGGGTGTGTCATACGGAGGCGAATTTTTTTTGTTTGAGTTTGAAAAATCGGCCCATGGTATTAATGATGTAGTTCTATGTGCAGAATCATGTGATATCTTCAGATTTGAAAACTTTTCATTTTTTGCTAGGTAAATTTTAACTTGAAATCTTATGAAAATTCAGTATTCCCACCCTTTTACCAACACCACTAAATAGCTTATTTAAAGTAAAGTAAATGTATCAGGTTAATTTATTAGGATGAAAATGATCCAGAATAGTGAAACGAATGATCTTGACACATTTATTAAATATAATATTCCTTTAGAAAACAAAATCATCAAATACAAAAACCGGTTTTACTACTACGACCCGGTGTTGTTGCACACCTTAGAGAACATGTCTTTCTTGCTTCTGTTTCTACTCATCACCTCCCTGCTGACCACATGAGCTCGGATGTAGCCTTCCCTCCTCTCCTGGCTGTACACGTGACTGCTGGCCTCGCTCACTTGCTGTACACAACGCTCTATACTCTGGGTGTGCGAGGGCCAGGCAGGGACATGCATGGGGTTGTCCAGGAAAGCTCTGACTTGAACATTGGTGAGGCTGCATGTAAGAGGGGGCTCACTGCCAGCCTGGATGTTATCCAGATCTATGAGATCAGTGAGGGTCTTGGCACCTAGATTGACTTCAGGAGTCTTCCTGACCCTGAAGGAATCGTCACCAACTGATTCGCCATGTCCAGATCCTCTCATAAGTCTCATATCCAAGATCTTTTTGACTGCCACTCTTCTCTCCTCCTCATCCTTACTGCAGAGCATTGTCAGCAGAACTGCCTCGGGATGAGCATACCAGGAAGATCTCCTCACAGTCTGCTCCACAATCTGAACAACCTTCCTTGGCTGACTCCTCAGGAGCTCAAGCTGGAAGAGAACATGCCTCGGAACTTCGGAGAACGATGACTTGACCTTGGTGTTGAACCAATTTGGCAAGTAGACACTCACGATGAATTGGACAATAAGTCTCAGGTTGTGAAGCTGGTTCCCTTTCAGTTTATGATGAGCGACCCAAATTCTGCAGAACCTGAGAGCCGTTGTGAGCCACCTAGAATGTGAGACTGGACCTATCTGCAGGTAAGCAAGTCTATCAGGCATGACCCCAGTTTTGATGGCACTGCAAATCATGTAACCATAGTACTGGTCAGTACTCAGGTCGTCAATGACAGTATGTGCAAGCTCAACGAGTGGAGGGCCAACTGTGATTTTTTCAAAGCTCGGATTTATTTCTAACTCAGTGGCAGAGTCCAGCATCTTGCCAAGAGGACCTGACCATCTGTTGTTTGAAAGAGTCTTGCCATCCAGCTCCTGGATCAGATGTCTGAGTGGCAACTCGTTGGTGTGAAGGTCACAAACAATCCAGACCAGCTTCCTCCCAATCTTCCACTCTATCCACTGTATGACCCCCCCTTGCCACCCTGTGTTCGTGTTGGTGCTGTCCCCTCCAATGGCCTGCAGGGTCTGGTCTACGTTCCTCTCTCTGAGCCAGTTCACAATGTTATCTGCCACTATCTCAGCTGGTTTCCTGATGTCATCTTTCTCTGGAGTGAAATGCCACAAATACTTCCCTCCTGGTTCACTGCAGCAGGAGTAGTGTTCCTCCTTCACCATGGCAGGGAACAACTTGTCAGAATCTCCAACTTTCATGAACACTTTAGTGTCATCCCTTCTCCCATCAAAGAACAAACAATTGATTCCATTTTCTCTTATCCCCTTATCAAACTCCTCTTCTAGGTTACTGACAAGTTTCTCCTGAGCTCTCCTTACTTTGTTATGATCTATCACCAGGTGAACATCATCAGGTGTTATCAAACCACCGTCAATCCAAGCAGCTGTTGCTATCTCTGCAGTTTCTCTGAGACCAGTGTGGTGTCGCATGCTGGCCAGAGCTATGCTCGGGATATCTTTCCTAAATCGAATGTTATGCCTGGAAGGTTTGGGATCATTATTTTCTGGGTTAGGGACAAAGTCACCATTCTCCTGGTCAGCACTCGGATCAGCCATGGGGAAGTCATTAAACTCTGAATCAGCTTGACTCCAATCATCGGCCTTTTTTACCTCACCCTGGGCCTTCTCAAGTCTCTTTTCCTCGGCTACTCTTCTCCTCTTCTGTCTCTCTGTGGCAGCCTCCTGTCTCTTGGACTCCGGAATATCTTGGCTAGAAATCATGAGAGCCCCTATACTGCCAGTCTTCTCTCTCTGTGCTTTGACAAATGCCAGTTCGATCACAGGAATCTTCAGTTCACGCTTGCAAATACAGGAGATGTGGGCCTCGGATTTACAGTCACGATCGCATCCAAACTCAGGACAGAGAACAATTGGGCACTTGCAAGTAATTATGTCAAATACCTGGTCCAGTTGCTTGGCAAAGCTGTCCTTAACTGCAAGTTTTCCTCTCCCAAGAGAGATATCTCTTGCCTTTTCCCAACTGGCTAGCAGTCTCTCACTAATCTTCTTCTGACTTGTTATGACTGGAGGCTTGAACTGAGCGTTAGCCAGAGTGTACTGTGCCAAGACAGCTTTGGTCATATCACTGGCAATGTCTTTGTTTGTGTAAGTTCTTTGGTTCGTTTCACTGATTTGCCTGATTAAAACACCGTATCTCAAAGCATCTCTCAATGTAGGCAACTCCGACTTCAGGAACTCTCTCCCAGACCCAAGATAGTGACTGAGATGGCTGGATTTTTGGTTCCTCGTCCTGACACAAGCAGCCATCGCAAATATTATCAACTTATAAATGCATCAGAATCTGAAACAGAAAAAAATATTGTTAGTTGGGTTGTTAAAGAATGAAGTCAGAAAGCAATGTTCACTGTTTAATTGTAATGCACTAATGCAGCTGTACGTTAGATTTTCGATAAATTTCACGCTAAAATTTACCTAGCAAAAGGTTGCAAAATATTGAAACTGAAATTATTTTCTGTTAATATACACTAAAATCTACCAAAAAAGTGATGGGCCATTAGTTTTAGCTGATCTTCCCTCCTATGACACACCCTAATAGGATAGTGCTTTACCCGAACAGGTGTAGGGCTGGTCAGTTCAATAGTGTGACAGTCGACCCGAGCTACTCCTGGCTCATCAGAGAAGATGTCCTTGTAGCGATGCAACAGAGAGCCAATGGCATCTCGTTCCTCTGCTGATAGATTTCCATTCACCTCAACGCCCGTGAAAGTCTCACTCTGGCGGGAGCGTGCAGTGACAGGCCCATCCTCCTCATCACTGACAGAGATCACTGTGGCAGCACAAGTTACCCCTGAATCACACTGGGAAGGCTCGTCCCTGTCTTCCTCAGTGGAGACTGTACCCCCGATCGGTGACTGGAAGTACTTCTTCAGCATGTTGATGTGGAACTTCTTTCGTTGAGATCCCACCTGGACGATGTAAGTCAGGTCCGAGACACGCTCTGCAATGTCGAATGGGCCTTTCCACAGAGCCAGTAACTTATTGCGCATCGTAGGCAACAGACCCAGGCACTGGTCACCTGGCTGGAAACAACGAAGCTTGGCCTTCTTGTCATAGTAAGTCTTCTGGACCTCTCGAGCCTTTATCAGCTCTTGCTTTGCCAGTTGACAGGTTTCTTGGAGCCGATCAGCTAAGTCAATGACATATGTATAAGTGGTCTTGACTTCCGGATCTGATTCCTCATCATCCCACAGCTCCCGAAGAACCTACAGTGGTCCCCGGACGGACCTGCCGTACATAAGCTCGAAGGGAGACACCTTGAGTGAGCTCTGTGGCACCTCCCGGTACTCGAACAGAAGTGGGGCAATGTAGCGTGGCCACTCCTTAGGTTGTTCGGCTGCCACCCTCCTGAGCATTTTCTTCAGCGTCCCATTACACCTCTCACAGAGTCCGTTGCACATCGGGTGATAGGGTGTTGTCTTTAGCCCCTTTACCGATAACAACCGCATCAACTCCTCCATCATGGCAGAAGTAAACTGGGTTCCCCTGTCACTGAGGACTTGTTTTGGAATACCAACCCGACAGAAGATTTCCAACATGGCTTCTGCAACAGTCGTGGCCTCAATGTTCCTCAAGGGCACAGCCTCGGGCCACCTCGTGCTAAAGTCCACCAAGGTGAGAATATACTTTGCCCCATCGCTCGCCCTTGGGTTTATCGGCCCTACAATGTCCACAGCCACCCTCTCAAAGGGTTCAGAGATCAGTGGTAGGGGCCGTAGTGGTGCAGGCGGAACTCGCCCTCGATCACTGGTTTTCTGGCACACATCACAAGAGCGGACTAGCCTGGTGATCTCCTGGCCCATCCTTGGCCAGAAGAACGCTGCACTGATGCGATCAAAGGTCTTCTTTTTACCCATATGACGGCCAAGAGCAGTGCAATGACCTAGCTTGAACACAGCGAGGCGGTACTTGGAAGGAACCACGAACTGCAGTCGTGTTTCACCCAGAGACGTCACAGTCTCTCGGTAGAGACGGTTCCTCTTCTTTACGAACCTCGTTCGATTCCGAAATGTCTCCTTGATGGTCCCAACCATCAAATTCTTGTGTACCGAAGTGAGCGTGCTGTCATGCTCTTTCTCTTGGACGACATCCTGACTATTGATGAGATCAGACGATGTGGCAATAGCCAATGGGGTGACTCGAGGTTTTGTTTGGGCCATACCCCGAGTGACTGCAGCAGCATTAACTTGGGTCAAAGCGGCAGCATCAGTTTGGGTTGCAGCATCCACTGCACAACTGTTTCTTGCTCCCTTGATATTCCCAATGATGAGATCGTATATAGGTTCCCTCATGACTGCTGCAGTGACCCAACCTGAGAAGAAGGGGGTGTCCACCTCAATCTTGGCCACTGGAACCGTTTGAATGTAACTATTGGCTAATTTAACACTTACTTGTGCTCCGGTGTATTGATGTTGCCCCACCAATTATTTCCTGACAATACAGCCCGATGCCCCACTATCTCGCATGACAGTCGCTGGAACTCCTCCAACATATCCAGGTTTAACAAGAGGAGAGGTTGGAGGCGGCAGTTAGTCAGTAGGGGTGTTGGGGTAGACTTGATTCGGTATGAGCCCCTGCTACAGGTTGCATGACGATCGGCCCTGCTGGAAGGTCAGGCCACTCCCCGCCCACAGTTTGAACATCGGATGCTTCCTGCTGCTGGTCTCTTTGTGGATTATTATTGCTGGCACCTTGGCCTACGAATTTAGCCACGGCGGCTTCCTGCCGCCGGTTCCATCGTGGATTGTTGCCCGGGCGCCAACTGTCCTGATACTGCAGGGGGCCTTGGTACTGCTTCTGCTGCTGTTTCTGTTGCTGTCTTTGCGGTTGTGGTTGCTGGTTATTTCCCCTGTTGCCTGGGTGAGTTCGGTGGCTCTTTCTGTAGAGGTTGTTGACTTTGTTGGTTACCTGCCGACTCCCTGTTCGACCACCGCCGACGAGTGTGGTACCCGAAAGCGCTGAAATGAGCGTCTGATTTGCTTGCCATTTCTTTCGACGTCTTAACTCCATTAGCCCTGATTTGAGCCACAAGTTCAGGAGGACAAGACCTTTCAAACTGCGTGCGCACCATTAAGTCTATAACCCCTTAAACGATCCAGGAACTGTGCAGCCGTTTCATTTTCTTCCAACATTGCCCTGTTGAACTGATGCCTGGCCTGCTCAGTAGTCGGGCCACATGTCCGCAGCAGTGCAGACTTCATGTCAGAGAATTTATTTTCAGGACGCTCTAGTCGTCAAAGAATCCCTAAAGCTTCCCATCAAATAGGCTCAGGAACTCAAATTCCTTAATGCTGTCATCAAGCTCGTAGGCTTCTGCGAGATGCTCAAACCGGGAAATGTACATTTCCATGGATTCGCCCTCCTTAAAGGTGGGCATCTGGGGAAATTTCCAATAAGTGACGTTTTGAGTGGGAGAATTTTGGTTCCTTTCCGCTAAGGCCAGTTGGAACGCCCGTTCCCTTTGTCTCTCTTCTCGTTCCAACTTCCTTTCTTCCTTCTGAAAGTCTAGCTGGGCTAAGAGTTCTTCATGCTAGCGTTGCTTGTCTTCTCTCTCCTCAGCCTTCTCCATGTATGCAACAGCCTCAGCCCCCTCCAGCCCGAGGGCACGTGCTTCCTCAAAAGCCGCTACACGAGCTGACATGGTGTAGGTGTGGGCGATACAATTGTGCAATCATCCACGGTCTGTGTCCCTGTTCGGGCGCCAATTGTTGCGTTTTAAATGCAGGAAAGTGGTTTTCTTACCGTAAAACTCGGATACCTTCACACTGGTTACTCACCCAAGAGATTATGGTGTATCACTACGTAGAATTTCGCTCTGCTTCCGGGATTCAATGCGTTGTGTAATTGATAAATGATGATTTAATGAATTCCACTAACTTCCAACATCCATCTAAGTTATTGGTTATACTCTGTCATAACCAAATAGTCATTACCCTTGGTAATAATAATAATAGAGGGATCACAGATACGGGCAGATGATTGCACTTACGTTTATTTGGCACAATTCCATACACTGGACTTATAATTTGCATGGATAGGTCAGTCACTCACATTCACGCCACAGTACCGTAAGTTATAAGGGAGAGTTTGTCAACCTGGAGAATTAATCGTTAGATCTATTAGGCCGGCCTGGAGTGCTCTTGTAGCAAACAGGCCCTCACCATTGATCACTTCCTTTACAGGATGTGTTAACTTGTCGCTGGACTTAACAAAAATCTCGGGGATTTGCACACACAGACTCGTAGCACTGGTAGGACTGTATGGCCCCTGTTCTGAAGTCCGCGGAGCAGGAGGTCTTCTCTAACTCAAGGTCTAAAGCGCACTGGCTAAATTATTTTTTTGAGGCGTGAAGTGATGAACAGTACACCACTGTCTCACTGGCCTGCCCCACCTATCGGCTGGCCGGTTACCTTATCTCTACCGTAAACAAATATTTGGGATGGGTTGTGTGGGAGGCCCAACGCAACCCATGACAATTATTAGCATCCACTATGTAACTGTGTTCTTTCTGGCTAAATAAGCTGTTTCAATATCAATAACAATATAGGGGATTCTTCCTCTTTCTATTTTACTTAAATTTTGTCTTTATCCCACTACTTTTAAACAACTACTTTTCTTTCTCTCTTAATTTCTTAACTCTTCAAACATTCTTTTTTTTTAATTCTTACTTTATTAATTCCATATGTTAGCTTGAGCACCGTCAATACAGGTTATCTGAGAATTGTAGCTATTGCTTACTAACAGGACTCTTAGGAATAGCACCACAACTAATAGCCGCATTGAGCTACGGTGTTACATTTGCCAAGAAATACACTTGATCACTCCAGACGCCCATACAACCGAGGAGACTACATACATGAATACTCGGATGAGTAACATACCCAATAAGTAACTCTACTTATTGTGGTGGACTCGTAACGATATAATGAGCTGGTCGTGTTTACTACCTGGACACAGCAGTCTAGCCTGTCACCTCTCCGCTCCATCTAAATCTAACCATGGCAGGAGTCATCGATGGGCGGCGCTCTGCCTATGTCCTTGATGAAGAAGATGAAGAGGTCAGTCATGGAGACACTGAAGCAGAAACGCAAAATGAGGACCCAGGGAAGGAAGCAGAGGAGAGCCAATAGGGGCACCCCCCCCCCCCCCACCCTCCCAATGCTCCCCGGGCTAAGTACATGCGCCTTGCCTTCCCCGAGAACGCAACCAATTTGATGAAGATTAATTGGTTGACCGCCCTGAATAAGGATTATGGCACGGCCAAGCTGAATGTTGTTGTGCCAGGTAACACCCCTCATTTTGTCTATGTAGGCCGAGAGGAGACGGAAGCTATCCAACGCTTCATTGATGGAAAGGTCGGCTCAATACAGCTTATTAAGCGAGATGAACCTATTCGACCCCAAAAAATGAAGGAATACCTTGAATACCTTGTCACCCAATTCCCCAAGGGTATTCCCCCCCCGAAGAGAGCTCTGTCACTTCAGGGCGTCCACAGTGCAAGAAGACTTTACAAGGATGGTGCACAACTTAGTAGGATCATCATTGTTTGGGAAAGGAAGGAACCACCTCCTGAGGAGTACTGCTTCTTTGGCAGCACGTACGGTACCCCTAGCAACATCAGTCGGTGGACTCCTCCCCCTGTAGTGTGCTACAACTGCTGCGGGGTCAATCATGTGGCGAAATACTGTCACAAGCCAGCCACCTGCGGCTTTTGCGCACGAATGCATAGCACAAGCAGCTGCCCCATCAAGAAAGGTTCCTCTCAGAAGGGGAGAGAGCAGGACTACCCACTTGAGTGGCAGTGTGCCAGATGCAGGAAGAAGGGTGTGACGGCCTGGCATCAAGGTTGCCTTGGGAGCCCGCCTCCACCCACAAGAGTGGTCACACTCAGTGACGCCAACGCCAACGCAACAGGGTCGCCTCCAACGCCTGAAATCAACAGCAACACCTCCCAACCCAGGGGGCAGTGTCCCAGGTCCAGGGAGGAGGGTGTGACGGCCTGGCATACAGGTTGCCTTGGGAGCCCGCCTCCACCCACAAAAGCGGTCCCACTCAGTGATGCCAACAGCAACACTGCGGGGTCGCCTCTAGCACCTGAAATCAACAGCAACACCTCCCCACCAAGGGGGCAGTGTCCCAGGTCCAGGGAGGAGGGTGTGACGGCCTTGCACCCCAGTTATCCTGGGAAGTCGCCTCCATCCACAATAGCAGTCCCACTCAGTGATGCCAATGCGGCCGGATCGCCTCCACCACCTGAAGTCAACAGGCACAGTGACTCTCCTTCGTTAGCCAATGCAAGTCAGGCTAAAGCCTGCCAAGTAAGTGTACCAGTGAACAATGACAGTGATAGTGTTAGTGAAACTTCTGAAGGAGCTCGTGCCTCCTCTCATAATGATGCCAACTTGAGGGTGAGTAGCCAGAGCGAGACCGATAGTGATGGAAGCATGGATGGGGAGAATGAGCCCCAGACTGCCTGCATGGTCTCTATAATAGCCCCAAGTCTGAAGACTGTTCATGACCCTGTAAGTTTTCCATTGTTTACGGAGGAGGAACTCGCGGGACCGATGAAGGAACCCGCGTATAAAAATCCTACTGGAATAAGGGCTGTGAAGAACATTATCAGGAAATCCAGAGGTGCAGAAATTGGAAGGGTCAGCTTATTGGTCAGGCTGATCTATGAAGCCAGCGTGCGACTCTACGTTAAATTCAAGGTGGGAAAAGTAACACGAACGCTTAGGTTCATTTCATGGAACATCCGGAGTGTTAATCGCAGAATTAATGATCTACAATGGTTTGTTAAACTTTTTGACATTGATGTAATTGGCTTACAAGAACCTTACACGTCCAGCACCCAGAAGAAAGTTGCACCCAGGATAGCTGGGTTTACAGCATATAATAGTGGAGCAGGAAGTGGCCTGCTCACTTATGTAAAGAATGGTCTGGTCTGTAAATGGATTAAAACTCACAATGATGAAAGTATTCACTATCAACAATTTACAGTAAAGACAGCAAACAGTCAATTTTCGCTGTATAACATCTATGTTCGGTGTAATGAACTACGAGCGGACGTGTTACCAAAGCCATCAGGTAACAATGCTATGCTGTGTATGGGTGACTTTAACTCTCGTCACACTGTCCTCAGTGATGTCCAGTGTAACTCTAATGGGAGAGTGTTCGTGAATTACATCAATAATCATATTATCCCTGTATACGACACAGACAAAGTGACACATCTGATGGAGGGCAGACTTGATTATGTGATTGGGTATAACCTAGTAGACAGTAATGTCAAGTCTAAGGTCATCTCAGACCACCTAGTCAGTGATCATTATGCAATACTTACTGAATACGCTGTTGCTGATGTCAAGTGTGAACCCCATCCTAAGCTCAGAATTAATATCCCAGATAATCTTAAACTGCACTTCAAGGCCTACATCCACAGATGGTATGCTGGATATACACCTGGGTTAGTGGATGAATTTTGCTGTGATCTTGTAAATGTCATTACCACTTATTATACCACCTAGGTTAAGTCTAGGAGGAAGGGGGGCAGCACTAAACCGCCTCTGTGAACACATGACCCCATCCTCACCAAAGAAGGAGAGAATGTAAAACAGCTTGGCAACACGTATAAACAAAATAAAACTAGTGATAACCTTTTGGCATTCCTCAAAGCTAACAGAGGATTTCGTGAACTCAAAGGTCAGGTGAGATTAATAGAACAACCACTCTAGCAGAAATGTGGAACAAAATTAGAGCCATTACCAAGTCACCCACCCCAGTCCAGCTTCATCACAGCCCTGCAGAATATGCTGACATGCTATTAGACCAATGGTCTAGTGTGTCACGAATCACTTCCCTGCCTCCTGACATACAACAATATCTTAACACCTCACACATTAATAGAGGTTTCAATATTGAAATAGCCTGTTCCTCACCAGACCTTACCGACCAGTTTCCTATAACGCACCACGAACTAACAACAGCACTAATGAAAGGTGAGTCATCCTCCCCTGGTGAGGATGGCATAACCTATAACACCCTGAGATTGTTGAAGGAGATCCCTAACCATCCACTGCTTGACCTGTATCAAATGAGCCTCACACAGGGCATTCTGCCTAAGACATGGACTCATGGAAACATAGTTCCAATCCCTAAAGCTAATTCTCCAAACTTCAGGCCAATTTCACTTACATCCTGTATGTGTAAAGTCCTTGAAAGAGTTGTTCTAAACTGTCTCATGTTTCAAGTCAAAGACAAACTCGCCCCTAATCTGTATGGGTTCATGCCCGGGCACAGCACACAGACATGCTTTGCAGAATATCTTGTTCACTCAAAAGATAAGACACAAACAGCCTTCATAGACCTTAAATCAGCCTTTGATGTAGCTAATAGAGACATTATACTTGAGCAACTAGCTAATTTTGGCATACAAAGTAACCTCCTGACATGGATAAAGGGTTATCTGTCCAACAGTGTTCTGTTTAGGGGAGTTAAAAGTACCAGCATGAGATCATTTGAGCTGGGCACGCCTCAGGGAGGAGTGTTAAGTCCTATGCTCTTTAATATACTGATGCACAAGCTTATTGCTGACATTCCAGTTCAGCCAAACGAAGCCGTAATATGCTATGCTGATGATATCTGCATTGTGACACAAACCAAACTCAGGCTCCAAGCCTTGCTGGATGTATTTTCTCAGAGAACTGTTGAATGAAGTCTCATAATATCTGTTGACAAGACGAGGGTCCTCAATCCTCGTCCTGCACACCCTCTGCCTCTTGACTATAACATTAACAGCATGCCCTTGGAACTATGTAGCTCCTATAAATATCTTGGAATTTGTGTGAATGATGCAAACTTTGTCAGCAACCTTCGTGACAAACTAATGCAGCGCATTAAACCCCTCAGAACCCTTGTTGGCAAGAGCTATGGAATTAACATCACCTATGCTCGTACTTTCTATCTTCACTTCATTCGTTCTGTAGTTGACTATCATGCTCTCCATCTTGTGACTATTCTGCCTAAACAATTCAACAGCCTTGAGGTAGTGCAAAATGAAGCTCGGACTGCCCTCCCTATCTGAGAGGATAGCCCTACTTAATACCATGTTTTGTGTCAAAGTTTTGAAGAACAATGCTTCTCAAACTACAGCTCAAACTGAGTTGATGTTCTATCTAAGTAATCCCGACCATCTCGCCAACTTTCCACAAAAGACTCTCTTTGGGGCGTGGCTTCATAGAAGTGTTGCAGATCTCTTGAAACTGAATGTCCCAATCACCGCAGACGAACCTTTTAATGTCATTCCTCCTTGGCTGGACATATAAGTTCCTATTAATTACACTCCTGTTGGTAGTAAGCAAATGTTAAACACCGATGTGGTGAGATGTGTCACACTAGAAACTATTAACAGACACATAGAGAATATTAAATCAAGTGAATGTTATGCTTTTACTGATGGTTCTGTGCAGACAAACACAGGTAGAACAGGCTGTGCAATTGTAATATATAAAGAAGAAGAGATGATAGTGTTAAACAAACAAAGGCTAAACAACTGGGCCAACACAACACAAACTGAACTAACTGGAATCTACTTAGCCACAGACTACCTCAAAGAAAATGGAGGTGGGGTGATATTCTGTGACTCTCAAAGTGCTTTGAAATCAATGAACAGCCCGCCAGGCTCTATGTCTAAGGTTGCATGTGATATTAAAAGGAATGTGATTACTGCCAATGAGAACAACTTTCGTATCGAATTTGTGTGGATTCCGTCCCCTGTTGGAATCAGGTATCATGACCGTGCTGATAGACTGGCCAATGAGGCATGTAAGAAAGAAAATGTTGACCGTGACCTTGGTCTGTCCAATGCTGTAATTAAAAACGTTCAAGTCAGAATCATGAACTCTGATCTAGAAGAAGTGAGAAATGCAGAGAGACCTGACAGTTGAAGCATTAGTAAATATGAAAAGTTTTGTAACAAGAGGTACCGGTATGGCCAGCATAAGGACAGAACCAGACAATGTGATGTAGTCGTGGCCAGGATTAGGCTAGGATACAGACACATCTGGCAAGTTAGTAACGCTGTACCCATACCGGAACACTCAGCATGTAAACTTTGTGATAAACCTTTAAAGCATACACTTGAACATTATCTTATTGAATGTGACACTGTCAAAGACTTCAGGCCACCTGACTTATTGTATCTTGAACTATGTAATTACTTCATTGAATCAGGTGTGCTTGAGGACATTCTTGCTGTTTATCCCAAATTTGCTAGCCCACACTGATTAGTCTTCAATTAGAATATGACTCCAATGTATGTGATCCACTGACCTATATATGCTGCTGGTGAATGTAATGTATTTCCTTCTTTGTGTACGAACCTCTGTCCTGCGTGGTAGTGAACAGTGGCATTACCCACATATATCTGACCTATATATATTGTCAATGAATATGATGCATTCTTTGTGTACGAACCTCTGTCCTATATGGCAGTGAAAAGTGACATTACCCACATGAATCTGACCGACGTATATGTATGTATGTGTGCGTGTGTGTATATATATGTACATGTACATGTATATGTATATGTATATATGTATATGTATGTATATGTGTGTGTGTGTGTGTGTTTACATATATGTATATGTACTGTCAATGAATATGATGCATCTCTCTGTGTACGAACCTCTGTCCTGCATGGCAGTGAACAGTGACATTACCCATATGAATCTGACCTCTATACATTTATAGTTGTTAATGAATATGATGTATTTCTTTGTGTATGAACCTCTGTCCTGCGTGGCAGTGAGAAGTGATACCACCCTTAGTGTCAAGATCTGACTGAATTACTCAGAATAGACAAACTGTGCTACAAGCTCTGCCAATAAATTTGTTAAACTAAAAGTACTCCTCACGTGAGATCAACAGGTGGAGAGCGAACACATACTGGTCACCTCTGAGCGGCTGGCTGTACGTGAGAGCTCAGCTCACCACACCACCGTGTTATACGACACTATCCGATCTTAATGGCCTTCCTCTACCTCCATACTGTTGTTGGACGTCGTCCTGGCATACAACTACTACCCGTGGTCTATCGGGCACCTGTTACAGAGGAGCTGTGGGCTTGAGTCAGGACCGAGTGTTGACACGAATGTCATAAAATACGTCTTGTAACCTAATGGCGCATGAACACTTTCCTAAAATCATCACAATTATATTACTGGATCACTTACATATTCAAACAAAACACAACTAAGTCAAATTCACTTAATATGACAAAGTACTGGACATACCTGTTACAGTGGAGTCGTGGGCTTGGGTCAGAACAGAGGTCAGGATGATGATGATGATGATGATGATGATGATGATAATGAAGTAAAGTGGTAAATGACTTTGCCCTGGGAGAGGAGAGGAGAGAGAGAGAAGTAAAGCATAGAAACGGGAAGTAAAGTAGTAGGGGGTGATAGCAGGTGGGCTGTTCACCTCGCTGAGACGAGTTGATATGTTGGGGTGGTGGCCGCAAGCAGGTGGAGGGGGGGGGGGGGAAGCTAAGCTAGCTAGGTATTCATTAGTGTAATGGGTGTTAATTTATGTTTGTTACATGGTGGTGTTATTTGTTCACATATATGTGTAAAGTGGGTCTTGTTCTTCTATGTTAGCATGGAGGCTCTTGGGCCACCACCTGTGTGTTTTAGTAGTTACTTCTTTTAACTGGGAGAATAATGGGTCCTCCAACTCTTCAAGTTTGCTCCATATTCTCTGGGCTTGGCTGTGTGTACGTGTGTTCAGTGGTTCGATATTGTATAATTCGTGAAGTTCTTGTATTTTGGTGGTGTATGGCGGGAGTTGCTTTGATGCTCTACTGATAGCTTTGTTTTGTACTGATTGAAGTTTAAGTTGGCTGGTTTTGGTGATCGTGCTGGTGTAGTTGAATTTTGGTGTCCATTTTGCTATATTTTCTTAGTTTTGTGAGTTGTGATTGGGCAAGCTTTTTGCGTTGTGTTATGTGATTTGCTATGCGTGTTCTTGTTATTGTGAGTTCCAGAATTTTGCCTTCGTTGGAGTATTGTATCTGTACGTTGTTGACTGTGATTGGTGCAGGGTTTGTTTTGGCAATGTGTATGATCTTTAGTTTCTGTGTATTAGTTTGTATTTCCCACTTTTTTTTTCATTTTCGTTGATTTGCTTGATGGCGTGGGCTGTTTTTCGTGCCATCATCTGTTTGCAGTTGCCTGGATGTCTGATGATTTGGGTGACGTCATCAGCATAACCTATGTATTCTCTGTGTGTAGGACCAAATACTAAGAATGGCAGTGTACTGTGGGCGGAACTTAGCGGGGAGATACCAAGATCTTTCCGTTAAGATTCCAGCGATAGCAATAGACTGTTTGCATTTCAGAAAACTCTGTACTTTCCATAATACAAGACTGACAACAATTTCAAAATTCTAATCGGATTCTCTGATGTTCATAAATAAAAAAGATATGACTTAAGTTTTGAATTTCTATCCCATAAGTTCACAAGAAACATACTGATTTACAGATGGCGGATGGGTATTCAAAACACATCGTCTTAACACGATGTACTCTACACATAAAGATATATGGAGCCTTCAACATATACTCAATACACATAGAATGCTTTCTCTCACTGAAGGTATATCTGACTTAATATGCAACATACTCATTCACTCCCAATTTTAAATCTCTGCACACCATAATTATGAGGTATGAAGAAATATCAGTCCCTGACGTACATGAGAGAAAACGGAGGACTGAGGCGTACTGAAGCAGTGGGAAAACGGACGTCCCAACTGTTGGACTCAACAGTTTCGCACATGTTTTGTGGACGTTAGAGCATAATATGAATAATTAAGTGTTGAACAGACTAGCCATGCTATTGTGAGCATGACAACAACACCATGTATCACACTACCACCACTATCACTCCACCACTACTACGTTACCACAGCACCAGCATACTAGCATACCATCACACCACCACACTAACACTCATACCACCACCACACTACCACCACATAACCATCGCAACTTATACACTATTATTCTACACCACCATACCACATCCCCCCCACTCTACCATCACACCGCCACCACAACACTACTAAAGTATTACACCATAACACTACATCAGTACACTACAAGATAAAAACCACAGTACCACACCACCATTACCAAACCACCACCGTACCACTATACCACAGTAATCGACACTAATTACTTACAAATTCCACCACAGCGCCACACCGCTACACCACTACACTACCACACTACACTATCACACCACATCACACCGCCACACCGCTACACCACTACACTGCCACACCACCACACCGCTACACCACTACACTATCACACCACAGCACTATACTACCACACCACACCACACCCACCACATCACCACACTGCTACAATACTACACCACATCTCCACACCACTACACTACAACACCACACCACATCGCTACACCAATACACTACTACACCACATTACACCATCACATCTCCACAACACTACACTACAACACCACCCTACCACACCACTACACTACCACACCCCACCACTAAACCAGTACACTACCAACCACACCACCAAACCACTACACTACCTACCACACCACACCACACCACACCACTACACTACACTACCACACCACCACACCGCTACACCACTACACTACCACACCACACCGCCATGTCACTACACCACAACACCACCACGCCACTACACTACCACACCGCTCCACCACTACACTACCACACCATACAACCACACCGCTACACTACTATGCTACCACACTACACCTCCACATCATTACACTACCACACCACCACATCACAACTCAACACTACCACACCACACAACCACACCGCTACACAACTACGCTACCACACCACACCTTCACATCAATACACTATATAATGGTTACCCTTCGTGTAACGAGGATGGCTGGCCCAAGGGCCACCTAGGTGTGAATTTGTTTAACCCTTTCACAGCGGGAAGTAACCCTAAGCTGAATAAAATCGTCTGGCGATAGCCAGAATAAAAGTCAAGTGCGTGACACACGGTGAAAGGGTTAAGGTGTACAGTAGAAGCTGTCGCCAACACAACAACCACACCCTGAGTTTACGAGTTGCATGACCCAGTGTCAAGGAATAGTCCGAGAAAACCGGGCAACTCCACTAGCTAACCATTACCCCGGAACACGATCCGCAAATCGATTACATCCAGGTTCCCAATTTCTGCTGGGTAGACAAAGAGCAACTGGCGAAAAGAAACTTGCCCATAGTTTCACCCTGACCGCGGATCGAACCGGGGTTCGATCGCCTGCGCGGCGAGCATGCTGACCATTGCACTACAGGTTGCTACCACTACATTAACACATCAAACCACACCACACCACTACACTACCACACCACATAACCACATCACTGCACCACTACAAAACCACACCACACCGCCACATTACTACACTAGCACACCACACCGCCACACCATTACACTACCACACTACACCGCCACATCACTGCACCACCACACCACACCATTAAGAGGGTTCAGGCTCTCACTTGGCTCAGTCAAGTCAAGGTTGTGTTGTTGTTCACTTTGTATATGTAATTTTCTGGCTAAAAACTGGTTCAGTATCAATATCAATACCTACACATCACCGTACCATCACCACCACCACCACCACACTACCACCACATTAGCATCACCTTACTACTACACCGCACTACACCACTACCACAACTTACACACCATAATCACAACCACAACAACACAACTTATACACCTCCACAACCACCACACCACACCACACCACCACCACTACCACAACAGCAACACAGCTTACACACCTCCACAACCACCACACCACACCATCACCACCGCAACTACCACAACAGCAACACAACTTACACACCTCCACAACCACCACACCACACCACCACCACTACCATAACAGCAACACAACTTACACACCTCCACAACCACCACACCACCACCACCACCACTACCACAAGAGCAACACAACTTACACACCTCCACAACCACAACACCACACCACAGACTTGTGGAAAAAGGCAAATGTAGTACCCATATTCAAAAAGGGAGACAGAGCATCAGCGTCAAATTACCGGCCGATCAGTTTGACGTCAGTAGTGGGGAAATTTCTTGAATCAATTATAGCAGATAGCATCCGATCACATCTAGAGAAAAGCAAATTAATCTACGACTCGCAACATGGATTTACAAAGGAAAAATCTTGTCTAACAAATCTGCTGACGTTTTTTAGGAAAGTCTTCGAGGTAGTAGATAATGACGAAAATTACGACGTTATTTACTTAGACTTTAGCAAAGCATTTGACAGAGTACCGCATCAGAGGCTTCTGAGAAAAATTACGGCTCATGGTATCGAGGGGAAAGTTTTAAATTGGATAAAATCATGGCTCACCGATAGAACGCAGAGGGTCAGCGTAGATGGTGTTAAATCAGAATGGGGCCGTGTAACCAGTGGGGTTCCCCAGGGGTCAGTACTAGGCCCACTCTTGTTCATAATCTACATGAACGATCTAGATACTGGGATCAGCAGTGACATAAGCAAGTTTGCAGATGACACCAAAATAGGGCGGCAGATTAATTCAGCGCAGGCTGCAAATGCATTAATGGAGGATCTAAATAAAATGCAGGGGTGGTCTGAAAAATGGCAAATGAAATTCAACACCAGCAAGTGCAGCGTACTTAATATTGGAAGAACAAATACTGACAATGTATACAGCCTTAACAACATCAACCTAGAGAAGTCGACTTGTGAAAGAGACCCAGGGGTACTTGTAAGCCCGGACCTACGGCCTAGAAAACAGTGCGTTAATGTTCGAAATAAGGCAAAAATAGTGTTGGGTTTTATATCTAGAAGTGTAAGTAATAAGAGTGCAGAGGTCTTATTGCAACTATATCTTGCGCTAGTCAGGCCGCACCTCGATTATGCGGTTCAGTTCTGGTGCCCTTATTATAGAATGGATATCAATTCACAAGAGTCGGTGCAGCGAAGAATGACGAAAATGATTCCGGGACTTAGAAACCTTCCATATCAGGATAGGTTAAAGAAACTTAACTTGCATTCCCTAGAAAGACGAAGAGTGCGGGGAGATATGATAGAAGTATTTAAGTGGGTGAAAGGAATCAATAAAGGGGATATAGATAAAGTTCTTATAATATCCGAGCAGGATAGGACTCGGAGCAACGGATTTAAGTTGGATAAGTTTAGGTTTAGGAGGAAGATAAGAAGAAACTGGTTCACAAATAGGGTGGTGGACGAGTGGAACAAGCTTAGCAACTTTGTAGTAAGTGCTGGAGCTCTGGAAAGTTTCAAAAGGAGGCTAGATAGATTCATGGATGATAGAGAGCCAACCGGCCTATTGCAGACTCCTTATTTTCTTATGTTCTTATGTTCTTATGTTCACACCACCACCACTACCACAACAGCAACACAAGTTACACACCTCCACAACCACCACCACTACCAACAAAACAACACAACTTACACGCTTCCACAACCACCACATCACTTCCACACCACACCACCACCACATCACACCATCACCACACATTACACCACACCAGACCACTTCCACACCACACCACACCACACCACACCACACCACTTCGATACCACACCACCACCACACCAGGCCACATCTTACCACTACCATACCACGCCACAGCACTCTCAATGGTCACAGATGCTGACTTAGCCGGAACGAAAGAAAAGTAAAAAAAAAAAAAAATCCCCCTAATCTTGAAATAGTTTATTTAGGAGGAAGCCTCAGGTCATTACCCTTCGAATAAAACACAGAAATATTGTTTTTAATTAACCTTAGGCCATTATGACCCGATTAACACTTACAAGATAATACTGACCGATTTAACGGAAAATTAATTATACTCTTAAGAGATACTGATTAGTTATAAACAACAGATAGATGTTTATTTTCGGATAATAGCTTAATTAGTTTATTTGATGATCCTTTCTACGAACTGAAGGGAGTTGTGAGCTAGATGAGTGTCACCTCACACGGCGGGTTGGTTGAGGTACAGGAGTAGATGGTTGACAGTGAAGGAACACAGTGTTTGGGTGGTCTGTTATGTATGTATGTATGTATGTATGTATATATCCAGGAACATCTAGTAGTGAGACGTATATCCTCCCTTCGATCCACTGAGCCGAGGTAAGACCCTGTCCACCTAGGAAACGTCTTAATACTCACATGAATTCCTTGAACAAACCTCAACACATTTTATTGAGACTGAAGAAATTATGTTTTTTGTGTTGTTCCTGGAGAGAAGTGGAGAATCGTGACCGAGTATAATTGTGGTTGGATTAAGCTAAAGTCTTGTTTGTTTGACTGTATACGATAGGGAAATGAGGTCAAGACATGGCCTCATATTCAAAAATGGTAACTCTCTCTCTCTTTCTCTCTCTCTCTCTCTCTCTCTCTCTCTGTTTATTCACCCATCTCTCTCTGTCTCATTTCCTCCTTCTGGGGATCAACTTTTCACTGTTCTCAATCCCCCTTCAACTTCGTAAATATTGATTGTCTTGTGTGACGGGTTGAACAATTGACTGTCTTTTGTGACAGGTTGAACGATTGACTGTCTTTTGTGACGGGTTGAACGATTGACAGTCTTATGTGACGGGTTGAATGATTGATTTTCCTGTGTGACCTGGTTGAATGATTGACTGTCTTGTGTGACGGGTTGAATGATTGACTTCTCCTGTGTGACGGGTTGAATGATTTACTGGATTGCGTGAAGAGCCTTAATAAGTGATGTAGTTGTTACTGATTGGGACTGTAATGAATAAGACTTTTATAAATTGACTAGGAAATGGTTAGGACTTAAGTGGTTAGAGCTACCGTGTACTGATTTGGATTGCTGATCGGAAGTATTTGGTTGAATAATTTACTAGAATGATTGAGAGTCAGTCAATACTGTGACTGACTGATTATTCTGGTAACTGGTAAAATAGAGGTCATCCCAATCGGCTCTAGTCTTAACAAGCTCCAATTCTAACGAGCTTCACGTCTAATGGGCCCCAGCTTTAATGGTCCCTAGTCTTAATAAGCCCCAGTCCTAATTATTGGACTCAACTACTATTAAGCCTTAATCCTAATTGCCTCCAGTTTAACTGGCCTCATTTTTAATGAGCCCTGGTCTTAATGCAACCCATTCTTAACAGGCTCCAGTTCTAATGGAACCGAGTCCTAATGGTATCCAGTCTTAATGGGCTCCAGTTCTAATGGACCCCAGTCTTAATGGGCCTCAACTCTAATGGTTCTCATTCTAAATGGGCCTCAGTCTTAAGAGACCCCTGTCCTAAAGGCCCAAATAAAGTGTTGCTTATTAGGACTGGGGCTAGCAGGTGTACTGGGGGCCCAGATGATAACGGGAACAAGAAACACTGAAGCAAGGGTGAAGATACGACAAGTTGACAAAAAAGAAGTAATGATCACTAGGCAAAAGAACAAGAATGAAAACTTCAGAAAGAGACGAGAAATATTATGTAAAAGGGCAATAATAAAATAGGTGGGCAAGGCTTGGCGGTGGTGCTGGTGATACCGACCTTAAAGTGGAACACTGTTAATACTGCTCTCTGTCTCTCTCTCTCTCTCTCTCTCTCTCTCTCTCTTTTCTTTTTCTTCTTTCTTTCCCCTCCCCTTCTATCTCTCTCTTTCTCTCTCTTGTGCTTTTCTCCTCCCATTCTCTCATTCTTTACTCCCTCTTTTTCTGTCGGTATGCATCACTTCCTTAACTCTCCCTTCCCCTTAATCTATTCTTAATTATGTTACACTTCTTGTATTCCACTAACTGACACATGTGGCCAGTAAGGACTTAATTGTGGCCACTAAGGACTTAAATGTGGCCAGTAGACTTGAATGTGGTCAGAAAAGGCTTAAGTGTGACCAATAGACATAAGTGTGGCCAATAAAGGATATAGGTGTGGCCGGTATGGGGCTTCGGTGAGGCCGATAGATACTTAAGTGTAGCCAGTAAGGGACTTAACATAGGCCAGAATGCTTCAAAGCAATTAAAACAGTTAAGTGTAGTCAGAAAGAGCTCAAGAGTGGCCATTAGATTCAACTGTTGCCAGTGAGCGACTTAAGTCTGGCCTGTAAGAGACTAAAGTGTCGCCAGTGAAGGACTTATGTTTGGCTATCAGGCCTAAGTATGGCCAGTGAGGGACTTAGGAGTAGTCAGTAAAGGACTTAAGTGTGGCCAGTGAAGGAATAAAGTGAGGGTCTTAAGTGTGGCCAGTTTGGCACTCGCGGCACACAACCCTTGCAGCAGGAAGCCTATGTCGGTATTCATGGTATTGAAAGTGACAAACACCCATGAAACTGACGCACCGGGACGAGCACCCCAGAGTGTCTGTTGTCTGTGAGACAGTGTGTCTGTTATCTGTGAAGTGATGTCTGTTGTCTGTGAGTCCGGATGTCTGTTGTCTGTGAGGCTGAATGTCTGTTGTCAGTGAGGCTGTGTCTGTTGTCTGTGAGGCTGTGTGTCTGTTATCTGTGAAGTGATGTCTATTGTCTGTGAGGCCAGATGTCTGTTGTCTGTGAGGCTGCCTGTTTGTTGTCTGTGAGGCTGTGGACTGTTGCCTTTGAGGTTGTGTGACTGTTATGGGTGAGGCGGTGTGTCTCATGTCTGTGAGGCTGTGATTCTGTTGTCTGTGAGGCGGTGTATCTGTTGTCTGTGAGGCGGTGTGTCTGTTGTCTGTGAGGCTGTGTGTCTGTTGTCTATGAGGCTGTGTATCTGTTGTCTGAGAGGCTGTGTCTCTATTGTCTGTGAGACTATGTCTCTGTTATCTGTGAGACAGTGCGTCTGTTGTCTGTGAAGTTGGGTGCCTGTTGTCTGTTGTCTGTGAGGTATTGGGTCGGTTTTCTGTGAGGTGCTGTGTCTGTTGTCTGTGAGGCTGTGTCTCTCTTAACTGTGAGACAGTGCGTCTGTTGTCTGTGAGGCTGTGAGTCTGCGTGTCTGTTGTCTGTGAGCCTGTGAGTTTCTTATCTGAGAGGCTGCGAGTTTGTTGTCTGTGATGTTGAATGCCTGTTGTCTGAGAAGCTGTGTCTGTTGTCTGTGCGGCTTAATGTCTCTTGTCTGTGAGTCTGTATGTCTGTTGTATGTGAGCTCGTGTGTCTGTTGTCTGTGAGGCTGTGTGTCTGTTGTCTGTGAGCTCGTGTGTGTGTTGTCTGTGAGCTCGTGTGCCTGTTGTCTTTGAGGCTGTGTGTCTGTTGTCTGTGAGACTGTCTGTTGGCTTTTGAGGCTGTGAGTCTGTTGTCTGTGAGCTAGTATGTCTGTTGTCTTTGAGGTTATGTGTCTGTTGTCTGAGAGACTGTCTCTTACCTGTGAGGCTGTCAGTCTTTTGTCTGTGTGGCTGTGAGATGGTTGTCTGTGAGGCTATGTGTCTGTTGTCTGTGAGGCTGTGTCTCTGTTGTCTGTGAGGCAGAATGTCTGTTGTCTGTGAGGCTGTGTCTCTGTTGTCTGTGAGGCTGTTTCTCTGTTGTCTGAGAGGTTGCATGTATGTTGTCTGTGAGGTTTTGTGACTGTTGTCTGTGAGGTTGGGTGTCTGTTGTCTGAGAGGCTGTGTCTCTGTTGTCTGTGAGGTTGCATGTATGTTGTCTGTGAGGTTTTGTGACTGTTGTCTGTGAGGTTGGGTGTCTGTTGTTTGTTCTCTATTATCTGTGAGGCTGTGAGTCTGAGAGCCTGTGAGTCTGTTGTCTGTGAGGCTGTGTCTGTAGTCTGAGAGACTGTCAGTAAGCTGTGAGGCTGTGAGACTGTTGTCTGTGAGCTCGTGTGTCTGTTATCTGTGAGTTCATGTGTCTGTTGTCTTTGAGGCTATGTATCCATTGTCTGTGAGACTGTCTGTTGGCTGTGAGGGTGTGAGTATGTTGTTTGTGAGGCTTAATGTCTGTTGCCTGTGAGGGTGTGAGTCTGTTATCTGTGAGCTAGTGTGTCTGTTGTCTGTGAGACTGTGTCTCTGTTGTCTGTGAGGCTGAATGTCTGTTGTCTGTGAGATTGGGTGTCTGTTGTCTGTTCTCTATTATCTGGGAGGCTGTGAGTCTGTTGTCTGTGAGACTGAATGTCTGTTGTCTGAGAGGCTGTGTCTGTTGTTTGTGAGGTTGTGTGTCTTTTGTCTGTGAGGTTTGTATTTGTTGTCTATGAGGCTGTGTGGTTGTTGTCTGTGAGGCTGTGTGCCTGTTGTCTGTAAGCCGGTGTGTCTGCTGTGAGGCTGTGAGTATGTTGTCTTTGAGGCTGTGTGTCTGTTGTCTGTGAGACTGTGTGTTGGCTGTGAGGCTGTGAGTATGTTGTCTTTGAGGCTATGTGTCTGTTGTCTGTGAACTTGTGTGTCTGCTGTCTTTGAGGCTGTGAGTCTGGTGTCTGTGAGTCTTTTGTCTGTGAGGCTGTGTGTTTGTTGTCTGGGAGTCTGTTGTCCATGAGGCTGTGTGTCTGTTGTCTGTGAGTCTGTTTGGTTGTGAGGCTGTGAGTCTGTTGTTTGTGAGGCTGTGTGTCTGTTGTCTGGGAGGCGGTGTGCCTGTTGTCTGTGAGACTGTGTGTCTGTTGTCTGTGATAGTGTGTGTGTCTGTTGTCTGTGATAGTGTGTGTGTCTGTTGTCTGTGAGGTTGTGTGTGTCTGTAGTAGTTTGCTGTCTATGATGCTTCGTATCTGTTGCCAGTGAGACTGTGTGTCTGTTATCTATGGTAGTGTGTGTGTCTGTTATCTGTGAGGTTGTCTGTTGTCTGTGAGGTTGTTTGTTTTCTGAGAGACAGTGTGTCCTTTTGTCTGTGAGGTTGTCTGTTTGCTGTGAGGCTGTGTGTCTGTTATCTGTGAGGCTCCGTGTCTTTTGTCTGTGAGACTGTGTGTCTATTGTCTATGAGGTGGTGTGTCTGTTGTCTGTGAGACTGTGTGTCTGTTGTCTGTGACAGTGTGTGTGTCTGTAGTCATTGACCCTGTGTGTCTATTGTCTGTGAGGTTGTGTGCCTATTGTCTGTGAGGCTGTGAGTCTGTTGTCTATGACCCTGTGTGTCTGTTGTCTGTGAGGCTGTGTATCTGTTGTCTGTGAGGCTTTGTGTCTATTGCCTGAGAGTCTGTGAGTCTATTGTCTGTAAGGCTGTGTGCCTGTAGTCTGTAAGGCTGTGTGTCTGTTGTTTGTGAGGATTTGCATCTGTTGTCTGTAAGGCTGTGTTTCTGTTGTCTGGGAGGTGCTGTGTCTGTTGTCTGTGAGGCGGTGTGTTTGTTGTCTGTGAGACTGTGTGTTAGTTGTGACGCTGTGAGTAAGTTGTCTGTATGGCTGTGAGTCTGTTGTCTGAGACTGTGTGTCTGTTGCGTTGTCTGTGAGGTTGTCTGTTGGCTGTGAGGTTGTGAGTTTGTTGTCTGCAAGGTTGTGTACTGTATTTGTTGTCTGTGAGGTTGTGTGTCTGTTGTCTGTGAGGCTGTGTATTGACACCTTCTCGTATGTTGCTCCTCCAAGCGTTACGGTGTAGAGTAATCCTCTCCCTGGTGAGGGGGTCGAATTGTCACTTTTTCAGGTTTGTCTTAAGACTATCCTTATACCTTTTCAGTTGCCCGCCAGCGTTAAGTTTATCAGAAGATGTGTACGTCGACTACGTTGGTGAAAGTTTTCAAGTGCTTTGAGGTGCCTCCTGTATGTGACCCATGTCTCGCTGCCATATAGCAGGGTGGGTAGAACCACTGCTCGATATACGTGCAACTTTGTAGAAAATATCAGCTCCCTACAACTGAAGACATGGGTACAGAGTCTGCCAAAGGCTACAGATATACATCTGATCCAATGTTGAATTTTTTCATCAATGTCCGAGATACTGAAAGTGGGTAACATTAGAGGGGGTAGTACCGTTAAGCTGGATGGTTGGTGGAGGTGTGGCTGAACCAGGGGCAGGCTGAAAGAGAATCTGTGTCTTACGTACATTCACCTCAAGGCCGAAGTGTGCATACGCATCTGTGTAGGTGTTCAGGATCTCCTCTAGGTCGCGATCAGTGTGAGCGACAAGGGTTAGGTCGTCTCCATACTGAAGTTCAGTACTGGAAGCTGCTGTCACCTTTGTTCCTGTCTGGAGTAGTCTTATGTTGAAAAGACCCTTCATCCGGTACTGGATATCCACCATGCCGGCTAAATTGGCACTGGCACGAATAAGGAAAGCAGCTAAGAAAATGGAAAAGAGAGTTGGCACCATTACATATCCTTGTTTTACCCCCGTTTGGATGGGGAAGAACTTAGACTGGTTGCCATTGTGTAGGATACTGCCGTTCTTGCCATCGTGGAGTTGCCTCACAATCGCGATTAATTTTGGTGGGCAGCCAAAAAACTGCTGAGGGTCTGCCAGAGGGCTTCCCTGTTGACTAAGTCGAAGGCCTTGGTTAGGTCGATGAAGGCCATGTACAGTTCACGACGCGTTTCTCTGCACTTTTCCTGTATCTGGCAGGTAGCAAAGATCATGTCAGCGGTGTCACGTGATGGTCTAAAACCTCAATGAGATTCTAGGATGAAGTTTTTCTCCTCAGGAAGAAGCCTGTTTAGTCTTGCCAAAGACGGACAGCAGCGAGATCCCGCGGTAGACGCCACAGTCTGACCGGTCTCTCTTGTTTGTATAAATATTAATGATGGAGGCGTCTTTATGAGCTTGGGGGATTTCCTCCTTTTCCCATACATTCTCCAGGAGAGAATGGAGACGGCTGGTAAGCAGAAGTCCTCCTGCTTTATACCCCTCGGCTGGGATTCCATCAGGCTCTGAGACTTTGTTATTTTTCATCTGTTTGATGGCAGTAGCTACCTCTCCAGGGATGGAGGATAGCTGAGGTGGGTCATCTCTGGATGCTGAGGGACCTGTTGGGTAGTTAGGACATCTACAGAAGTGTTTCGATTGAGCAGCGAATGGAGGTGCTCTTTCCAGCTCACTTCGTCTTTAATTGGGGAGTTACCGTCGGATCGTGTGCGACCTGTGGTGTAATGGTCAGCATGCTCGCCTCGCAAGCTGAGTGAAACTATGGGCATGTTTCTTTACGCCATTTGCATCTGTCTACCCAACAGTGATTGGGAACCTGGATGTTAAACGATTTGCGGATCGTGTTCCGTGATAATGGTTAACTTTGGGTGTGGTTGTTGTGTTGGCGACAGCTTCTACACCTTAAACAAATTCACGCCTAGGTGGCTCTTGGGTCAGCCATCCTCGTTACACGAGAGGCGACCATAATTTCGTCATACTCCATTCCGAGTGACAGCAAAGTAGTAGAAGTACTGCCTGATGAGCGGAAGGGGCTACGCCACGAGTTATTGGCCTATAAAAAGTTTTAGTGGACTTTAAAAATTCGCGCATCTTGTGTTGATCTGCAAGTTTTTTGCGTTTCATATACTTTATTTTTAAACCAGTCGTTCTTTAGATTGCGAAGTTTGCGCTGGGCCGCCGCTTTCTTCTTGCGAAAGCTACCCCCCCCCCCACCACCCACCCCCCACACACACGCGCGCGCACTTGACCTAACCTAAAACCACAGGTAACGAGGTGATCAGAGGTACACACTAACTTGACCCAACTGTTGGATTTAAGTCAGGTCAAGTGTGAAATGAGTTACTTCAGAACCTTTCTAGCCATGTCTGTATGTGTGTGTGTGTGTGTGTGTGTGTGTGTGTGTGTGTGTGTGTGTGTTTATGTGTTTATGGGGATCAGCCCACCCGGGCACAGGTCACTGATCCACATCAGGGCCTGGGGGGCGAAAATGTAATAAAAATAATAATAATAATAATAATAATAATAATAATAATAATAATAATAATAGAAGAAGAAGAAGAAGATTACGGTAATTATTTCATCCAAGGAGAAAGGACATCAAGGAATTATTACTGAAGGGATGTGACGGTCGAATGACAAATGAAGAGGAGGGGAAAATGACGGTCGGTTAACAAGTGAAAAAGGTGAGGGGATAATGACGGTTGATTGACAGGTGAAGGTGAGGGGAAAATGACGGTCGGTTAACAGGTGACAATGGTGCGGGGAAAATAATTCATAGTAAATAAAATTTATAATATGAAATACAAAATTAAAAATAAAATTATAAAATAATAATGATAACGAAAATAATAACAACATTGTAATAATATTAATAATAAAAAAAAGAATCATAAAGAAAAAATCAGTAGTGAGAAACGATATATGTATGTTGTGTTGTCAAAGTATGAGAAACAATTGAAACCCTGCAATTGTGTGTAAATGAGGCAGAAAGTCAGATCAGCAACCTGGGACTTGGTCACAATTTTTGTGATGCCATATGGGAGCAGGGTCTACCATTAGACAACACATTATGCTTCCAATATCTTCCCAGGCGGTAGTACCTCCCTGTTTAAATGTGTTTTTATGTGTGTGTGTACGATTGTGTGCATGTGTGTGTGTGTGTGTGTGTGTGTGTGTGTGTGTGTGTGTGTGTGTAGAATATTTACACCTACACATAAACCGACTAACACCGAGACATACAGTTTGCTCGCCTATAAATTATATATATAATTTAAAAAAAACACAATCACAAAAACACACACACCAAAAATACCCGTAAACACAAACATACTTCTTTCATTCCATAAAACTACATATACTGTAATCTATTTCGAAAAAAAAAATACTAAAAAAATACAGACACACAACAAAAATTATTCACACAAAACCAACATAAAAACACACAAAAACGACACATAACTTTGGAGAACACAATATTGACTAGTGGATAATATCAGGGCAGTTTTACTTTAGGGTTGTGCTCTCTCTCTCTCTCTCTCTCTCTCTCTCTCTCCTTGTCTCTCTTTCTTTGCATCTCTGTTTGTCTGTCTGTCTATCTTTGTATATCTGTCTGTCTGTCTGTCTGTCTGTTTGTCTGTCTGTTTATTTGTTTATTTGTTTGTATATCCCCGTTTTTGTCTGTCTGTCTGTTTGTCTCTGTATCTCTGTTTGTCTGTCTGTCTCTTTAATCATGATCTTTGTAAATTGAATATTTGTCCTTCCATAAGCTGGTGTTGTCTCTCCTATCTTGTTTACGAAAGTTCAGTTTATTTATGAGGTTCAATTAAATTCTTCGTATAAAGATTCACTTTGATTTTTATGAAGGTTCACCTAGGTTGCTTATATAAAGGTTCGCTTAGGTTTCGTTAAGAAGGTTCACTTAAGGTTCTTTATGAAGATTCACTACGTTTTTTTATATAAAGGTTTACTTAGATTTTATGAAGGTCTGCATAGGTCTTTATATAAAGGTTCTATTAGTGTTTTTGATGAAGGTTCAATTCGCTTTCTTTCAGAGGGTTCACTTGGTACTTTATAAAAAGGCTCTCATATGTTTTTTTAGGGTTCATTTTGGTTGTTTATGAAAGCTCACATATGTTCAGGTGTCACTGTATGCTCAAAATATTCTAATTGAATTTTCCGTCAAAAGTGTAATGTGAGTATCTACGTTAGGTTAGGTCTTTTCAAATGTTCTTGAGAATTATGTAGTGTAATAAACAAAGTGTGTGTGTGTGTGTGTGTGTGTGTGTGTGTGTGTGTGTGTGTGTGTGTGTGTGTGAGAGAGAGAGAAAGGAAGAAAGAGAGAGAGAAGCAAGACGCAATAGATATTCACAAGAGATAAAACGACCCAACCCATCCCTTTCACTCTCTTTCACGTGAGTCCACCTCCATATTCCACCTGACTGATTCTCCTCCACCCTCCTCTTCCATCCTTTCTTTTATTATTTTCTCTTCTCTTCCATCCCCTTGTTAATACTTTAACCTTGCCCTTCCATATTTATTTGAGAGAGAGAAAGAGATACTCCTCCACTCTTTATTCCACACTATTTACCTACTCCACATCTATAGTTTAACTCTTCTTTGTGTATGTTTGCGTGTAGAGGCGACCCGCCTACACAATAACCCACCCCTCCACACACACACATGTAATAATTAGCATCTCACGAGTATGTGATCGATGTGGTGTTCGTGGAGGTGTCGTCGATTTCAGCTTCACAATAAAATTATAAATAAATAAATATATATATATATATATATATATATATATATATATATATATAAATATATAATATATATATATATATATTTCAATTTTAGTCTATATAACGTAGGGACCTGAACATATAATCAACAACCTCACCAGCCAGGACTCGAACCCTCGACCTCATGCGTGTGACCAGGGAACGCTACCAACCTCGCTATCACTTCCTTTAATTTCAAGTCTTAACCTTTGACCTTCTCAAACTAGGCCTCAGAAGGGCATAGCCCTCTTCACAAGTAGCACTAGCGTTCCCTGGTCACACTCATAAGGTCGAGGGAAGAGTCCTGGCTGGTGAGGTCGTATAGTGTCCTTGTGGCATGGTTGGTAGTGTTCTCTGGTCACACTCATAAGGTCGAGGGTTCAAGTCTTGGCTGGTGAGGACTAGCACATGCCAGGAGTGTCAGGTCCAGGACAGTTGCCTCTGAAGATGTCTTGAATAAAGACGAAAGCTAAGGTGCTCCATTTTTTCCCCTTTTCCAATGTGATTTTAACAAGATATATTTTATCCACGTTTCCAGTTGTGTTCTGACCAGACTAGAGGAAAGGTCACGGCACACTTAGCTCCCTGGGATAAATTGTCGGTAATGGCTAGTGCTACTTGTGAACAGGGCTATGCCCTTCTGAGGCATAGTTAGAGAAGGTCAAAGAATAAAACTTGAAATTAAAGGAAGTGATAGCGAGGATGAAGGGGAAAGACACGAGACAAGGAAAGACCGTGCCTGACGAAAACTCAGGGGAATGTAAGGTTATGAGGAAACGACAACAGCTAAGTGTAAAAACTCGTTCAGTCCTTTGATAGACGAATTGGACGTTACCATAGTCAGGGACAGGGCTGGGAGGGAAAGTTCGAAAACCTTAATTGTAGGCGATTCCCAGGTACCTGGATAGAGCTTTTTGTAGTAGAAATAAAAATGGGATAAGGGATATAGTTGACAGGATGGACACTATCTTGTCTGGCAATGGGAACAACCCCATTATCTGCCTTAGTGCAGGAGGTAATGATATTGGCCGGTGTAGGAGTGAAGAGCTTCTTGATAAGTTCACGACAGGTATGGAACGTATTAGGTTGAAGGGAGGGATCCTTGTCATATGTGGTGTCCTGCCTAGAAGGAGAGTTGGCAATGAATGGTTGTCAAGGGCAATTGGTGTCAACGGCCGTGAGCCTCCACTTTACTTATTAGTCTTTCGTGGAGGACTCTGACGAAGGCTTTGCTAAAGTCGAGATGTACCACATCAAAACTGTGCCCCTCGTCCACTGATTCGAAAACAGATGAAAAGAATGTTAATAGATTAGTTAGACATGAACGCCGGCTTGTGAAGCCATAATGAGAATCATTGATCAACTTGTGCTTCTCCAGGTGATTTCGAATAGAGTTTGAAATGATTGCTTCCAGTAATTTGTCTACAATTGATGTTAGACTGATGGGTCGGTCGTTAGAGGATAGTGATCTATCTCCCTTCTTGAAAATCGGTATTACATTTGCTATCCTCCAGAGTTCTGGTACTACACCCGTCTTTAAGGACATGTTACACAGCTTTGCTAAGGGCATACTAAGCTCTTCCTTACATTCCTTTAATACTCTGGCAAATATCCCATCGGGACCTGGTGACTTACTAGGCTTTAGTTTGTCTATTTACTTACTAACATCGTTACTAGTCACTACTATCTTCCTTAATTTATTTTCTTTACAATCTCTGCATAGAGTCGGTGCCTCGGGTATCATGTTTAAATTTTGGTGGTGAAAACTGTTGAAAAATATTTATTCAGATTATTGCTCATTTCTCCGTCGTTATCGGTTAGCCCGCCCGTATCTGACTGTATTGGTCCAATCTTTTCTCGTGTTTTAGTTTGATACATTTGATAGAATCCCTTGGGGTTTGACTTCGCCTCCCTTGCTATCTTCAGTTCATTATTCCTCTTTGCTTTTCTTATCTCAGTCTTAACCTTACCGGCCAATACCTTATAATAATCTTGGAGATAGACTTCACCACGATTTATTCTCCTACCTATAGCCTTCCTTTGCCCAATAATATTCTTTAAATAATTTAGGGTCATTGTTGTTTGTTCTGAGTTTTCTGCATGGTATGTTCTGCCTTTGTGCATTAAGTAACTCATTATTTAAATTGTTGTGGAACTCGGCAATCTGAGATCTCGTTATTAGGCCATCCTCAACCGCCGGGTCTCCAGGTAAGGTGAGGTCGCCCTCTGTGCACACATTGTGTGAGGTCACCTAATGTGAGGTCATGTAATTCATCCCCAGGCATGATGCCCCTTCTCTCAGCTGCCTCTTCAAACTATCAATGCTTGCCCTTCTGAAATCTGGGACTTTAGTGGAATTTTCCTTGCGGCTGCCCTGAAATTCTAACTGGAATCTAATTTCTTTGTCTTCGCTGTTAGCAAGTTCGTTCCCTACCTCGACATTACTAATGAGGTTTTCTCTGTTTAACAGAACTAAATCGAGTATGTTATTCCCCCTGGTGGGTTCAGTTATATGTTGGCTTAGGAAACAGTCCTGGATTGTTTCAAGAAAATCTTCTGAGTATGAGTTACCAGTAAGGTCAATCCAATCTATTTGGCTAAAGTTAAAGTCGCCTACTATACAGAATTTGTTATGTATGGAAGGCCTGCGCATTTCAACCCAAATAAGTCGCTCATTAACTCTATCAAGGTTAGGAGGTCTATATATTTCTCCTGTGATTAAATTTTACCTACCACCGATTAATTCTATTTAATTGTTTCTGTATTCTGCTGTGCTTTTATTTCCTTATTTATTTCACACTTCAGATTATCCCTGATATTGATTGCTACTCCGCTTAATTTCCTAATCTGCCTATTGGTATGGAATAATTTGTATCCTGCAATTTGGTATTCGACAGGTAACTCACATGAGTCTAGGTTTATCCATGTTTCGGTGAATGCTATTATATCGATTTTTTCGGTACATACCAACGCCCTGATTTCATCGATTTTGTTTCTCATACGTCTACTGTTTGCATAGTAGACATTTAAGTTAGTCTTGTTCTGAGTCCTCACTTTGTAGCATTTAGGTTTTAACTCCCTACCTAAATTAGTTTTGTCATAATTCCTAGCACTACAAGGGTATTTCCCTGTAACCTTTCACTACTTTATTTACCCTCTCCTGCTTCAGTCTCCTCCACCCCCGTGCTCATATGTTCTCCTAGCAGCTTAAAGACTTCGACATCTATTGAACTGCCCTCTCGAGAGAGCCAGCCAGGGTTGCCACCCCATCCTTTGACAGATACACACCATCCCTAGCATGAAGGTCCCTTCTGCCATAGAAGTTGTCCCAGTTGTCAATGAATGGGACTGATATTGACTTGCATAGTGCCATCTCTAGGACAGGACACACCAGCATAGTGTCAGGAGTGGGAAAGGACATGGCAGCATAGTTTCAGTTCTAGGACAGGTGACACCAGCACAGTTTCAGGTGTGGGACTGAACATACCAGCACAGTGTCACGTGTGGGGCAGAACACACCAGCACAGTGTCAGGTGTGGGACAGAGCACACCAACACAGTGTCAGGTGTGGGCCAGGACACTCCCACACCAGCATAGTGTCAGGGGTGGGACAGGACATACCAGCACAGTCTCACGTGTGGGACAGGACACACCAGCATAGTGTCAGGTCTAGGACAGCTGACACTAGCACACTGCCAGGTGTAGGGCAGGAGACACCAACATAGTGGCAGGTGGGGGAAGGGACACACCAGTACACTGTCAGGAGTGAGACAGAACACACCTGCATAGTGTCTGGTCTAGGACAGGTGACACCAGCACACTGTCAGGTGTGGGACAGGACACACCAGTATAGAGTCAGGTTTGGAATAGGACACACCAGCACAGTGTCAGTTTTAGGACAGGTGACACCTGAATCGGCTGCTTGTCCAATTAACCAGTCCGTTCACACATATTTATATTTGGGTTTTAAGTAACGAAACCCAAACAGAAATTCCTTTGTTTTATTATAAAAGGTTGTAGATATAATTCCTGAGTGTATATCAACTGTAAGTCTCACTGTCTAGGAGTGAATGAGAAGGGGACGGCGTTTATGTATAATAAACGTTAGGTCACGTCCTTACGATATGAGTTGAGGTGAGCTACTGAAGCTTAGGGGCATCGCAGTGCGTGCTTACAGAAATGCTGAGCTATGGGTCTCGCCCTCTTGGGTGAGTTGCCCGCTCACGTGTCCATATCATGTCTTACTCATAGACAGTGGAAAGTTACAGGGTGGTGAATCTGAATATAATATCAGTTGTATTGACCCATTTATATAATATGTTCTGTTGATGAGACAGGGGCCTATTACATCGCTCGGTCACCTACCAGCCGAGCTCCGTGAGGCCTAAATAACTCACAGAGTACAGTACATCCAAGACAACCCTAACCATGTTATAAACAGATATGTAGATACTAAGCTGGGGATATTACTGTTGGGGTATTCTCTACTACAGGGGACCTAGACTTTAGTGTCGTACAGGTTAGTATGTTATGAACAATGTTGAATTTGGATGATACTGCCCTGTAATAACAGAACAGGAACATAATTGCCAGAATTAACAGAATAGAGGGAATCGTAAGACTTGGTAGTGCAAATTCCCGTAATAAGTAAAATGGCAACTTATTTTCCAAATCAGCAAAATGTGTCTCGTTCAAGAAGGCTAAAACTTTTAATTTCTCTGATACTATTTGAATATTCTTGATAGTGAAATTCATTACAGGAAGTTGAATTAACGCAGACTTGCGTTTTCGATTTAACGCAAAATGCTGATGAGTAGGCAAGGTCCGTAATGTACTACAAGTGATTTCACAGTAATCCTGAGCCTTGTAATGCCCTTTCACAACTAGCTGCTTAACACCATTTTGGCATTTTAAAATTACAGTAGTGAGATTTGGAAAGAACAAATACTGCACATTGTGAAGGTGAGAGTGGAACACAGTCTTTAGACTAACTGGCCTATAATTGCATTGCGCTAACGCTGTGCGTACATTTGGTTGTATGACCGCCAATTCACATATTACCTCTGCAGCAGGCCTATCTAGGGTATACAGTGTGTCGTTCACAAACCAGGGGAAGGGTTCTAAATGCCATGCATTAAATTCATGTTGCCTTCGCATAGGAATGTGGATCAGAATTGCATTGTGCGTGAGGGTTGACTCCAACAGTGGGTAATAATATTGAACCTCATTGTCATTGAAAATCGGATTTAAATGATACTGCAACTTGGCTATTTTTAAAGCTTCAAGAAGCGTCTGCACAGGCACAAGCTTCGCGTCCACACGTCCTATCTCGGCATCTACAATGCTGTCTATTAGTTCATTTTTAGAGGTTACAATTTTATGAACTGAAATTTCAGCTCCATGCAAATATTCTGTGAAGTAAAGGAGCCATTCTAACGTCGGGATTGCTTTCTGTAACCTAGTAACAATCCTCGAAACTTGGTTAGACTCCATTATGATTGCATTAACCTTTGATTCTAGAGCAGTAATCGCGCGAAAGGTTTGAGATATAACACGATTCTGTTGAGATACAGCTTGAACGACAACGTTCGTGAAACTATTGTCGAATTCATCGAAGCTGTGCTGAGACCATGAAGAATATCCAATGCTGATTGTAGTTGCCCGTCGATGTTTTCCATCTGACGCGAAAGTACGAGTTAACTTCTACTAGGGGTAGGCAGTAAAAATGAAGGTATTCAGATTTTGCATAGGACTCTTTTTTAAACAATAATATGATATGACAATGCAGAATCAGCAAAAAAATTTGAACTTTAGGCGTTTTTGGCGGTTAGCACCACGAAAAACTGAAAATTGCATTTTCGGACTGTGAATTAAACAAAAAATCACAATTTTCTGGAATAATTGGTTTTCAAATGTAAAATACTGCGTGAACTTGTCATTTTTTGGTGCAAATCGGCTCTGTGAAGATGGAATAATAACTCAAGACTAATTTGGAATTTTATTAGTCAAAGAAAAGTCCAAAAATCACAAAAAAATGGTGAAAAAGCATCAATTTTTTAATTTTTTATGATAAAGTGTTCAGGAAAGGACAGGCTTATTGCAAAGCCCCGGACACTAGAAGAGATAGAAGAATGGTGGGGTATAAAATGGGGAAGCTTTCGAGGTTAACGCATTTAATGGAGTTATCCTTCTATCGGGACACCCATAAAGCCGGTGTCATACAGCAGCCAGATTTGTTCACAATGAATACTATCCCACACGAGGAACGATTACTCAACTTGTGTGCTCTTCTTGCAGAACATGACCCAGTATATGACTATGTTTCCTTGCCATCAAACAATGATGCTGCAATGGTCTTGTCATCACAATCCTGTGTTACGTCAACTCAAAGTACTGAAGACGACAACATGATGGAAGTAGGAAACTATTATGTCACATTGATGACTGAAGGGAAGGTTGATACATGGTATATTGCTTCGTACGAGGGGCAAAACACGGATGGCAGATATACAATGGATCACCTCACGAGAGTACAAAAAGGGTCCGATTTGAAATGGAAACATCCAGTAAAAACTGATATAATAAATTTAAAACCAGAGTCGATCGTTGAATGCATTATTGATGGTGAGTGGGATGTTTCCCAAGAAAGGAATATGACATTTACATTGCGTAATCATACTTTTATTTCCAAAACGATTGAACAATTTCTGAAGTAAAGTGTGAGTACACTTTCATAACTTTCATTTGTATGTTTTATTACCCGATTTTTGCTTGTTTTTGCTGGCTTTTGACCCCTAAGATAACTTTAACCGATTTGTACAGAGTAAATCGGTATTAAGAAGTATTTCTGCAAGATTCCTCAAGTATTGCAGGCAGTATCAAATACCATTACTTCATATTTTGGAAATTAAACTCAATTTTAGGTGTTTTTGCCTCAATATCTATGTTTTTTCACCATCTTTGTGTTTTTTGGACTTTTCTTTGACTAATAAAATTCCAAATTAGTCTTGAGTTATTATTCCATCTTCACAGAGCCTATTTGCATAAAAAAATGACAAGTTCATGCAATATTTTACATTTGAAAACCATTTATTCCAGAAAATTGTGATTTTTTGTTAAATTCACAATCCGAAAATGCAATTTTCAGTTTTTTGTGGTGCTAACCGCCAAAAACGCCTAAAGTTCAAATTTTTTTGCTGATTCTGCATTGTCATATCATATTATTGTTTAAAAAGAGTCCTATGCAAAATCCAAAGATAGTGCCTAAAATCCACCCTGTACTGCCTACCCCTACTTCTATTCGCAGAACGTAGTTTCATACAATAGTCATTTGGGACATTTTGCTTCTGAACAGTCTGTAAGGATGTATCAATCACGTTATCATCAACTGGAGGTAAGACATTTATCTGGGTCTTCTTCAGACGATCCGCGTGCACGACATCTGCGATCTGTGCATTAGGCTTCCATATTTTGAATTTGTTGCCTGCTTCTTTTGAGATTATGCGGAATGGACCAGAAAATTTCGCCGAAAGTTTGGAGTTCCTTTCAGGTTCCTGTAACATAACAGCGTCCCCAACGTTCAGTGCGATAGGTTTAGCATGTTTATATTGTTTGATGATCATTTCGGCGAGTGACGCCGCTAGCTGTGATCGTACTTGGTTATGAATTTCTGTCAAGACATGAATTTGTTTTGCCGCAAAATCATCCGTATTATATACCGGGTATGGCGCCTCTGTAAGGATGTCGTAAGGCAGACGTTTATCTGTACCATAGACAATATAGTAGGGTGTTTTGCCCGTAGAGCTATTAACTGACCCATTTATCGACGCTGCAACCTGCGCAAACCAATCCTCCCATGCGTATTGAAAACCACTAACAATTGGACGCAGTATTTCTAGGATTTTACGATTGGTTCTTTCAACAAGGCCATTAGCCTGTGGATGATAAGCTGTCACAAAAGTTTGTTTAATTCCATATTGTGCACATATATGCTCTATTAGCTCATTCTTGAACTCTGTTCCATTGTCAGAGAGTAGAACTTTAGGCGTAGTATATGGACATATGAGATTCATCACTAATGCATAGGCTACTGCTTCGGCCGTTTTGCTTTTTAGTGGGACCAAGACCACGAACCTGGAAAAATGATCCACACACACTAAGACGTATCCTGATCCCTGATGACTCATTGGGAGTTGTATCAAGTCAACAGCGACTGTGTCAAACGGACTGTCTGGTGTAGGATATTGTAGAATCGGGGCAGGTAATCCTGTTGATCCTTTATGTTGAGCACATGCCAAACAATTACCTATGTGTAATTCTATGTTTTTCTTCATAGTGTTCCAGAAAAACTTCTTTCGTAAATCCCCTAAGCATTTATCACGACCTTGGTGACCTGCTTGTGGGACATCGTGGAACAATGTCATTACTGCTTTGCCCAACGTGTCAGGTACGACTATTTGAGACACATTACCCTCAGGAGATTTTCTCGTCCTATTGAGTATGTTATGTCGTAATTCAAACTGACTTAAGGGAAGAAATGACTTAGGGAGTTTAACATCCTCGCCCGATTCGAGAGCGTCGTTGATCATCTTCCAGCTGCGAAAGAGTGAATGTTGATACAGGCATAACTGGTGCTATATTTCTTGACAGAGCGTCGGCGACAACATTCGCCCTCCCAGGTAAATACCTAAATTCGGGGTCAAACTCTTGAATTGTCAGATACCAGCGTGCTAATCTGCCTGATAAGTTTCTGCCATGGAACAGTTCGGTGACTGCCGCATGATCAGTAAAAACAGTTATCTTGTAGCCAAAGATAATGTCTTTGAACTTCTTAAGTGCCCACACAACGGCTAACGTTTCTAAATGCGTCACCGAATAACGTGTTTCAGCATCGATTAGTTTGCGACTTGCAAATGCTATCACTCTAAACTTCCCACGCGTGTCCTCTTGCATGAGCACTGCTCCGACTCCAATTCCGGAAGCTTCAGTACAGAGAGTGAAAGGTTGAGTGTAGTCTGGGAATGCTAGAACCGGGGCATTGGTCAGCGCTGTCTTCAATGCCGTAAGACTTTCCTCGTGTTCAGCATCCCATATAAACACTGCATCTCTTTTGAGCAACCTCGTTAGGGGCGATGCTAATGTTGCATAGTCCTTGATAAAGGAGCGATAATAACCAGATAACCAGAGAAAGCTACGCACATGATCATTTGAGGTAGGACGCGGGAACTGAGATACAGCTTTGACTTTATCATTAACTGTGTGTATGCCCTCACCGTCGACTACATGACCAAGGAAATGGATTCTGGATTTTAAAAACTCGCACATTGAGAGTTTTATTTTGAGGCCTGCTGTGGAAAGTTTGGCCAAAACTTCACTCAGTTTAATCAGATGGGAATCGACGTCCTTACTGACTCTTATTAGATCATCCAAATAAGGGCAGACTGTGTTACCAATTAGTCCGGCAAACAGGGTGTTGATCATTCTTTGAAATGTTAGTGGGGCATTTCTGAGACCAAATGGCATTCGTAGAAACTCAAAGTGGCCTAGAGGCGTGCTAAATGCCGTGATTTCTCGTGATTTTTCATCGAGTGGTATTTGCCAATACCCACTAAGCAAATCTAAGTTGCTAAATGCCGCATTATCCTTGCCTAAGGATTGCAATATGTCACTCAAGATAGGCATTGGGTACCTATCAGAGATTGTTTGATCATTTACGCGCCTGAAATCTATGACAGGGCGCCATCCACCATCCTTTTTCGGGACGAGGAATAATGGGCTATTAAAGAGGGATTTTGAGTGTCTAATGACATTCTTATCTAACATACCCTGTACCATATCTTACACTACAGCGCGCTGGCTATGAGGTATTCTATAAGCTGGTACGTAAATAGGGTTGGTTCCTTCCTTTAACGCTATATGATGGGATGTTAAATCTGTCTGACCTAGCGTTTCCCCTGGCAAGGCTACTATATGTCTATAGTCGGCAAGCAGCTCTAACAGGCGTGTCTTGTCCTGAGGATGATCGCTCACCTTAACACGTGGCGCTATTTGATCTATCCTGGCCAGTCGAGTCTGTTGGCAATTCTCAACAATACCTCGAATTGGGAATTTATTTGGCTGCACCTCGACAGTGTTGTGATATACTAGAAAATCACACAAATAACATCCTTTCTTTAATTTATTGATAATGTGAAATTGCTGCCGGAATCCCGTAGACTTGTGTGTGTGTGCCTCACAGTAGACACAGCTGATTCCAAGGTCCGGTAACTGGGTCAATGTTCACAAAAAATCCTGAGTACAGCAAACCGCCGCTAATGGTCACACTAGGTCATCCACAATACCATACCTCAGAATGCTGAGACCAACTCTCAGACCGGATGTGTCATCATCACTAGGGTGGGTGCTGGGGTGCTTGTCACTGGGGGTTGTTCACGCCATACGAAAGAATATTGTTGACAGGATGTTGAGTGATGAGTAGTCACAACAACTGCAGTCACATCCTGTCACACCCTGGGCAGTGAACGAATCATTTGCAGAAACTAATGTTCACTTCAGCTCACAGGATTGTTGCGTTGGTGAATTCCTCATTCTGGTAATGGAGAGTACTCTTCAAAATTGCAGGCACTATCTTCCAACTCTTGCTGCTGTAATCACGCTGGGAAGGTGTAGGGTTGAGGTCGAGAGGTATCTCTGACGCATGATCCGCCTTACTCTTAATAGGATTAGTAGACAACACTTTCGTCCTAGCGGTGAGCATAGGTTCAGAATGACTCATTGCTGTGTAGGAAACACCTTTAAACGTAACACTATTATTACGTGGATGAACATCTATCATGTTCTTTCGAAGAGTTGGTAGACCAAGTAACCCGTCGGCTGGCAAATTAAACTGCTGAACTATATAGAAGCCCACGTAGAAGGGAGAACCACGTCTTGAGAATCTGAGTGGTAACGTCACCATTCCTTTGATGCTCAGCTGAGTACCTGAAACTCCTTCGAGCTCAGCGTTACTAGGCCTCCATTTGAATTTGCGGTGAGGGAATTTACGTTGTAACTCGTGATATGATGTCAAGGCCAATACATTAGCACAAGCACTTGTGTCTATATCAAGAGCCCATCTGGTATTATCCACTCTCACCTGCACTGACAACACTTCCACTTTGCTAAGCGCCGCTATTAGCGAGGCCGCTATAGAAGTCCTGTGAGGAGGGGTGGGAATTACCCTATCTATCCCTCTCCGTGCTGTGGTGTGCACTGGTCTTCCCCGGATGACTTGTCCTGGGGACGTTTCTGCTTGCGCCTATATGACACCTCCATTTCACTAAGGTCCACTCCCTTAGCCCTTATTAGCACAACGCATTCATGTGAACTATGAGATGTCGATTTGTGAAGACCGCACCATTTGCGCGCTTTCTGGGTAGGAGGAGGTGCTGCTTTGGCTCCCTCACTGTTTGACCTTGAGAATGGCTTTGCACCGGGCGTGGCTCTATTTGCACTATTACCTCGGAGCTGAAAACAATCTTCCATTACGTGGCCACGTTTATTACAATGTGTGCATCGTAACGTTGTTTTCTCTTTATATGTTAGGCGGGGAGGAGCAATCGGAGCTAAGTGTGTCGCATAAGGAGTCTGGGAGTGAGGCATCTGTGGCATCTGAGACGGCTGGGGTTGTGGTGACGTCACTGAGGGCTGCGCCAGTAAGGGGCACGTACCTTGGGGACAGAGCTTGTTTGCGTATTCCACCATATCCAAGGGTAGTTCATACTGTACTTCCTGTGCCCGGCTATATAAGGGACCACGGACGGAAAGAAGAAAACTTATTAGTTTTATCAATGTTTCCACATTGTCCGGTGGCATATCACCCCGTGAGTTGTACCAGCCTGAGGACCGGAAGGTCGCTTGCATGTCCTGGCAAACTTCGCCTGCAATGTCAACAGCGTCAATAGGCGTTTCGTTTCGTATACCTGGAATACAGTGATCCAACCATCTGAAGATCCATTGCAGTTGGCCCAGCTGTGACCTACCCCCAAAAATCCCAATTAGCGTTCGCTTGAACTTTTCATAGTCAGGGCTTTGCAAACCAAACGCATTTAAACGACTGCATGCATAGGAACCCTGCGTTATATGGGAACGTACATATGCTTTCTATTCTTCGTCAGTCGCTATGTGACTATTGCGCATGCTATCTTCACATGCACGAATAAAATGTGCTACCCTATAATCATCTTGTCCCGTGAAATTTCGAACATAGTCGCCGCGCTGCATGATATTAATAACATTATCAGCTTTAGGTGTGGTAGTAGTACTGGTGTGAGGGTTAGAGGACGCCATTGTAGTGTTAGTATTAAGCAAGTTAGTATTCTTACTCCTAAGAGAAGGCTGGGTTAATAAGGTTGTTACCAATTTAGCAACAGACACACTATCACCTGTAACAGGGGCAACTGTTTTTGTATACTTAGGTGAAGTACTATAGTGATTACCAGACCGTAGGGTACGACGGTTTAAGTCGTCAAATGATTCGTCTATAACTTTCTCACTACTTCCTGTCGACTCATTTAACTGTGTTCCATACTCAAAATCTATGTCAGTCTGGGCTTGATCATCGATGAGTTGGTTATCAGCAAACAGTTGCGCTAGGCGTTCGATTTCATCTACATTAGACATGGGAAGCTTGCCTCTCATTTACAAGACAAATGAATATGAATTGTAGTTAATTTGTAAACTATCAATAAGAAGATAGACACTTATAAACCACTGAAAATTATAGGATTTCAATACATTAATCTTACATTCGACACTTTATTATTGAAATAATCCTATCCGACGAACCTATCCGCGTGAAGATATCTCTCGAAGGTGTTCATGTGTGTAGAATCATGTAAATTAAATACCTATTTATACAGAGTAGTACGTCTGTATAGAAATGTGATCCTTCAAGAGGTCTGAGTCTAGTGGGTGGAGTGTGGGTGGGGCCTCTTCCTAGGATGCTTGCCCTGCTGCTGGTTTCCTTGGCAACGAGAAGACGCTTCTGCTTTGGTGAGAGACTAGTCCACTTGAACTAGGTGAGTTCCTCCTCCGGCGATCAGAAAACTGCTGATGATTGGTTATCACACTGGTCGTTGCTGGGTGTCTGGCGAAACTGCCGTGTGCCAAATCTTCACAGTCCACGTATATATGGAGATCTGTATGATGACACCGGAACTTCATAATTCGCGCTGACGACACAACAATACTGGTCAGCTGCTAGTGAAATACCAATTATTAGGCCAGGCTATGAAACTTGTCTTCAACACTGCAACACTGTAATGTCTAGGGAATGCTGAGTGGAGTCTATCTCAACCGGCTCAATCTGGATATGTACCAACAGGCTGTAATATATGTGTATTACGAATTCTGCACGTATTTGTATGTGGCAGAGATAAGGAGCGCTCACTAAATATCGTCTCAATACTGGATATAGTTTTAAACACTCGGATTATGTAACGCGTCACTGCTGTGTGTTTTCTTGTTTTTACCAAAACACAGACGGATGATACGACTACCAGTTTGAAGAATCCGTACACACAGCTTGCCACCAATATGAATCGGCTGCTTGTCCAATTAACCAGTCCGTTCACACATATTTATATTTGGGTCTTAAGTAACGATTTCCAAACGGTAGTTCCTTTGTTTTATTATAAAAGGTTGTAGATATAATTCCTGAGTGTATATCAACTGTAAGTCTCACTGTCTAGGAGTGAATGAGAAGGGGACGGCGTTTATGTATAATAAACGTTAGGTCACGTCCTTATGATATGAGTTGAGGTGAGCTACTGAAGCTTAAGGGCATCGCAGTGCGTGCTTACAGAAATGCTGAGCTATGGGTCTCGCCCTCTTGGGTGAGTTGCCCGCTCACGTGTCCATATCATGTCTTACTCATAGACAGTGGAAAGTTACAGGGGGGTGAATCTGAATATAATATCAGATGTATTGACCCATTTATATAATACGTTCTGTTGATGAGACAAGGGCCTATTACACAGCTCACACTGTCTGGTGTAGGGTAAGACACACCGGCACAGTGGCAGGTGTGGGACAGGACACACCAGCATAGTGTCAGGTCTAGGACAGGTGACAGCAGCACACTGTCAGGCGTGGGATAGGACACACCTGCCTAGTGTCAGGAATGGGGCAGGTGACACCAGCACACTGTCATGTGTGGGACAGGACACACCAGCAAAGTGTCAGGTGTGGGACAGGACACACCGGTTTAGAGTCAGGTTTGGAGCAGGACACACCAGCATAGTGTCACTTTTTGGACAAGTGACACCACCTCACTGTCTGGTTTAGGGTAAGACACACCAGCACACTGTCAGGTGTGGGACAGGACACACCAGCATAGTGTCAGGTATGGCCCAGGACACACCAGCATAGTGTCAGGTGTGCGACAAGACACTCCCACACCAGCATAGTGTCAGGTGTGGGACAGTATACACCAGAAAAGTGTCAAGTGTGGTACAGACCATTCAGCATACTGCCATGTGTAGGATACGGTACACCAACATAGTGTCAGGTCTAGAACAGTACAAACCAGCATAGTGTCAGGTGTGGGAGAGTATACACCAGAAAAGTGTCAAGTGTGGGACAGGACACACCAGCATAGTGTCAGGTGTGGGACTGTATGCACCAGAAAAGTGTCAAGTGTGGGACACGACACACCAGCATAGTTTGAGGTCTAGGACAGGTGACACCACCACACTATTAGGTGGGAAAGGACACACCGGCCAAATATCAGGTGTGAAACAGAACACACCAGCGGAGTGTCAGGTGTGGGACAGGACACACCAGCATAGGGTCAGGTCTAGGACAGGTGACACCAGCACACTATTAGGTGGGAAAGGACACACCAGCCAAGTATCAGGTGTGAGACAGAACACACCAGCCGAGTATCAGGTGTGGGACAGAAAACACCAGCGCAGTGTCAAGTGTGGGACAGGATATATCAGTATAGTGCCAGGTGTGGGATAGGACACAGCAGCAGAGTTTCAATTCAAGGACAGTTGACACCAGTACAGTGTCAGGTGTGGGACAGAACACACCAGCACAGTGTCACCTGTGGGACAGGACACACCAGCATAGTGTCAGATCGAAGACAGGTGACACCAGCATAGTGTAAGCTGTGGGACAGGACACACCAGCATACTGTCAGGTGTGGAAGAGCATACACCAGCATAGTGTCAGGTGTAGGACAGAACACACAAGCACATTGTCAAGTGTGGGACTGGACACACCAGCGCAGTACCAGGTGTGGGACAGGACATACCAGCACAGTGTCATGTGTAGGACAGCTGACACTAGCACACTGCCAGGTGTGGGACAGGACACACCAGCACAGTGTCAGGTGTGGGACATAACATACCACAACAGTTTTAGGTGAGGGACCGGATACACCAGCACAGTGTCAGGTCTAGGACATCTGACACTAGCACACTGTCAGGTGTAGGCCAGGACACACCAACATAATGGCAGGTGTGGGAAGGGACACACCAGCATAGTGTCAAGCATGGAGCAGGTGACACTAGCACTCAGCTTTTTTGATAATTGATTCAGTTGTAACGGAACCCTCCCTCATTGCCAACCACTTCAATGAATATTTTATTAATGTTGGCAATAATCTTGCAGAGAGCATCCCTGATCACCATGAGGAATTTAGAGCCTACCTGCAAAACAGACAGCAAAATGAGCTGTTCTTATCCCCTGTCACAGCAGATGAATTACTGGCCATCAAGGAAATGTCCAAATATGCAGCAGCAGGCGAAGACAATATACCAATGAGCATCATTAAGAAAGTAGCCCACTTATTACTACCTGTTCTCCTACACATTTGCAACTCCTCCTTCACTAGTGATGTCTTTCCCGATAAACTGAAAATTGCTAAAGTCCACCCAGCATTTAAAAAATCTGGGGACAAAGGTCTCTTCAAGAATTACCGCACAATATCAGTCCTCCCAGCCTTGAGTTAGATACTGGAAAAACCAGCATATAGTAGACTAAATTCCATCTGCAAAGCCAATAACATCTTTACAGACGCCCAGTTTGGATTTAGAGCTAGAAGGTCGACTGAGAGTGCTCTGCTATCCTTTACTAATGACATCTTAAATTCCTTTGATGACAGTCAGTTCACAGTCGATATATTCTTGGACCTCTCTAAACCCTTTGATACTGTCGACCACACCATCCTCCTTTTAAATCTTGAACATTACGGCATTAGGGGCCTGTCCCACAATTGGTTTACCTCATATCTGTCCAACAGGATGCAGTATGTCTGCTATGATAATCACCAATCTGACTCCTCGCCAATCTTGCATGGCGTTCTCCAAGGTTCCATTCTCGGTCCAGTACTGTTTTTGTTGTACATAAACGACATAGTCCACGCCAGCTCACTTATAAAATACAACTTATTTGAAGATGATAATAATCTCTATACCAGCATCTCAGACCTCCATTCTTTGATGAGAACTATGAACACTGAATTAACTAAAGTCAGGACCTGGGTAATACGTAATAAACTGACCTTACACCTTGAGAAAACCCACTACACAATCTTTCACAGAAGGAAAAACTTGCCCCTAGACTTGGACCCCCTGTACCTTGGCAATACAGTCCTCAAACGCGAACAAAATACTAAATTCCTCAGAGTTATTGTTGATGAGAAATTTAGCTGGAGAAACCACATACAAGCCATTCACAGTAAAGTCAATAAACAGTGCGGTATCATCTATCACACTCGACAGTCACTCACTCTCACAGCAATGAAAGAAATCTATCATGATCTTATTTACCAACACCTGATATTAACACCTAGTGCTGTGCCCTCTTTGTTTACAAATCTATCAGTCACTTGCTTGACAATAATTATGTCCAGTTCCGGAATAATCAAAGATACAACTTAAGGCACCCAGAGCTACTAAGACCACCCCCCATGTGCTCCTCTCAGTTCCAGACCTCCATATAATATCACCGTGTGAAGGTGTGGAACAACTTACCCCCACCCATCCGAGCAAAGACTAAGCTCCCTTCCTTTAAATCATCTCTTAAAAAATATCTAGTGTCTAAGTATCAATATTTCTTGTAACACTTACTATATTCACAGTTACCGGCAATTATTGTACCATCAAAACCGTTTCATCGGAAATTATCATGTACAGTAAATAGATAAGTAATTACCATTGCAATAAACATATTTGCCAACTAGACATAATCCTGATAGCTCTGTCCTCTTGTTCAACCTTATTACTGTACAACCCATGTTGTACTGCTCCCTCATTATACTTATATTTTTCAATTCCACTATAATTTATGTATATAAACAAAAAATAAAAAAAATAAAAAAATAAAAAATAAATAAATAAATAAAATTAATAAATATTGAAGTGATAACTGTGGTAACATTATGAGGTGTTCTTATTACCACCATGCTATTGTACTATTCCAGATGATACTAAATGCTACATCATACTTCCTTGAGATAAATGTATAGTATATATCAGGTGCCTAAAAGAGAGCTCAGGTTCCAACTGGCTCAGCCATGTTAATATTGTTATTATTATCCACTCTGTATCTGTGTTTTCCTGGCTAAATAAACTGTTTCAAATCAATTCAATTCAACTGTCAGATGTGGGACAGGACACACCAACATCGTGTCAGGTGTGGGACAAGACACACCAGCATAGTGTCAGGACTAGGACAGGACACACCAGCATAGTGTCAGATGTGGGACCGAACATCCCAGCATACTGCCAGGTGTGGGATAGGATACACCAGCATAGTGTCAGGTCTAAGATAGGACACACCAGCATAGTGTCAGCTGTGGGACAGGACACACCAGCATAGTGTCGGCTATGGGACAGAACACATCAGCATACTGTCAGGTGTGGGACAGGACACACCAGTATAGTGTCAGGTGTGGGACAGAACACACCATCACAGTGTCAGGTATGGGACAGGACACACCAGCGCAGTTTCAGGTTATTGGACAGAACACACCAGAATAGTGTCAGGTCTAGGACAGGTGTCACCAGCACACTGTCAGGTGTGGGATAGGACACACAAGCATAGTGTCAGGAGTGGGATAGGTGACACGTCTAGGACAGGTGACACTAGAACACTGACAGGTGTAGGGTAGGACACACCAGCACAGTGGCAGGTGTAGGGAAGGACACACCAGCATAGTGGCAGGTTTAGGAAACTTTACTTTTAACATAATGGTGACCCTTCTTTTCCTCTATGTTTTTCCTCTCACTAGTTTGTATCTTTAAAACATTCGTGTGTATGTTTTTTGTGCATGTTTCCCCTCGCTCTCGCTTGTATATTCAAAACACCGGTTTGTGTTTTTGTGTGTGTTTTTCTCATCTGTGTGTCGTGGGTAGCGCATTTAGAGAAAACCAAATTAATCTACGACTCGCAACATGGGTTTACAAAGGGAAAATATTGTCTAACAAATCTGCTGACGTTTTTCAGGAAAGTCTTCGAGGTAGTAGATAATGACGAAAATTACGATGTTATTTACTTAGACTCTAGCAAAGCGTTTGACAGAGTACCGTATCAGAGGCTTCTGAGAAAAGTTAAGGCTCATGGTATCGACGGGAAAGTCTTAAATTGGATAAAATCATGGCTCAAAGATAGAACACAGAGGGTCAGCGTAGATCGTGTTAAATCTGAGTGGGGCTGTGTAATCAGTGGGGTTCCCCAGGGGTCAGTACTGGGCCCACTCTTGTTCATAATCTACATTAGCGATCTAGATACTGAGATCAGCAGTGACATAAGCAAGTTTGCGGATGACACCAAAATAGGGTGGCAGAAGAAAATGCACTACAGGAAGATTTAATTAAACTGCAGGAGTGGTCAGAAAAATGGCAAATGAAATTCAACACCAGCAAGTGCTGCGTACTGAATATTGGAAGAACAAATAATGTCAATATATACAGCCTTAACAACACCAACCTAGAGAAGTCGACTTGTGAAAGAAACTTAGGGGTATTTGTAAGCCCGGACCTACGGCTTAGAAAACAGTGCGTCAATGTTCGAAAAAAGGCAAACTAGAAAATCACACAAATAACATCCTTTCTTTAAGATTCGCTGAACGCCTGTTCGATTTAGAATCAGTACGTCGGTCAAACCACCAGGGCGTATAGTGCTCAGGGTAGATTCACATGACAGCCATTTTACCGTGCATGTTTCCTGGAGACACACAACATCTGTGCCCGTGTACACGTTGGGTAGTTCGACAGTTGCATTGGTGATTTCCTCATTTTGGTAATGGAGAGTACTCTTCAACACTGCTGGTACGATCGTCCAACTCTTGCTACTGTAATCACGCTGGGAAGGTGTGTGGTTGAGGATTGGTAGACAACACTTTCGTCCTAGCGGTGAGCATAGGTTCAGAATGACTCATTGCTGTGTAGGAAACACCTTTAAACGTAACACTATTATTACGTGGATGAACATCTATCATGTTCTTTCGAAGAGTTGGTAGACCAAGTAACCAGTCAGCTGGCAAATTGAACTGCTGAACTATATAAAAGTCCGCGTAGAAGGGAGAACCACGTCTTGAGAATCTGAGTGGTAACGTCACCATTCCTTTGATGCTCAGCTGAGTACCTGAAACTCCTTCGAGCTCAGCGTTACTAGGCCTCCATTTGAATTTGCGGTGAGGGAATTTACGTTGTAACTCGTGATATGATGACAAGGCCAATAAATTAGCTCAAGCACCTGTATTTATAGAGCCAATCTGGTATTATCCACTCTCACCTGCACGGATAACACTTTCACTTTGCTAAGCGCTGCTACTAATGAGGCTGCTATAGAAGTGCTGTGAGGAGGGGTGGGAATTACCCTATCTATCCCTCTCCTTGCTGTGGTGTGCGCTGGTCTTCCCCTGATGACTTGTCCTGGGGACGTTTCTGCTTGCGCCTATACGACACCTCCGTTTCACTAAGGTCCACTCCCCTAGCCCTTATTAGCACATCTCACTCATGTGAACTATGAGATGTCGATTTGTGAAGAGCGCACCATTTGCCTGCTTTCTGGGTAGGAGGAGGTGCTGGTTTGGCTCCCTCACTGTTTGACCTTGAGAATGGCTTTGCACCGGGCGTGGCTTTATTTGCACTATTACCTCGGAGCTGAAAACAATCTTCCATTACGTGGCCACGTTTATTACAATGTGCGCACCGTAACGATGTTTATATGTTAGGCGGGGAGGAGCAATGGGAGCAAAGTGTGTCGCATAAGGAGTCTGGGAGTGAGGCATCTGTGGCATCTGAGACGGCTGGGGTTGTGGTGACGTCACTGAGGGCTGAGCCAGTAAGGGGCCCATAGCCTGGGGACAGAGCTTGTTTGCCTATTCCACCATATCCAAGGGTGGTTCATACTGTACTTCCTGTACCCGGCTATATAAGGGACCACGGACGGAAAGGAGAAAACTTATTAGTTTTATCAATGTTTCCACATTGTCCTGTGGCATATCACCCCGTGAGTTGCACCAGCCTGAGGACCGGAAGGTCGCTTGCATGTCCTGGCGAACCTCGCCTGCAATGTCAACAGCATCGACAAGCGTTTCATTTCGTATTCCCTGGAATACAGCGATCCAACCATCTGAATATCCATTGCAGTTGGCCCAGCTGTGACCTACCCCCAAAACTCCCAATTAACTTTCGCTTGAACTTTTCATAGTCAGGGCTTTGCAAGCCAAACGCATTTAAACTACTGCCGGCATAGGAACCCTGAGTTATATGGGAACGTACATATGCTTTCTTTTCTTCGTCAGTCGTTATGTGACTATTGCGCATGCTATCTTCACATGCACGAATAAAATGTGCGACCTTATAATCATCTTGTCCCGTGAAATTTCGAACATAGTCGCCGCGCTGCATGATATTAATAACATGATCAGCTTTAGGTGTGGTAGTAGTACTGGTGTGAGGGTTAGAGGACGCAATTGTAGTGTTAGTATTAAGCAAGTTAGTATTCTTACTCCTAACAGAAGGCTGGGTTAATAAGGTTGTTACCTATTTAGCAACAGACACACTATCACCTGTAACAGGGGTAACTGCTTTTGTATGCTTAGGTGAGATACTCTAGTGATTACCAGACCGTAGGGTACGACGGTTTAAGTCGTCAAATGATTCGTCTATAACTTTCTCACTACTTCCTACCTACTCATTTAACTGTGTTCCATACTCAAAATCTATGTCAGTCTGGCCTTGATCATCGACGAGTTGGTTATAAGCAAACAGTTGGGCTAAGCGTTCGATTTCATCTTCATTAGACATGGGAAACTTAGAAATTATCTATTAGCCCCCTTGGGTCAAAGAATACTTAACAGTAAGCAGATCACTTGCCTCTCATTTACAAGACAAATGAATATGGATTGTAGTTAATTATTAAACTATCAATAAGAAGACAGACACAAACCACTGTAAATTATAGGATTCCAATACATTAATCTTACATTCGACACTTTATCATTGAAATAATCCTATCCGAAGAACCTATGGGTGTGAAGATATCTCTCGAACGTGTTCATGTGTGTAGAATTATGTAATTTAAATACCTATGTATACAGAGTAGTACGTCTGTATAGAAAATGTGATCCTTCAAGAGGTCTGAGTAGAGTGGGTGGAGTGTGGGTGGGGCCTCTTCCTAGGGATGCGTGGGCTGCTGCTGGTTTCCTTGGCAATGAGAAGATGCTTCTGCTTTGGTGGGAGACTAGTCCACTTGAACTAGGGGAGTTCGTCCTCCGGCGATCAGGAACTGCTGATGATTGGTTATCACTCTCCTCATTGCTGGGTCGCTGGCGAAACTGCCGTGTGCCAAGTCTTCACAGTCCACGTATATATGGAGATCTGTATGATGACACAGGAACTTCGTAATTCACGCTGACGACACAACAAAACTGTCCAGCTGCTAGTGAAATACAAATTGTTAGTCCAGGTTATGAAACCTTTCTTCAACACTGCAACACTGTAACTAGAAAATGCTGAGTGGGGTCTATTTCAACCGGCTCAATCTGGATATGTACCAACAGGCTGTTATATATGTATATTACGAATTCTGCACGTATTTGTATGTGACAGAGATAAGGAACGCTCACTAAATATCGTCTCAATACGGGATATAGTTTTAAACACTTTGATTATGTAACGCGTCACTGCTGTGTGTTTTCTTGTTTTTCACAAAACACAGACGGATGATACGACTACCAGTTTGAAGAATCCGTACACCTCGCTTGCCACCTATATGAATTGGCTGCTTGTCCAATTAACCAGTCCGTTCATATATATTTATATTTGGGTTTTAAGTAACGAAACCCAAACGGTAGTTCCTTTGTTTTATTATAAAAGGTTGTATATATAATTCCTGAGTGTATATCAACCGTAAGTCTCACTGTCTAGGAGTGAATGAGAAGGGGATGGCGTTTATGTATAATAAACGTTTGGTCACGTCCTTACGATATGAGTTGAGGTGAGCTACTGAAGCTTAAGGGCATCGCAGTGCGAGCTTACAGAAATGCTTAGCTATGGGTCTCGCCCTCTTGGGAGAGTTGCCCGCTCACGTGTCCATCTCATGTCTTACTCATAGACAGTGGAAAGTTACAGGGTGGTGAATCTGAATATAATATCAGATGTATTGACCCATTTATATAATATGTTCTGTTGATGAGACAGGGGCCTATTACATCTGTCCGCACGAGAATCTCGGAAACTTTTTTACCGATCTGTAGTGATGATGGATGGTGTTATATGTAGTGATGATGGATGGTGTTATATGTAGTGATGATGGATATTGTTATGTGTAGTGATGATGGGTGGTGTTATATGTAGTGATGCTGGATGGTGTTATATGTAGTGATGATGGATGGTGTTATATGTAGTGATGATGGGTGGTGTATTATGTAGTGATGATTAGACATTAAAATAATAACAGATTAATGCTAAAAAAATATACTTTGCTGTACCGTTGTAGTGAAAAACATGGCGGATCTTACATACACAGGTAATGAACTATTGATGGAAGAAGAAGTTTTGGGGATTGAACAGTGAGACAATGTGGAGCCTCCCGGAGGGTGGCGTCCAACCGGATGAGCCGCCCGGAGGGCGTCGATTCTGCTAATATATATATATATATATATATATATATATATATATATATATATATATATATATATATATATATATATATATATATATACAATCAACACCTTGCCAGCCAGGAATCGAACCCTCGACCTACTGGGTGGGACTAGGGAATGCTACCGATCAACGAATGGTAAACGTATTGCTGGCGGACAACGGAAAAGATACACGCATAGTTTTAAGACAAACCTGAAAAATTGCTAATAGACCCCCTCATCAATGAGACGATCACTCCACACCGTAACGTTTGGAAGATTAGCACACGATAAGGTGTCAATACTTTCGAGTTAGCCCGACTGCACACAGGGTCAGAAAAGCGCAAGCACCGGAAGGACACTGGCGCGCCCCCTACCGCACTAGATGTAGCCCTCCATACGTGCAACACCTCTGCACGGCCCTGTCGATCCCGTATCAGCCTCACGAAGGTGATACTCTTAGTAACTTATATCATTGCACCATAGCTGGATGATCGTCATACTCGATTCCGAGTGACAACAAAATATGTAGTAGTGTATGTGTGTGTGTCTGTGTGTGTGTGTGTGTGTGTGTGTGTGTGTGTGTGTGTGTGTGTGTGTGTGTGTATAATTTGCAGTTGTCTCACTTGTCTCTCATCATCGTCCTCCCCCACCACCTACTATCCCTTAATGAGCGTTCCCCTTTCCCTATACCCTCACCTTTCCACAGGGTGACCCTTACGAGTGACAAGAGTAAGAGTCTCCTAATTACACACTCCCCTCTTACCCTGTCCTCTCCTTCTTACATATCCATACCTGCCTCTCATTATCCACTCAGTCACACACGCTTTAGCAGAACTAACCTTCCCCTCTACTTATTAACCTCCCACTCACTCCCCTTTACTTCCTGCTTACCCTTATTTTCTTCCCACTCATTTTTCGTCTCCCTCCCATCTAATCTTACTTATTACTAATCATTCCCACACCCTCGCATTCTCCAACACCTGCTCGTCATTCGTGCTCCTCTACTCTCTCCCACTCACTCTAAGTCTCCACTCCATCCCCCCCCCCTTCCCCTTGACTCCCTCAGCTTAAGTTGGTACGCTCTTCCTTCTGAAGTCAGACACAATTATGCGTACCTTGTCAAACTGTTGTCGATCCCCTCTCACATAGGCCTTAAAAAACATGGCAGTTGATGCCCTCGCCAAAATCGCGTCTCACAAAAACATTGATGAGTAAAATTTTTGTCTGTCAAAAAGAACCCTTAAAACAGTAATCGAGAAAGAACTTGTTGATGAATTAGACGCAAGCAGACAAGTGCAAACAGGAAACAGTCAATCCATTGTTTACCATGATGTGATGTATCTAGTAACAAGATCACTAGATTACAAGATGTTGTAACCGCTAGACTAGGGTTAGGGTATAAGTACCCCTGGCAGTATATCCCTCAAGCAGATGTGAATAAGACTAAATGTGAAGTGTGTGGCCAAACATATGGCCACACACTCGAACACTACGTCCTTGACAGGTCCAAGCACACTGTATGTCAAATGGCACAACACTTTATCTTAAATGGCAAGATATCTCACATATTAAGATTGTATTCACTTGTTTATATTCAGTAGCTATATAATTTCCCATGTATAGAACCAAACACACAATGTGCTTGAATACCTCTCACGCAAATATGAATAACAAAGTGTGTGGCCAGGCATATTGCCTCACACTGCTGTATTCACGCAGTTGCGAATAAGTCACCCTCTGTTTACAGAACTAAACAAACAGTGTATTTGAAATACCCTGCAACATAATATCTTGACGACTCGGGGTCTGTTGTCCACACCCTTTGTGACCTCTACTCTGTAATCCTTTTATGCTACCGCTCACAGGATGAGTATTGGGTGCACAACAAACTAGCTGCTGTAAGTGGCAAAATTTAAAACAAAATCAAATTCCACACCTTCCTACTCTCTCCCTCTCACTCTGACCTACCCCACTCATTCCGATTCACCCCACTCCCTCCCACCCACTCATTTTATACACACTCCGACTATATCTCACTCATTCCTACTCACTCCAACTCTCCCCTACTCCCTCTACCTTCCAATTTCTCGCACTCCCACCGTCTCCCTCAGCCTATACTCACTCCCTCCCACTCTATCCTACTAATGAATACTGAATCCTACCCCTACCATTCTCCCGTGTTAATCCCATTCACTCACACTCCTTTCAACTTCCTTTTACTCCCCCCCCCCACTACCTTCTTCCATATCTTCCCAATCACTCCCACTGCCTTCCTCTTACTCCCACTCCTTTCCACTCCTTATTTTACCCCACCCCAGTTCTTCTCATACCACCCCACTCTCTCCCATTCAATGCTCACTCACTTCCACTCCCTATCAATTCCTCGAACCCTCTCCTCCAACTCCATCTTATACCCTCCCACCCCATTCCCACTCCCTCTTAGACCCTCCCAATCCCTTCCCTACTCACTATCAATCCCTTACAACCCCTTCCCACCCACTCTAACTCCATCTCCCCCCCCCCCCCCCACTCACTCTGCGTGTCTCCTAACGGCTGGTGTTCTCTGGCAGGTGACGTGGCTCAAGAGGGACGAGGACCAGCTGCTGACGGCAGGCGGCCAGGTGTACTCCCACGACTCCAGGTACTCCGTCTCCCACGTCAGGCACCAGCAGGTGAGTGATGAGTACCAGGAGGATGAGTGATGAGTACCAGGAGGGTGAGTGATGAGTACCAGGGGTGAGTGATGAGTACCAGGGGTGAGTCATTAGTACAAAGAAGGATAGTCAAGAGTACCAGGGGATGAGTGATGAGTACCAGGGGTGAGTGATGAGTACCAGGGGTGAGTCATTAGTACAAAGGAGGATAGTCAAGAGTACCAGGGGATGAGTGATGAGTACCAGGGGTAAGTGATGAGTACCAGGGGAGAGTCATTAGTACTAAGGAGGATAGTCAAGAGTACCAAGGGATGAGTGATGAACAAGTGGAGGAAGAAGAGGAGGAGCAGGAGGAGGGGATGCAAATGAGTAGAAGGAGGAGGAGGTTAATGAGGAGAAAAAGGAGGATGAGGATGATGTGAGCGAGAGGGAAAAGAGAAGGACGAGGAGGGAGAAGGTGGATGAAGAGGAAGAAGGGAGGAAGAAAAAAGGAGGAGGAAGATGGGGAGGAGGAAGGAGTGGAGAGGGTGAGAAATAGTGAGGTAGAGGGATTGAAAGGAGAGAGAGGGAGTGAGAAGGAGATAAGGAGGGAGGGAGGGAGGAGGGAAGGAGGGAAAAAGGGAAAGAGGGGAGTAGTGTGGAGAGGAGAGAAGGAAATGATGTTAAGTACAAAGGAGACGTATAAGACACAGTGTTCCTAATTATAGAAGTACCAAGAGAGAGAGAGAGAGAGAGAGGGGGAGAGAGAGAATTAATTTAAGGACCAAGACAGAAGAAGAGATTTAGAGAAAGGAGTAAGACGGAGGAGGAAAAAAAGATAATGGTGTTATCGATTGTAAAGTGTAGCATAAGTTTGATCATTAAACACGAGTGCCATCCCTCCCATCCTCCCTCCCTCCTTCCCTCCCTTCTCTCACTCCCACCTCTCTTTCCATTACCTCCCTCCCTCCCTCCCTCCCTCTCTCCCTCCAGCAGCAGTTCCCGTGTTTATGTGTCTCACTACTCTGCCTGTCTTCGTGGGTCGTCCTCGAGAACTCTTGGTCGAACTCTTGGGGGTTGTTCTCGTGAGTTGAAGATCGTTCTTGACGGCTGAAGATCATCCTCGATGGTTGTAGGTCGTCCCTCTCCATCATCTATCAGTCACACCTATTTCTTTCATTCTCCCTTCGTTCCACACTCTCATCTGTCCTTCGTCTCCTAAATCAATTTTCTCTCCCTCAGACCTCCCTCACTTTCTTCTTTCTCTCTCACTCCCCCTCTCCCTGCACCTCACTCCTAGACCACCTTCACCCTCCTCTCTCTTTCCCCTCCTCCATCCCCTGTCCCCAAGACCACCTTCATCCCCCCCCACCTTCCCCTACCCCTCTCCCTCCGTCAGTCACTCTCACCTCTCCCGTTATCTCTCTCCTTCGTCTCCCCCCGTTCCATCTCTCACCGTGGCAGGTCTCTCGGTATCTCAGCCCCTTCACAAGAAATCCATTCCACCCGCTGCCATTTTCCTGGGCCATTTTGTTATTACGTTCACCGGCGGGAGAGGCTGAGAGGGCATTGTGATCGTTTTGCGTGTGTGAGTGAGTCCCGTCCACCGAGAGAAAATGGAAACTCACCGGCTACGAGTTAAAGGGGGAACTCTCTTAGGTCCAAGCCTAGGGTGAAGCCAAGAAGAAAATGGGGACTATAAATAAAAGGGGAACTAGGTAGAAAATGGAGACAGGGAAGAAAACAGATATGAAGAAAATAGAGACCATGAAGAAATGGAAACGAGAGAGAGAGAGACAGAGAGAGAGACAGAGAGAGAGAGAGAGAGTAAATGAAATTGTGTTCTTCGTCCATTCACACCTGAGATGATCTCCTTCCGTCGGGCCACCAGGTACAGTACCAAACCTTACCTGCTTCACACACACACACACACACACACACACACACACACACACACTTTTCAATAGTCATGAAAATACGGACTATGAAATAAATTGCAAGACCCTGAACATTGGGTCTTAGAGAATATTATTATTTTTTTATTAGAATAGAGAAGCTAATTTTCTAATCCTTACGAAATTTTAACTTAAAGTCTGTTGTTTTTATCCTCGTTTGTTATCCAACAGTCAATAACCTAATTCTTGTTTTTATCTGAAAGTCAAATATATCTACTGTACCTAATTATTTATTTCGCAAAACACTGTTCATCAAGAAATTGGGACGTCTAGCAACATGGTTTCTTTCCAATTCCTAGCCTACAGTCTCATCATTTTTTATTTTATTTTTTTTTTGGTTAAGGTGGGGAATGGATGAAAGGCATGCTGGGGCTCAAGGCACAGCCAGACATGAGGGATAGAGAAGTCACAACATATAGTCGTGGGGGGAAAGGTTGGAAAAGAAGTTTAATGAGTTAAACAGAGGGGGTCGACACCCCTTGTTTTACGTATTACAGAGTTTGTTGGCTAACTAAGCTAATCTAGGATTTAGAATGAGGTTGCACAATGGTTACTGTGGTAGACAATGACTAGATTGATTTTTCAATTACAAGTTTATTAAAATCTTATACTGTATTACGTTATGGACTCACTAGATTGTGACTTGTTAAATGTGAATTTATATCAGCTAAGTTTTAATCTAAAGTGGATCACTGTGGCGGACATAGATGGGTTGCGGGTTGGGTTGTTGTAGTGCGGGCAGACTCCGGGGCCACCAGGCGTGGGGTCTCCCTCCCTTGATGTCTTCCCCACGTAGGTCATCTGGGCTGTGAGGGTCGTCCAGGAGCTTGAAGTGAATTGAATTGAAACAGTTTATTTAGGCAGAAAAACACAGATACAGAGTAGATAATAATAACAATATTTACATGGGTGAGCCAGTTGAGAACTTGAGCTCTCTTTTAGGCACCTGATATATACTATACAGTTATCTCAAGGAAGTATTATGTAACATTTAGTATCACCTGGAATAGTACAATAGCATGGTAGTAATAAGAACATCTCATAATGTTACCACGGTTATCACTTCTATTTATATATGTATTTACTTATTTATTTATTTATTTATTTATTTATTTATTTTTGTATTTTTTTTTACAATAATTACAGTGCAATTGAAAAACATAAGTAGAATGGGGGAGCAGTACAACATGGGTTGTATAGTAATAACGTTGATCAAGAGGACAGAGCTGTCAGGATTATGACTAGTTGGCAAATATGTTTATTGCAATGGTAATTACTTATCTATTTACATGACAATTTCCGATAAAACGGTTTTGATGGTACAATAAAAGCAGGTACTGTAAATATAGTAGGTGTTACACGATATATTAATACTTAGCCAATAGATATTTTTTAAGAAATGATTTAAAGGAAGGGAGCGTAGTCTTTGCTCGGATGGGTGGGGGTAAGTTGTTCCACACCTTCACACCATGATATTTTATGGAGGTCTGGGACTGAGAGGAGCGCATGGGGGGTGGTCTTAGTAGCTCTGGGTGCCTTAAGTTGCATCTCTCATTATTCCGGAACTGGAAATAATTATTGTCAAGCAAGTGATTGATAGATTTGTAAACGAATTGGGCACAGCAGTAGGTGTTAATATCTTTTAATTTTAAAATTTTCAATGTAGCAAATTTCTTGTTTGTGTGATCTGTATTTTTCAAGTAGGTCATTGTCCGTACAACTCTCTTTTGTGCAGTAACCAGAGATTGTGTTTTTGAAGAGCCAGAGACTCCCCATAGTGTATGACAAGATCACGATAGATTTCTTTCATTGCTGTGAGAGTGAGTGACTGTCGAGTGTGATACAGGATACCACACTGTTTATTGACTTTACTGTGAAAGGCTTGTATGTGGTTTCTCCAGTTAAGTTTCGCATCAAGAATAACTCCGAGGAATTTAGTATTTTGTTCGCGTTTGAGGAGTGTATTACCAAGGTACAGGGGGTCCAAGTCTGGGGGTAAGTTTTTCCTTCTGTGAAAGATCGTGTAGTGGGTTTTCTCAAGGTTTAAGGTCAGTTTATTACGTATTACCCAGCTCCTGACTTTAACTAATTCAGTGTTCATAGTTCTCATCAAGGAATGGAAGTCTGAGTTGCTGGCATATCGACTACTATCGTCTGCAAATAAGTTGTATTTTATGAGTGAGCTGGCGTGGACTATGTAGTTTATGTACAACAAAAGCAGAACTGGACCGAGAATGGAACCTTTTAGGACTACATACAAGATTGGCGAGGACTTAGATTGGTGATTATTATAGCAGACATACTGCATCCTGTTGGACAGGCATGAGGTAAACCAATTGTGAGACAAGCCCCTAATGCCGTGATGTTCAAGTTTTGAAAGGAGGATGGTATGGTCGACAGTATCGAAGGCTTTAGAGAGGTCCAAGAATATACCGACTGTGAACTGACTGTCATCAAAGGAATTTAAGATGTCATTAGTAAAGGATAGCAGAGCACTCTCAGTCGACCTTCTAGATCTAAATCCAAACTGGGAGTCTGTTATTGGTATTGCAAAATGCATTTAGTCTATTACATGCTAGCTTTTCCAGTATCTTACTCAAGGCTGGGAGGACTGATATGGGGCGGTAATTCTGGAAGAGACCTTTGTCCCTAGATTTTTTATATGCTGGGTGAACTTTAGCAATTTTCAGTTTTTCAGGAAAGACACCACAAGTGAAGGAGGAGTTACAAATGTGTAGAGAACAGGTTGTAATTTGTGGGCTACTTTCTTAATGATGCTCATTGGTATATTGTCTTCGTCTGCTGCTGCATCTTTGGACATTTTTATGATGGCCAGTAATTCATCTGCTGTGACAGGGGATAAGAAACAGCTCATTTTGCTGTCTGTTTTGCAGGTAGGCTCTAAATTTCCCATGGTGATCTGGGATGCTCTCTGCAAGTTTTTTGCCAACATTAATAAAATATTCATTGAAGTGGTTGGCAATAGGGGAGGGTTACATTACAACTAAATCATTTATCATACAAGCTGAGTGGGGGGCAGAAGGCTGAGTGTTCCTGTTCTGAATAGAATTTATGGCATTCCAGGTTTTCTTACTGTCGCCTGATGCTGACTGGAGCTTATTTTTATAATAGTTACGTCTGGCGTTTCTAACTGCTTGAGTTACTCTATTTCTGATACTTCGGTAAGCATCACCGAAAGTTATGGTTCTTTTTGCAAAGTTCCTTTGGAGTTTGTGTTTTTCCTTTATCAATATCATAATTTCGCTTGTGATATAGGGTTTGGAAATGAATACAATTTTCACTGACTTAGTCTTGAGCGGGAAGCATTTATCAAAGCAAGCAGTGAAAATGCAAGAGAAGTTACAGCTGTTCACGTTAGGGTTGTCGGAGGCATAGACAAGATCCCACTTAGCATTCATTAGGTTGTTTTAAAAAAGGAGCATGTTGTCGGTGTTGTAGACTTTGTATTGGATTGAGACTCTACTAGCCCTTGTCCCAAACCCTCTTCCCTAGGCAATGGAACCTGACGTTGAGGGCCTCTGTTTTATTTCTTAGGTGGATGGTTTACACTGTCTCCGGGTAAGGTGGCGCTTGGCCAGTGGCTGACCTCAAACACTTGTTTTGGAAGCTCTGTAGTTGTTGTATTCTAGTCTTCCCGAGTGTGACGAGTGGTATATGTGGGTACTCCAACACAGGCCTCACCAGCATCTTATACAGGTGAACTTGTATCTTCTCAGGCATCAGTTTAAAACGTTTCAATTTGGGTGCTGCGACTTTGGCTTTATTTAGTCTGTCCTTCACGTGAGAAATGATGCCCGTCCGAGAGATGATGAGGCCGAGCAACCTGCCTTGTTTAGAGTACTCAATCTCTTCTTCGTCGATCATCAATGGCGCCGGCTTGAATTTGGATATGGGTATGACCTCGAATTTTGTTTTGTTAGTTTTTATTTTCCATTTATTTTCATACTCCGAGATACCCTCTATTGCCAAAGCAGTGAATCGCGCCATCCTTGCCGTGGACCTTCATGGGCAGGTGACGTTCTGTGTTGCATCGTCGGCATACATGACGTACTCGCTGCTGACGATTGGAGGTGGCAGGTCAGCCGTGTAAAGGGTTGGTGAGAGACAAGAGCCCTGAGGCACGCCGCTCGAAAGTAAGAATTCTTCTCCAAAATGTTCTTGCAACTTGATTTTGGCTCTGCGGTCCGTAATGAAGTTGCACAGCAGGTGCGTCAGGTTTTCGGGTAGCCCCAGTTGTATGATCTTGTACTGTAGCCCTGCGTGCCAAACTTTGTCAAACGCCTTGCTGGCGTCCCTCAGTACTATGCTGTGCTGCAGGCGGCCAGTCATGGCATTGACGGTCTGCTCGTAGGCCTGGGCTATGGCGGCGGATGTGCCTCGGTACTCGCGGAAGCCGAACTGGCGGGATTATGCACGTCTTCGTCCTCCAGATACATCCGCAACCGCTTGTTTACTATTTTTTCAAAGATTCTGGCAGGTAACTCTAGCAGCGATATTGGTCGAAAGTTTTCGACTTTGTTTGGAGGCTTCCCTGCTTTTGGTATGAGGCGAATAACGGCGATTTTGAACATCTTAGAGAAATATCCAGAGGCGAGGCAGGCGTTGCATATATGAGCAAGCCTCTCTATCATGTTGTCGGGGAGTTGAGTCAGGATCTTCTTGTTAATGTGGCTTTTCCCAGGAGATTTGTTTTTAAACCTTTTTATGATGGCTGACACATCTGCAGGAACTATGCACTCCGTCAGGTAGCTTTCGTCCACCAGTCTAGTGAAGTCAGTCCGTGGGAGCGGCTGGAGTAGGTGCTGATGGTCCTGCAACTGACCTAAAACCTGACCTCAAACTCCCTGTCGAAGCCCTCTTTCTCCTGTTCACTAATGGTAAAGATCTTTCATAAATATCGCCGATGTAGTTGTTTTTGGTTTTCCTCATCGAATATCTTCACGTTGTTTTGGTCGAGCAGGTAAGGGACCGTGCTAGAGGTGAAACCCATCAGTCGCTTGATCCCTTTCCAGAAGGCAGCAGAATCGCGGTAATTGTCGGCTGCCTCCCACACCAAGGCGGCCCACTTTTGTTCATGTAGACGTTTGCTCTCGTGCTGGATGTCCGTCTGTAGCTCTCGGTACCGGTCTCTCAGCACCTGCGTCCACCAGCGGACACTGGCTAGCTGTCTCACGTGATCGTATTGGACACTGAGCTGCCTCAGCTGGTGACTAGTGTGAGGATGGGGAATGGTCCTGTGAGTGGTGGTCGGGATGTTGTTGTCCATCTCCGTCTTCACATCCGTGTACCATTGTTCGACCGCGTCGTCGATGTCATTGTGGCTGGCTTCTTCCAGGTTTCTCCCCTGCTTGAGACTGAGAGACTCCCTGAAGGAGTCCCAGTGTGCCCGTTTGAGGTTTGACCTGATGTTAGCAGGTGGTCTGGTACTGATGGGTCCGGCGGTAACGTGCCTGTTCAGGACGGCCTCGTTGTTAGTGAGGATTATGTCGGGTGTTGTGGCACTGGCACGCCTGATCAATGTCGGGAAATCTGGCCCGAGGTGTTGCAGTTTTCCCCTTCTGATGTTGTCATACAGCGCCACACCGACGTTGTTCTCATTACCGTGTCAGAGTATGGCGTGGCGCGCATTAAAGTCCCCTATTTTCTGTGGCGTAGCAACTGGTTGAGGTCTTGTTCGGGTAAATAAGGACGTCTGGGAGGTAGGTACATTGTGCATATGATAACAGGTCCCCCCTAGTTGTCTCCACCTGCACTCCCAGAAGTGAATCCTCGAAGTCTGGCAACACTCTGTGACTCAGCCGTGACCTGATGGCCACAGCGACACCATCGTTCAGCTCACCCGTCATGTTCCTCTGGTATACAGTGTAGCCAAAAAATTTCAGCTTACTTTCGTCCCTTATGCCAGTACTGTTTAACAGAATGAATATCTGGGTCTAATTGATAGCATAAGTTAGACAGTTCGTTACGTCTAATAAGGGACCAGTATAGGACATTAAGTTGGACAATTTTCATCCTGCTAACGACTCCCATTTCGGAGACTGTAGCTTGGGGCGTCGCTTGAAGTGTTTGCTCGGCTTCTGCCATTTCTAGGGGGACGGAACTTCTTAGCAGAACCTTCGGACATCTGCTTGTCAGTTAATGGTGCGCCCTCGAACTTCTCGTCACCCGTGTACAGGAAGGTGTTCAGGCCCTGGGCCTGCGTGTCGAAGTAATCTACTGACGCTGCAGCTCGAGGGTCTTGTTCCTCTGTGGAGTAAGTCGCCATCATCTGGTTCCAACCAGTGACTGTGGTTACAGTCAGATGGTCACTGTCGTCGCTGGGAGTACATGTATTGGGGTCACGGAGATTTACGGTGTCGTTGGAGCTGTGATCCCAGGGGGACTGACTGGCCACGTCGGGGCTACTGTTATACTGACTTTTGCCTACGTCATAGAGGTCATGGTCTATTTCTGGCATGGGTTGAGGTCGTCGATAAGTCGTTGAGTGGGTTACTGCCTTCAGGATTTCTTTTAAAGGGACTTTGTCGCTTATTTCAACAGGTGTAATGTTGTTCCTGGTTAGTGTCTCGTTGAGGTGTTTCGAGAATGAACCTGGCTGAACCATGTTCATGTGATGGACATGCAGGTAAGACAAGTATATAGTGGTGGCTTTGGACTCGTCCAGCTGTGGAGAGGAGACGCTCCTGATGCTCTCCGTCACTGCGTCCCTCATGGCGCCCAGTGACTCAGTAACTGCCTGTTTTATTGAGTCCTTGATGGTTCTTATCTCTGCTTGCAGGGCTTCCATGGTCTCGCTGACAATCTTGAGTTTTGGGAGTCTGCTTAAGTTTCTTTCAGAGCGTCTTTTCGGGTTTGGCTGTTAGCCACGATTGTCTACTGAATGGTCCTTTCTATGGTGTTAGAAATTTCCCTGGTTTCTTTTTGTTTGGTTATTTCGGTCAGTTTGTTCTCTGTTTCTTGAAGTACCTGTTTCCTGACCAGGCAGGTGGCAGAGAAGGTCCTGTAGCCACCCTCGCAGGCAACACACTTTTTTATGGTGCTACGGCAGTCTTTGTAGAAGTGTTGATCAGTTGAGCACTCAGAGCATACGACCCCTTGCAGGGGGCAGTTCTTGGTCATGTGGTCATTGTATTTATAGCACTTCATACATTGTTGGATGGGCGTATACTTTTCATATTCTATTTGGTGTGATGAGATGGAAGTGCCATATGCATAGAGCCCCTTTTCCTTCATTCTTTTTGCATCTGTTGTGTCTGCAAAGCGAACCTTGATTATATTATGGGCATACATAGGATACACCTCCACAACCTTGACATTGTTTTGCTTTTCTATTTCATCTCTTATTTCTTCTGTGTTATTTTCCACTACATATTTGTCTAACTTCTTACATACAAGGGTGAGCTTAGTTGCTTATTCCCGTGGGACAATGACCTCGTAACCGTTGGTTTTCATTTTGTCCATGGCACTAGACTTAAGTAGTTTATCAGCATCTTCATCTGTTTCTGTGAGGATGATGTAACCATCTCTCAGATCCACAAATCTATTTATTCTCACCCTTAGGTCGCTCAATAGCCTTTTTAGCCCTATCCGAGACCCCTGGGGCGGGGTTCCGGAGATCTTCGCTCTCACTTTTGCCATGGTCAGTAACATACATGAAAATCCTACCTAATCTGACCACCTCAGCTAAACCCCATGGATGCTGCTCCTTCTGTCCGCTTGCTGGGCGAGTCTAGAAGTAGGGTGAACAGACAATCCCCTAACGGGGGCCTAGCCAAGCCCTCCCACCTAACAGTGACAGGTTATGAAGCACTGCCGAATCCCTAACAGAAAATGTTGCCACCCTTACTGTCTCGACTCAGGAGCCCTCTGAGGGCCCCACCTTGTGGCTCTGCCCACAGGGTTCGCGTCGTTACCAAACAGCAGGGACTCTAGGCGAAAGGATAGGATAGGGAAGAAGCGCAGTGTACAAGAAAAATAATATCCATGTACAATTACAAGATAAAGCAGCCAGAGCGAACCCAACGTAAAAAACATGGCCGACAGTCGTAAGGTCAGCAATTTGAACTGAGCAGGGAGCGAAGCGCAGCACGTCCGCTCGCTATGAAGGTTGGGTGAATAATTGGGTCTCTCCCAATTTTGAATCAAGAAATATGCAAAATAATCCTCCCACAGTAGATATATCGAGTCCCAAAACTTAGCAACATGACTTTATCTAATATAAATTTCATGTTTAGAACATCTCACTAAAATCCAATTTTTACTGCCGAAGCCAATTCCTAATCTTTTCAAGAGGTTGATTGTAAATACAGTATTAGGGTGTGTCAAAGGAGGGAAGATCAGCTAAAACTAATGGCCCATCACTTTTTTGGTAGATTTTAGTGTATATAAACAGAAAATAATTTCAGTTTCAATATTTTGCAACCTTTTGCTAGGTAAATTTTAGCGTGAAATTTATCGAAAATCTAACGTACAGCTGCATTAGTGCATTACAATTAAATAGTGAACATTGCTTTCTGACTTCATTCTTTAACAACCCAACTAACAATATTTTTTTCTGTTTCAGATTCTGATGCATTTATAAGTTGATAATATTTGCGATGGCTGCTTGTGTCAGGACGAGGAACCAAAAATCCAGCCATCTCAGTCACCATCTTGGGTCTGGGAGAGAGCTCCTGAAGTCGGAGTTGCCTACATTGAGAGATGCTTTAAGATACGGTGTTTTAATCAGGCAAATCAGTGAAAAGAACCAAAGAACTTACACAAACAAAGACATTGCCAGTGATATGACCAAAGCTGTCTTGGCACAGTACACTCTGGCTAACGCTCAGTTCAAGCCTCCAGTCATAACAAGTCAGAAGAAGATTAGTGAGAGACTGCTAGCCAGCTGGGAAAAGGCAAGAGATATCTCTCTTGGGAGAGGAAAACTTGCAGTTAAGGACAGCTTTGCCAAGCAACTGGACCAGTTATTTGACATAATTACTTGCAAGTGCCCAATTGTTCTCTGTCCTGAGTTTGGATGCGATCGTGACTGTAAATCCGAGGCCCACATCTCCTGTATTTGCAAGCGTGAACTGAAGATTCCTGTGATCGAACTGGCATTTGTCAAAGCACAGAGAAAGAAGACTGGCAGTTTAGGGGCTCTCATTATTTCTAGCCAAGATATTCCGGAGTCCAAGAGACAGGAGGCTGCCACAGAGAGACAGAAGAGGAGAAGAGTTGCCGAGGAAAAGAGACTTGAGAAGGCCCAGGGTGAGGAAAAAAAGGCCGATGATTGGAGTCAAGCTGATTCAGAGTTTAATGACTTCCCCATGGCTGATCCGAGTGCTGACCAGGAGAATGGTGACTTTGTCCCTAACCCAGAAAATAATGATCCCAAACCTTCCAGGCATAACATTCGAAATAGGAAAGATATCCCGAGCATAGCTCTGGCCAGCATGCGACACCAAACTGGTCTCAGAGAAACTGCAGAGATAGCAACAGCTGCCTGGGTTGACGGTGGTTTGATAACACCTGATGATGTTCACCTGGTGATAGATCATATCAAAGTAAGGAGAGCTCAGGAGAAACTTGTCAGTAACCTAGAAGAGGAGTTTGATGAGGGGATAAGAGTAAATGGAATCAATTGTTTGTTCTTTGATGGGAGAAGGGATGACACTAAAGTGTTCATGAAAGTTGGAGGTTCTGACAAGTTGTTTCCTGCCATGGTGAAGGAGGAACACTACTCCTGCTGCAGTGAACCAGGAGGGAAGTATTTGTGGCATTTCACTCCCGAGAAAGATGACATCAGGAAACCAGCTGAGATAGTGGCAGATAACATTGTGAACTGGCTCAGAGAGAGGAACGTAGACCAGACCCTGCAGGCCATTGGAGGGGACAGCACCAACACGAACACAGGGTGGCAAAGGGGGGTCATACAGTGGATAGAGCGGAAGATTGGGAGGAAGCTGGTCTGGATTGTTTGTGACCTCCACACCAACGAGTTGCCACTCAGACATCTGATCCAGGAGCTGGATGGCAAGACTCTTTCAAACAACAGATGGTCTGGTCCTCTTGGCAAGATGCTGGACCCTGCCACTGAGTTAGAAATAAATCCGAGCTTTGAAAAAATCACAGTTGGCCCTCCACTCGTTGAGCTTGCACATACTGTCATTGACGACCTGAGTACTGACCAGTACTATTGTTACATGATTTGCAGTGCCATCAAAACTGGGATCATGCCTGATAGACTTGCTTACCTGCAGATAGGTCCAGTCTCACATTCTAGGTGGCTCACAACGGCTCTCAGGTTCTGCAGAATTTGGGTCGCTCATCATAAACTGAAAGGGAACCAGCTTCACAACCTGAGACTTATTGTCCAATTCATCGTGAGTGTCTAATTGCCAAATTGGTTCAACACCAAGGTCAAGTCATCGTTCTCCGAAGGTCCGAGGCATGTTCTCTTCCAGCTTGAGCTCCTGAGGAGTCAGCCAAGGAAGGTTGTTCAGATTGTGGAGCAGACTGTGAGGAGATCTTCCTGGTATGCTCATCCCGAGGCAGTTCTGCAGACAATGCTCTGCAGTAAGGATGAGGAGGAGAGAAGAGTGGCAGTCAAAAAGATCTTGGATACGAGACTTATGAGAGGATCTGGGCATGACGAATCAGTTGGTGACGATTCCTTCAGGGTCAGGAAGACTCCTGAAGTCAATCTAAGTGCCAAGACCCTCACTGATCTCATAGATCTGGATAACATCCAGGCTGGCAGTGAGCCCCCTCTTACCTGCAGCCTCACCAATGTTCAAGTCAGAGCTTTCCTGGACAACCCCATGCATGTCCCTGCCTGGCCCTCGCACACCCAGAGTATAGAGCGTTGTGTACAGCAAGTGAGCGAGGCCAGCAGTCACGTGTACAGCCAGGAGAGGAGGGAAGGCTACATCCGAGCTCAGGTGGTCAGCAGGGAGGTGATGAGTAGAAACAGAAGCAAGAAAGACATGTTCTCTATGGTGTGCAGCAACACCGGGTCGTAGTAGTAAAACCGGTTTTTGTATTTGATGATTTTGTTTTCTAAAGGAATATTAAATTTAATAAATGAGTCAAGATCATTCGTTTCACTATTCTGGATCATTTTCATCCTAATAAATTAACCTGATACATTTACTTTACTTTAAATAAGCTATTTAGTGGTGCTGGTAAAAGGGTGGGAATACTGAATTTTCATAAGATTTCAAGTTAAAATTTACCTAGCAAAAAATGAAAACTTTTCAAATCTGAAGATATTACATGATTCTGCACATAGAACTACATCATTAATACCATGGGCCGATTTTTCAAACTCAAACAAAAAAATTCGCCTCCGTATGACACATCCTACAGTATTCCTGTATAAATTTCCTTTTTAATCTTTATTATATTCATAATTCCTCTAAAATGGGGATTGTAAACAACCTCATCTAAACCAGTTTGTAATCCTGAAAATAAGAATTATAAATACAAAATCTAAACACAATTTCGAATCCCAAAGGTATTTCCACATCCTTGCAAAATAGGAATTGTTACACATCCTAAACCAACCATAATTTCTATTACCAAACTAAAATCATAATATTCTCAAAATAGGGATTGTGAACGTCCCAATGTAACCCCTCATTCTTATTCCGAAAATAGGGTTGGAAAACACCTGAACGCCAGCTCACCAAGACACAGAAATAAAAATAAAGAACAATTAACCAATTACTGAAATAAGAACTCTCAACTTCTCCTCAAATTTAATCCGCAAGTTTATTCACTATTTATTGACAAATCCCTTCATAGAGGCATAACAAGGCTTAGATGTACACAATTAATCTGATCGAAATAAAAAGCAAATCCAATATATTCTTCGTTTTTAATGTATCGCTTCATTTTTGTCTTGTAGCAGTTAAATAAATTTGAAGATTGTGTTTCTATGCTTCACTGTCTTTCTTTGCTGTTATTTCCTTTCCAACATGTCAATGCAGTACCTGGGGTTAAGTGGTTCGAGATGAATAGCATTGCATTTAATGCTGAAATGCTTTTATGAAAATAAATAGCTCAAAATTGCTGTTTCATGGACTACTGGATTACCTAAAAGAAAATGGCTAAACTTGCTATTCTATGAATTTCTTGATTTTTAGGTAATTAATGTATCAGAATAGTCACTTTTTAAATAAATATTTATTTCATGTAACGATTAATTTAGTCAGCAACAATTTGTCATAATAAAAAATGTTTATGTGGCAATAGAGACTTAAGCAATAAATCGCTCAGACTTGTATATTATTTATTTATAACTGGACTTTGTAGGGGTTATGGTTTATAATTAAAAGGACTTTATAAGTCAGTGGGTTTTGGGCACTAAATCTCTCTCTCTCTCTCTCTCTCTCTCTCTCTCTCTCTCTCTCTCTCTCTCTCTCTCTCTCTCTCTCTCTCTCTGTCCTTACTCCCTCTATCCCACTCTTCACGATTTTCTCCCTTTGTCACCTTTCATACCCTACCTCCCTCAGTCAATCAATATATCAATCAGAGTTTCGTCCTCATTTTTTAGGGTTGGTGACCACAGTCCTGCGCTCTAAAAGTTCTTATTTTTTTTTTTTTACCAATCCTCCACAACTTTGTATCTCTCTGGCGACCCAATTTTTAATTTCATTCACCCATCCCAGTCTCTGCCTCCCTCTGGCCTCCTACCCTGAACTTTGCCCATTAATATTTCTGTTATTAATTCCTCATCCCTAATTATATGACCAATGTATCTAATTTTTCTTTTTCTTTACATTTCAAGTATTTCTCTTGAAGCTTTTGCTAATCTTAGTACTTCTTCATTTGTTTTCCTGTCAGTGTAACTTATTCTTAGTATTCACCTATTACACCACATTTCAAAGGCCTCCAAATTGTTTTTGGTGTCTGCTGAAAGTGCTCCCGCTTCTGACCTTCAAACTAAATTTATATTTTCCCTCCTTCCCTCCCTCCACAGTTTCCCTCCTTCAATCCATGCACTCCTTTTCTCCCTCCTTCCCTCCATATATTTCCTCTCTTTCCCTCTCCCTTCTCCATACATTCCTTCTACATGTTCCTCCCCTCCCTTCTTCCTTTCATCCATTAGAATTGTTTAATCAACTTACCTACCTAGTCTATATAAGATCTCTGGTAGATTACCACTCACCAGCCCTGGTCCTTAGTGACGGGAAAGGCGTTGATAAACTTGAAAAAAATGAAAAACAAAGCCCTCCGGATTATTCTAGGCTGTCAAATGAACACTAAATTACTTGAGATAAGGAAAGAACTAGGAATTCCGGCGTGGTGATCCAGATAACACTGTTTCCATGAAACTGCTAGAATATATGAGTCATGGAACTGGTGAATGTGAATGCATTCAAACTACAGCTACACATATGAGAAAAGTTTGGACTAGACCATCTGTACAAAGCTGAGACACAGCAGCGCTTCCTACCACCCTGACGGACAGTTCCCTTCGACATCACAACACCCATGTGTAGCCTCCCACACTTCCACCTATTACAGTCATCGTTGTCAATCCTCGTCTCCGAGAGTTGTGAACCACGGGAGTATGAACCTGCGCCCGAGTTATTCGCTCGTGACGTGCAGTGGGAGACCGGGGACCGGTATGAGAGGAAGGTGACGGGCTAGGGGAGGTGAAGAGGGTAGGAGTGGAGGTGGGCAAGAGGAATTGTGTGGCTAGCAAGACTGGACTTTTTATTATTTAGAAACATATAATAAGTTAACCTGCAGCTTAATACCATGATTCACTCATACTGGCTGTGAGGTAATATTTACTCATTCTTGCTTTGAGCAACCAGTCACCAGAACAGAACCTCACAAAAGCCATATTCACACCACACTCATGATAATGCCCAACAATATTCACATTTTCTGTAACACTTGTTACGATATCTGTGTCGCCTTCGCCTGCCCTAATTACAGGGAAAATGGAAATTAATCCACCGCTCTAGGCATCAGAGGCCATGTAACACTGCTATGAGAAGGGAGAACACTCCCTCTCCCACCTGGGGGGTGGCAGACAAGGGACGAACTGGAGGCCACAGACACCTCCCCGTCCTGGGTCTAACTCTAAGCGGGAGTCTTATTTGCCTTAATGACCCTTATGCAGTCGATAGGCATTAACCTGTATTTTAAGTAATTACGTGTGGCAGAGCCTAATTACAGGGAACTATTGATATTTGTTTAATGAATATCCATGACATTGACTGTATAACCAAGTCTGACAAGGACATCAAAAGACATGCGTAATTCATAGAATTGTCAAATTACACAAAAATTATGCTACGAGGTGTAATATGCTTGTCATATATTTAAGAAGCAATTGACTAATAGACATGACAGTCTACAGTGGTGTATAGGTTAGCCAGTAGCTGGCCATGGCGAGACTCAGTTTTTACCTATTCTCCATCATACTTAAAGGTGGCGTGGCGTGTATAGTTCTCGCCCTCCAGGCCCCGTTGTGGGTCGTTTGACCTGTGCCCGGGTGGGCTAATTCCCGTAAAAAAAAAAATATTTAGGAAGGAAGGTATTCATTTATAACCCTATGGATTGGTTAGCGTAATTATTTTTCTTGCTAAACGACTATATTTGCCGAAATTTGGCGAAGATGTTATTAGGCACTGATTCATGTTAGAATAACTTCGATGAAACTTGTTTGTATAGTCATTTAGAGGAAGCTTCCAAGACCAACGTCTTAACCCTTTCGCTGCAATTCCCGCACTTGCCAATTTATTCTGGCTACCGCTAGACGCTTTTATTCAGCTTAAGGTAACCTCCTGCAGCCAAAGGATTAAGCAGGGAAAGATTCCTCTTAGATCTAACCACGCTGCTCTACCTGGTATGGTTAACCACTGCCAGGCGTATATGTTGCTTTCATTTGCACTCTATTCCATACCTACCTGAAAATAGAGTTATTTAACACCAAACTATTTTTCAGCGAATTTTACAATTCATTAAGTTTACCCTTCATAGTAGTGACTAGCCATGAAACCTTTCCCACTGTGCAATTTTGTGCACTATAATCGGTATGGTTGGACCAGCCATAGGGAGGATCAGCGCCGGTCTGGGATCAGCAGTTCAGTCATAACTCCAGTATGTGCTTTTGGTTTTCCTTCATGGCCATATTTTGTTCAATATATATATATATATATATATATATATATATATATATATATATATATATATATATAGCAGTTTCCCATTGAGGTTCACGGCGCCATCAGCTCGATGAACAGGCTTTGTGTGAAATATAACAGAGTCTAGAACTGCTTTTAGTGTCCTTGTGGCCTAGCCGGTAAGCGTTCCCTAGTCACACCCAGTAGGTCGAGGGTTCGATTCCTTGCTGGTGAGGTCGTTGATTATATGTTCAAAGTCCGCGTGTTAAATGGACTAAAAATGAAGTATATATATGTACCTCGCGTTTCATACCAGCTGGATTCGGTAAAATGCTACTGACACCACATAAGCGGCACGGGCAGTTTCCCATTGAGGTTCACGGCGCCATCAGCTCGATGAACAGGCTTTGTGTGAAATATAACAGAGTCTAGAACTGCTTTTAGTGTCCTTGTGGCCTAGCCGGTAAGCGTTCCCTAGTCACACCCAGTAGGTCGAGGGTTCGATTCCTTGCTGGTGAGGTCGTTGATTATATGTTCAAAGTCCGCGTGTTAAATGGACTAAAAATGAAGTATATATATATATATATATATATCATGTAGATCCACAATGAAAACGTGGATAAGATATATCTTGATAAAATCACACAGGGAAAAGGGAAACAATGGAGCACCTTAGCTTTCGTCTTTATGCAAGACATCTTCAGAGGCAACTGAAGTTGCCTCTGTGATTTTATCGAGATGACGTGTGTGTATGCCCCTCGGGCTGGTGACAGTTCCTCGCTATTCTGCAGGGAGGGAAAGACCTGGAGGAACAGAACACGGCTGATGGCCGTGAGTGTGAATGGAGAGGGGAGGTATGAGAGGGAGTGGAGTATCATTTTGACTTATTTATTGTCTCACGACATTTGGTCAGTAACATATGAATATATAATTAACCACACCAGTATCATAGACGCAGACTTATTAATTTCTGATACTACGTTATTTTATTTATTACGTATTAACAGTTTGCTTAATAAATACTGCGTTGTAGCTGGGAACGTTTTACCTCGCCTTCTCCCACCCCTGTTGCCACCTTCCACTCCTACCCTCCTGCCCGGACACCGCTGGCCAACATGTCACCTCTCTGTCCCAGTGTGCAAGACCTGGATTCCATCTAAATTTAGCCATGGCACGAGTCGACGCCGGACGGCGCTCTGCTGATGTTCCTGACTAAGGAAACGAAGGAGATGAGGAGGACACTGAAGCTGCTTTCAGAAGGTTACGACGCGTCGGCTGAAACGCAAAATGAAGAAACGCGATGCTGAAAGGAACCAGGGAAGGAATCAGAGTAGAGCCAATGGGTGCATCCCTCCCATAGCACCCCCCCCCCCCCCCTCCCCGGGCTAACTACATGCGCCTTGCCTTCCCTGAGGATGCGAGGATGCAACCAGTTTGATGAAGTTTAGGTTATTGAGAACCCTGAATGATCCAGTTTGATGAAGTTTAGGTTGATGAGAACCCTGAATGATCCAGTTTGATGAAGTTTAGGTGGTTGAGAACCCTGAATGATGAATATCGCACGACTCCGCTGAATGTTATCATCCCAGGTAGCGCCCCTCGTTTCGTCTATGTAGGTCGAGAGGAGACGGTTGCTATCCAACGCCTTATTGATGGAAAGGTCGGCTCATTACATCTCATTAAGCGAGATGAACCTGTCCGACCCAAAAGAATAAAGGAATACCTTGTCACCAACTTCCCCAAGGCTATTCCACCCAGTGACGCTCTGGTACTTCCGGGTGTCCACAGAGCAAGGAGAATTTATAAGAATGTTGCACAACTTAGTAGGATCATCATTGTTTGGGAAAGGAAGGAACCACCTCCTAAGAATTACTACTTCTTCGGCAAGTATGGTCCCCCTAGTAACATCAGCCGGTGGACTCCTCCCCCTGTGGTGTGCTACAACTGCTTCGAGGTCAATCATGTTGCGAAATACTGCCACCTGCGGCATCTGCGCAGGAGTGCATAGCACGAGGCGTTGCCCCACTAAGGAACCTTCCTCTCGTGAGGGAGGAGAGCAGCCTCCCGCACTTGGGAGGCGGTGTGACAGGTGTGGGGAATATTTTGTGACGGTCTGGCACCCTAGCTGTCCTGGGAGGTCGCCTCTACCCACAACGACGGTCACACACAGTGAGTACAACGTCAACGCTGCCAGTTCGCCTCCACCACCTGAAATCAGCAGCCACAGTGAGTTTCCTTCGTTAGCTAACTCAGGGCAGGTTGGAGCCTTCCAAATAAGTGCACCAAAGAACAGTGGTAGTGATAGTGTCAGTGGAGCTTCTGCAGTAGCTGGTGCCACCTCTCATGATGTAGAAAACCTGCCTGATGTAAGTATGAGTGAGGTCCATAATGATATGAGTATGAGTGAGGCTCATTATGATGTGAATATGAGTGAGGTCCATAATGATAGTAGTATGCGTGAGGCTCATAATGATGTTAATATGAGTGAGGTCCATAATGATGTGAGTGTGAGTGAGGCTCATAATGATGCGAATATGAGTGAGGTCGATTATGTTGTAAGTGTGAGTGAGGGTGGTGAGGTCGAGGATAGAAGGGCTGACTTGAGGGTGAGTATCCAGAGCTAGACCGATAGTGATGGAAGCATGAATGGGGAGAATGAGCTCCAGATTGCCAGCGTGGTCTCTTTAATAACCCCAGGTCTGAAAACTGTCCATAATCCTGTACTTCTTTCATCATTTTCGGAGGAGGAACTCGCGGGACTAATGAAGGAATCTGTGTATAAAAATCCTACTGAAATAAAGGCTGTGAGACGCATTATCAAGAACTCCAGGGATGATGAGTTTGAAACGGTTAACTTATTGGTCAGGTTGATCTATGAAGCCAACGCACAACTCTCTATACTCAGTTCAAGGTGGAACGAGTAACACGAACGCTTAGGTTCATTTCATGGAACATCCGGAGTGTTAACAGCAGAATTATTGACCTAGTGATAACCTCCTGGCATTCCTCAAAGTTAACAGAGCATTTCGTGAACTCAGAGGTCAGGTGAGAAACACCCATCGGGAACAAGTCTTACAGGGAATTAATAGAACAGCCACTCTAGTAGAAATGTGGAACAAAATTAGAGCCAGTACCAAGTCATCCACCCCAGACCATCTTCATCACAGCCCAGCAGAATATGCTGACATGCTATTAGACCAATGGTCCAGTGTGTCACAAATCATTTCCCTGCCTCCTGACATACAGAAATATCTTAAAGCCACACACATTAATAGGGTTTCAATATTGAAATTGCTTGTTCGCTCACCAGACTTTACTGACCAGTTTCCTATAACTCAACACAAACTAACAGCAGCACTAATAAGAAGTGAATAATCCTCCCCTGGTGAGGATGGGATAACCTATAACACCCTGAGATTGTTGAATGAGGTCCCTAACCATCCACTGCTTGACCTGTATCAAATGAGCCTCACACAAGGTATTCTGCCTAAGACATGGACTCAAGGAAACATAGTTCCAATCCCTAAAGCTAACTGTCCAAACTTCAGGCCCATTTCACTCACATGCTGTATGTGCAAAGTCCTTGAAAGAATTGTGCTCAACCGTCTCATGTTTCAAGTAAAAGACAAACTTTCCCCTAATCTGTATGGGTTCATGCCCGGGCACAGCACACAGACATGCTTTGCAGAATATCTTGTTCACTCAAAAGATAAGACACAAACAGCCTTCATAGACATTAAATCAGCCTTTGATGAAGCTAATAGAGACATTAACTTGAGCAACTAGCTAATTTTGGCATCCAAGGTGACCTCCTGACACGGATAAAGGGTTATCTGTCCAACACGTATGCCAGTGTTCTGCTTAAGGGAGTCAAAAGTACCAGAATGACATCATTTGAGCTTGGCACGCCTCAGGGAGGAGTGTTAAGTCTATTGCTCTTCAATATACTGACGCACAAGCTTATTGCTGACATTCCAGTTCAGCCAAGCGAGGCTGTAATATGTTATGCTGAAGATATCTGTATTTTGACACGAACCAAGCCCAGACTCCAAGCCTTGCTGGATGTATTTGCTCAAAGGACTGTGGAATGTGGTCTCATAATATCTGTTGACAAGACGAGGGTCCTCAATCCTCGTCCTGCTCACCCTCTGCCTCTTAACTTTAACATTAACAAAATGCCCTTGGAACTATGTAGCTCTTATTAATATTTTGGAATAAATGTGAATGATGCAAACTTCGTCGGCAACCTTCGTGCCAAACTATTGCCGCGCATTAAACCCCTCAGAACCCTTGTTGGAAAGAGCTATGGAGTTAACATCACCTATGCTCGTACTTTCTACCTTCACTTCATTCGTTCTGTAGTTGACATTCATGCTCTCCATCTTGTAACCATTCCCTTTAAACAACTAAACAGTCTTGATGTAGTACAAAATGAAGCCATATGCATCATTCTAGGTTGCCCAAAATCAACCAAAATTGTAAACGTGAGGAAAGAGCTCGGGCTCCCCTCTCTATTTGAGAGGATAGCTCTACTTAATAGCATGTTTTGTGTCAAACTTTTGAAGAACAATGGATCCCAAACTACAGCTCAAACTGAGTTGCTGTTCTATTTAAGTAATCCTGACTATCTCGTTAACCTTCAACAAAAGACTGTCTTTGGGGTGTGGCTTCATAAAAGTGTTGCAGATCTCTTGAAACTGAATGTCCCAATCACCCCAGACGAACCCATTAATGACATTCCTCCTTGGCTGGATATAACAGTTCCTATTAATCACACTCCTGTTAGTAGTAAGCAAATGTTAAACACCGATGTGGTGAGATGTAGTACACTAGAAACTATCAACAGTGACATAGGGAGTATTAAATCCAGTGAATGTTATGCTTTTACTGATGTTTCTGTGCAGACAAACACTGGTAGAACAGGTTGTGCATTTGTTATATATAAAGAAAAGAAGATAGTGTCAAACAGGCAAAGGCTAAACAACTGGGCCAGCACAACACAAACTAATGGGAATCTACTTAGCCACAGACTACCTTAAAGAAAAAGGAGGTGGTGATATTCTGTGACTCTCAGAGTGCTTTGAAATCAATGAACAGTCCGTTCTATGTCTAAAGTTGTCTGTGATATTAAAATAAATGTGATAACTGCTAATGAGAACAACTTTCGTATTGAATTTGAGTGGATTCCGTCCCATATTGGAAATAAGCATCATGACCGTGCTGATAAACTGGCCAATGAGGCATGTAAGAAAGAAAATGTTGACCGTGACCTTGGCCTGTCCAATGTTGAACTTAGAAACATTCAAGTCAGAATCATGAACTCTGATCATGAAGAACTGAGAAATGCAGAGAGACCTGATAGTTGTAGCATTAGTAAATATGACAAATTTTGTGACAAGAGGTACCGGTATGGCCAGTATAACGACAGAACTATGTGATGTAGTCGTGGCCAGAATTAGGCTAGGATACAGACACAAGTGACACTGTACCCATACCGAAACACTCAGCATGTAAACTTTGTGATAAACCCTTAAAGCATACACTTGACAACTATATTATTGAATTTGACATTGAAAGGCTTCAGGCCACCTGGCTTATTGTATCATGAACTTTGTAATTATTACACTGAATCAGGGGTGCTTGAGGACATTCTTGCTGTTTATCCAAAATTTGCTAACCCACACTGATTCGTCCTCATTTAGAATATGACTCCTAATGTATATGAACCACTGTCCTGCATGGCAGTGAACAGCGATATCACCCACATGACTCTGACCTATATATACTGTTAATGAATATGATCTATTTATTTGTGTATGAACCTCTGTCCTGCGTGGCAGTGAGAAGCGATAGCACCCTCAGTGTCAAGACCTGACTGAATTACTCAGAATAGGCAAACTGTATGCCAAGCTTTGTCAATAAATTTGTTAACCATTAACTCCTCAACCCCCCCTCTCCCCCTCTCCCCTCCCCACTTGCCCGTCACCCTCCTCACACACCGGCCCCCTGTCCGCACTTCACGTCACGAATGAATGCTTCGGACACGGGTTCATACTCCCGTGGTTCACAACTCTCGGAGATGAGGACTCACAACAGGTAACACTGACATTTGGTTAGTGACTACCACACTTCAGTAATGTAAAGGAACTACATTATACATATTTGAAAGTATATTTCTGGGTAAAACACACTATAAACTGGAGGAGTGATTGACAACGCTGACTGTTGTTGGTGGAAGTGTGGGAGGGTGTACATGCTTATAACGATTGACCACACATAATCCTTATCTCCAACACACTGCCAAAGTGAGAGCGCTTAAACATATATATATAACCTACAAACTGATAATAGCATCATACAGACCATCTACAATGACGTCTCTCTTAACACTGTCTGTGGGAGGGCTCGAAGTGCTGTCATTGTGACTCAGCCTAACGGTATTGTAATAGAGAAAGGAGCTAGAATTAATAATTGGGCATCCACTTTACAAACTGAACTATTTACCACACTCACAGCCTTGAAACTTGTTGAAGCCATTGCAATTGACAGTGTTATCACAACTGACGTCTTATCCTCACTACTTGCTCTTGATACTCTAAACTCAGATCTCACCTGCTTGTCTCAGAAGGCAAGTGTAAACATGTACCTTGTTGGCGAGAGCATCAGGATCAAGCTGCTTGGATCCCTTCTCACATAGGCATCAGTGAACATGATAGAGTTGATGCTTCCAACAAAGACACTATTGAATACAGTCTAAAACTGTCAAACAGAAACTTAAAAACTGTAATCAGAAAAGAACTTGCTTCTGAATTTGAAGCCAGTAGACAAGTGCAAACAGGTAATAAGTCAGCCCATTGTTTTCCATGATAAGTGGTATCAAGTAAAACATGCATATGGAACAATTAACAAGATCTCTAGATTACAAGCTGTTGCAACCGCTAGAGTCTTGACAAAGGCTAGGGAATAAGTGCAGTTGACTCCACTCCTACTTTTACCACTTAGCGTTGCCAATCTCCCTGAGGTGTGTGAACTCTGAACTCTGAAGAGTGAATTCGAAGCATTCACTAGTGAGCGGGCGGGAGGTGGGGGAGGGGTGTCGTGGTAGATGTCTTTCTCTAGGGAGGGGGGAGAGACGGGGTAAAGAGGGTGAGGAGGGAAAGTGTACAGTATTTCAGTTGGGAGAGATAACAATGCAGAATCACACTTTGACAATACCGACGGGGTTCCTCAGTTGAGTGTAATCGTCTAGCGCTAGCCAGATGAAGATATAAAAAATTACAAAAGGGTGAGAGGGGGATGAATTCATGCTCTAAGTTAGGTGTTCATTTGCAAACGGGGGCATTTATAAGCAAATGGATTATGGATATGTTTGAATTTATATCTTGTTCGGGCAGCAACGTTTTGTTTAATCCCTTACTAAGAGATAGAACTTCCCCAGCTGAATAAAATCGTCTTGCGGTAGCCACAATAAATAGGTAAGAAGACATCAAAAGACAGGGTAGTATATTACTCCCACCCTCACCTTTGTCATCCCCTTCTGAGCTTACAAAAAGTTATTAATGTTATAACAATGCAATCATTATTTTTACATCAATGAAATAGTACATTTTGACATGAACACTTTACTACATTAAAAGAACAGATAATGTAATCTTACACAAAGATAAATGTCATATCCTTGGAGCAAAATTTGTATACATTTTAAGAATTATTTTAATCTTTCCATTATTAATCATCCAACAAACTTGTTTGTTTAAAGAAGTGATCTCACTGTTCCTGTATGGTTGGATTTATCACATCCTAATACATAATGTTGTAGTGTATGTGCATCCCTAAGATGACACAGTTGACAAGGTTGACCCGCCCCTCCACTTATCTGCCAGTAATATTTGTATCCCAATCATTTGTATCCCAATCTTAGTCTCATTATAACAGTATCAACAGATGGTAAGTTTGTCCCGTAAGTTACATTGGTGTTTTGTAAAACATACAAATAATGCTGAAAAGTCTCGCTACATATGGCAATTACTTCTCTTCCTGCTTTTTCCCGTTCCTCTATTTTTCTTTTCATTTCTCTCTTTGTCGTTCTAATACTTATATTCCTCACAATATATATATACTGTAGATCTTTTTGGGTCAATTTGTCAGCCATTTCATTTAAGTGAATCCCCATATGTAATGGAATCCATACAAACTGCACAGTACATTCCATTTCTTCCATTTCTATGACCAGTCATTTACAGATATTAACAATATTAAAGTTATATGGATTTTTACTCTGCAAAGCTTCCAATGCACTTTTACTATCAACAAAAATATATGTTTCTTTAAATTTCTCTATAGCAACCTGAAGTCCTTCACAAATTGCATGTAGTTCAGCCAGCGTGGATGAGGTGTTGTTACTATTTTTTTAAAAACTGTTTCATCTGCATAACACTCATTGATAAAATATTCCCTTATAAAAACACCACATTCCGCTTGACCGTTCCGTTACTTAATGTTGATCCATCACACTATATAGGTACAGTGTTTCGCCTGGGAAAACTATTTATTTTCTCTAAAAAGGCATTTCGTAAGTAGTTGGGATGCCAATCATCTTTTTCCCCTTAAGCTGTAAAATATCTACTGTAATGCATCCTTCCTGCCATGGTCTAAACCTTAAATACGTTTGTAATGAAATGCAATATATATCTACTCCATACTCCATCATAATATTATACAATAGCCTTGCCAAATTGCCAAGATCTGTTCTTTCATTTAAGCACATTATTTGTACGGGACAACCTATTATCTCCTCCTCTCCTAATGGTCCAAAAAGTAGCGGCTACAGCAAGTTCCATTACTCTATGTTCTATACTTGGTAAATTTAACTCCATTCTCATTATTTCAATTCTAGTGTTTCGTTGACATCCTAAAACGATTCTCACGGCCTTGTTTTGTATCACTTCAAGCTTTTGAATAACTTTCTTACTATACATTATAAGGATGGGAGCCTCAGAGTCAATAACGAACGTATAGTACTGATATAAACCATCCTTAAAATAGGAATACCTGCTTCATTTCCTTTCCAGGCCAAAGCACTTAAAGGTCTTAAACGTCCTTTACATGAACTCTCCAGGTATTGCATCTCACGTACTATACTGTTGGACTTATACCCAATGCACTGTACATCCCAAGGTATTTGTAAACATCAACTTCTTCTAGCCTCAATCCATTAAAAAAAATCCCCTTGTTCATAATTTCTGACCTGATATTTAGTTTTATCATTGTTAATTACACGGCCCATTCTACAACAAAGTGTACTCAATGCATCTAAAGACTCTTGCATGTTTCTCATACCTTTACTCTGTAAAAATATATCATCAGCATATAGTATAACCTCTGTGTCTCCAGGAAATTCGTAGCGAGCCATTATGTTCACCAATATGTTAAAAAAGAATGGGGCTAAGTACACCTCCCTGTGGAGTCCCCAACTCCATCTCACTTTCTTCTCAGTACCAACCCTGAAACTATACTCCAGCTATTCTGTTACTCAAGTAATTCACATCCGTATCAGCAACTTCCCAGAAACCCCTAAATTAATTAGTTACTCAAGTATGAATTCTTTATTTGCCCTACCAAAGGCCCCTTTTAAGTCTACAAAAGTCCTGCATGTAGCCTTGGAGTTATTCAAACACTTTACAACACAGTCTGCAGTACTTCTCCCTTTCATAAATCCATGTAAATTGGGCGCCAAGAGATTTTCCACTTTATACAACAACCTGTTTAACACTATTCTTTCCATCATTTTGCTAAAACAAGAGGTCAAAGATATTGGGCGAAAATCTTCATTGTTCTTGGTATTGGTACAATTACTACTTTCTTCCACTAATAGGGATATAACCTCCATTATAAGACATATTAAACAAGTCTAACAGGGGCCTTTCTCTCATACCAGCCAGACAGTTAAGGATATCATATGTTATTCCATCATCACCGGGTGCCGCAGACTTTCCCTTTTTAATCGCATATAATAACTCGCCTCTCGTTATAGAAACACATGTATCATCCTCCAGTGTACACTGACTTTGTATTAACTCACGTAAGTCTACTCTTACTTTGTAATGAGGCCTGCACACTGGGAGGTAATTCGGGAAAACTAGCAGTCCCAGCCCATTTCCTACTAAGTTAACTGGCTCTGCCCTGTGAGTCAGCGTAGCTGTTCCCCTTGCTTTGAACACCTATCCCTTTATTCACTTCCTTCCATATGTCACCCAAGCTTTTGCCTTTAGCAATTCTCCCTAAAAAATCTGTCCAGTATTTATTCCGTGCCTCTTGCTTGATTTCATTATCATTTGGATTTGCACTCCAGTTTCTTTGCACCTTCCTAAGGAGTTTACTCCAGTCCTGAACCAATTTGTCACTAACATACATATTACGTTTCCCATTATTTATTTCTCCTTTATAACTACACCTATTTGTCAAAACAGAATTAATAATATGTAATAAATCATCATAAAAGCTATCAACATCACTTGGTTCATAATCTGTATCCCAATCCTGTATAGTAATGATCAGCTCCTGTTTTTTGTCTTCCAGCAACCAATATCTTTTCCGCTAAATTAACTAATGTATTTTGTTAACATGTATAGTAAGTAATTCGTAATGCAAAATGATAACTAAGCAAATCCCTAACTATCTCAGCCTTCGCGCTCTTATTCCACATGTATTAAAACATACTGCATAATCTAACCTTCCACCATGTAAGTGGGTAGGTTCATGATTCCCCAATATTTAAATATCATCAAACTCCTCCAGGAAGTGTAACCATTTCCTTCCAGTAATGTTGCTGGATCCCGTAGTACCCAGGACTTCGTGTCTAGCATTAATATCAACAACCAAAACACTAGCATTATTAAATAGGCACTTTTAGGGTGTACATAGATGTTAACAATACATACAGACCTCCCTTGGATGAAGATTTTAACACACAAACTTTCAACCCCATTCTGCTTGTCAGCTATTGCCAGTTCAACCGGTACATTTCCCAAACTTAAGTTAACAGACCTCTTGTATTATTTCTAATTTTAACTGGTAAACAGAAACATTGATAATCACGCAAATCCATCAAATTACCATCCTCCGTGCCCGTCTCTTGTAAGGCTATAGCATCCACCTTATACAACCGTGCATAAGCATGCACATCTGTGGTCCTAGGACGTAAGCTATTTACAATCCATGAAAGATTCCTTCATTTTCCCTATTAACAACAGAAACTAAACTTATTCTCTCATTCACAAACTGTTCAGTTACTTCTTTCACTCGAGCTAACACTCTATCATGTAATACTTCGGGTATGTCACCCACTTGCGGGTTATCTCTTCCCTAATGTACACACATCCGATCCCCCATATCAAAGATGGTTTGTCAGAATTTATTACTGTATTATTTTCAACCCTCTTTCCTCTTAGTTCAACATCCACATTAGTATGTTCACAAAATTGGGCAATTACCTTCTGGTTGTCCTCTACCTTTTTTCTAAGCATCTGAATTTCTTGCCTGAGTTGAAGTACTACACCGTACACATCACCAAACTTGTCAATTACCTTATCTTCTGGAACAACTTTTGGTCCAGCTCCTGCACCATTTCCTATTATCTTCGACGTGTCACTCTTCTCCATCCACTTCTTCCGCACGTTCTCAGTTGAAGGTCGAGTTGTCTCTCCTGCAACTCCTCGTCCTTCCTCCTTTTCTTGCTGCTGCACTTCCCCCATGCTCTGCCACCGCACACCACGCAGCTGTGGCTTCTTATTGCAAATTGAGGAACCTGCATTATGCGCGCCGTCACAATTGCAACAGCACGGCACAACATGTTTCCCAAACTTTCTTTTATTTCCTCATTCTATTGAATTATGATTTTTTCAACAGTAACGATACCGACATTCACTTTGACATTTCCAGGTCAAATGGCCCAACCTGCTGTACTTGTAACAACGAACAGGTTGTTCAATAAACTTTGCAATTCTCCTGTATCCTATTCCAAAAATGAATGTCTTCTCCGGAACGTCTCCCTTCATCGAGGCTACCACGTGGTTCTTTTCCTCACCCCGGATTTCGTGTCGATTTTCCCAAACGAATCGTGTATCGTCAAGTAGAAAATCAGGATCCAGTATAACCGGGTATATGAAGACGATCGATCACCTTGGTGTGTTGTACTGTGTCCTGGGACATCGTCAAAAACTTTACCACCCCAACCCCAGCTACTGTACAGTCAGACAGGAATTATTACGACCTTCCTTATGCAGGGGTTCAAACTTTTTACGGTCTCTTCCCAGTGTAGCAGCCCACAGCAACCGCTCATAGAATGACATGCGTAAATCACTTGGAAAGTTCAACCTCCTCCTACCTGAGCTGTTTCCACCACCCGGGTTGCTCGTCACATTGATACTGTCATGACGATTCATTCGACCAACCTGCTGCGTTTTATTTCCAGTTGAATTCTTTCTGCTTTCTTCTGTGTGTGCAGTCCTTTTCTTCCTATCATTCATGATCTCATCATGAATGTCAGGATTCCACGAGCAACTCTGTCCAATGCTTAAAATACAAACTTAATTATTTAACTCTTTAAGTAACAGCTATATCGCTTTGCATCACAAATTGTACATTTGATAATGATAATAAAACAAAATAATATTGTTAGTGTGGTTTGCTGATTCTCTACCGCTTCTGCAAGATATAACCGTAGATTCAAACATATACATAATCTATCTTGCTCGTAAATGTCCCTTTGTACAAAGAAACACCCTACTTGGAACACGAATTCATCCTCCTCTCATCCTATTGTAACTTTAGTATTTTCATCTGGCTAGCGCTAGACGATTACACTCAGCTGAGGAAACCCCGTCGGTATTGCCAAAGCATTATTCTGCATTGTAATCTCTCCCAACTGAGATACTGTACTCTTCCCTCCTCTTCCCCAGTACCCCGTGCGCCCCGATCTCCAGTACCCCCCCCCCCCCCCAAACGGAAAGACACCTGCCCCGACACACCCCTCACCTCTCCCTCTCGCTCATTAACGAATGGTTCGAATTCACACTTTAGAGTTCAGGATTCAATCCTCAGGGATAGAGAGGATTGGCAGCTCTAAATAGTAAAAGCAGGAGTGAAGCCAACTGTACCTCTGCTAGTATGTCCCTCAAGCAGATGTGGACAAAACTAAATGTAAAAGTGTGCGGTCAGACATTTAGTCACACACTCGAACACTACGTCTTTGAATAGAACCTCTTAGCATGGGCGTCCGCAGAAAAAAATGCAGGGGGGGGGGGGGCAATGTTATCCTGAATTCGACGTGTGAAGTGTGAAGACATCATTGACAATTTCGGAAGAGATCCCCGACGGCTCCAATTCCTGTTCCAAGAGTAGTAACCTGCTCTAACTGAATGAACTGTTGAGAAATGTTTATGTTATTTTATTCATTTTGTATTTTCCATGTAATTTTTTCAAATTTTTGATTTTCCAGGGGGGGCAAATACCCCCCCTTGCCCCTCCCTGCGGACGCCCATGCCTCTTAGGGACAGGATCAAGAACACTGTGTATGTAATGGCACTGCATTTTATCTCTGATGACAAGATAGCTAATATACTAAAGTTGTATCCACAGATTATTGTGTGTGTGTGTGGTGGTAGGAAGTGTGGGAGCTCCGTGTTTATCGTCGAAAGACATGGTCTTTCCAGGAGTACCAGTCTGATTTCTAGGAAACTTACTGGTGAATCTGTGACTACCACGTGAGGTGTAGGCCCACCAAACTCTCCTCAGTACCATGGCTTGTAATCTGAGCCCTGTCCACCCCCACCGTCCACCCTCCCCCACCGTCCCACCAGGCCACCCAGCTGACCACACAACTTGACCGTCTCCCTACAGCAGAATATGGCAAAAGATAGAACGATCAGAGCGAGAACTCCTTCAAAGACTCCCACCAGATAACGACAACAACCATACATGGTTCCCAAAAAGCTACGAAATCTCAAAAGGTCCATTACCACCCCCGATCTACACGGCCAGGCAATAGACACCCTCCCTAGACCAGCATCCGCCAGTACGGTCGGCGGAATATGAAATAAGGCCCTTAAAACACCCATAAATAGGACAGGGTAGGCTGTCTAGTGCCTGTACCGGCAGACAATAACTAACCCATGACACAACCCAAACACAGTATAAGCTTAGCTAGGCGGTCAGCCCGCCCTCTCTTACCTCCTCCTGAATTTCTTCAATTTCCGAACTATAACTTCCTTCCCCGACCTCTAAGCTTCCTTCATTCCTCCTTTCCCTACAAAAAAAAAAAAAAAAATTACCTGCAAGCTACTCAGCCCTCACTAGCTCCAATATGTCTCAGTTGGTTGCCAGTATCACACATTCAAATTTTACGAAACTACAGCTGACTGATGCGATAATGGAAGTCCAACGGACTCTCATACAGGACATCATACAACAAATGAATAAGGAGACCATCAGGAAGCTAGAAGAGGCTCACCGGCGTCTCACTGACCAGCTAAGTGAAATTAAAAGAAGCTTGGAATTCTCGTAAGGGGAAATAAGTGACTTGCAAGCAAAATTCAACGTTGAAGCTAAAAAGAACCTAACACTCAAGACCCAAGTTCAACAGCTGTGTGAGGAGAATTCCAAGCTCAAAACGGAACTCACGACAACAGCAAACCGGGTGGATTATGTGGATGACATGGGGCGGCAAAACAACCTCAGGATTGCCGGAGTCGCCGAAGATGCCCAGGAGAGCTGAGAATCATCCCAGTGCAAAATTTCACGCCTGCTGAATGGCCATTTTAGACTTCCTGAAGTAAAGTTTGACCGTGTTCAACGCGCTGGGAAACCCAACTCCCCCGCCCCCACGACATCATAACAAAATTTTCACCCCCCTCTGACCGTGACAAAGTGTTTTATCAAAGCAGTAAACTGAAGGGCACCAGTCAACGAGGACCTCTGCCCAGGTACGACTAAAGCCCGTCTACAGCAAGTGGACCAGTTAAAAGAAGCTAGGAAACAAGGGAAACACGTGACGTTCAGTCATAAAACCCTTGTTGTGAGGGATCGGGCAAGTGGACACCCGCCCACTCACCCACCCGCTGTACCAACCCCTCCAAGCCCCTCGAGAATCCCCTCCCCACTGAGGGGGAACCACCCACTGTCGCTATCACTTGAGGAGTATCCCCCCCTGCCGGCCAACTCGAGTACTACACGTCTACCCTCAGTGGTGAAAACCAGCAACCCTCAAAACCAAGTGAGAGGTGCACCTCCCACTCAATCTGGGAATCACCCTCAACAGTACCGATATTCATAATTCTGTTGGTTGTAGCACTTGTGAGTACGTTACCCCCTCACTACTATAACATTCTTAGATCTTCCTTTTTCACACCTCAGTGACCCTGAGTTCTTACTGTTCATTAATCAGTATCAATGTTCCAACAATGATGCAATGATGATGCTAGTGTCATTCCCATAGATGTGCTAGATCGTATGTGTTACACCCCCTTTACCCATGGTGTCGACACAATACTCCCTCATATCGATCCTGATGCCTTTCTACAAAACTCACTGGGTTACACCAACCCCAACTGTAACTATTATTTTCCTGACTCTCCCGAGTTTAGTTCTAGTCATCTACTACCTCATTCCTTCTCCTTGATTAGCCATAACATCAGCAGTATTCCCCTTCGTCTAGATACTTTTTTAGATCAGTGTTTATCTTCTATTGCCCACAAATTTGGTGTACATGGGTTCTGTGAAACCAAACTCACTAACGATATTGAAGATTTGTATAACATTCCTAATTATAATAGACACTGCGTCAACAAGTCACGACACAATGGTGGTGTCGCCCTATATGTTAATACTAAGTATAACACTTCTATAAGAGATGATTTAAAGGTTCAGGAAGAGTGCATGGAGAGTGTTTTCACTGAATTACGTAACGACACACGAAATATCCTAGTAGGAGTAATCTAGAGAAAACCCCACACTAATGTAAGAAAGTTGCTTCATAAATTTTCGGAGCTTATCTCAATCATAAGTTCAGAGAGGAAACTTTGCTACATTACAGGAGATTTCAACCTTGATCTATTAAAATCAGAAACCGACACCTCAGTATTAGACCTTCTTGCTACCTGTCATTCTAAGATCTTCTTCAACACTATAACCAAACCCACTAGAATAACTGCCACCTCTGCCACTCTGATAGATCATATCTGGACTAACAACACTCCTAACAATCTTGCAGCAGAAGGCGAATACAATATACCAATGAGCATCATTAAGAAAGTAGCCCACTTATTACTACCTGTTCGCCTACTCATTTGTAACTCCTCCTTCACTACTGGTGTCTTTCCAGGTAAACTGAAAATTGCTAAAGTTCACCCAGCGTATAAAAAATCTGGGGACAAATGTCTCTTCAAGAATTGCCGCCCCATATCAGTCCTCCCATCCTTGCGTAAGATACTGGAGAAGCTAGCATGTAGTTGACTAAATTCCTTCTGCAATGTCAATAACATCTTTACAGACTTACAGTTTGGATTTAGAGCTAGAAGGTTGACTGAGAGTGCTCTGCTATCCCTTACTAATGACATCTTAAATCCCTTTGATGACAGTCAGTTTACAGTCGGTATATTCTTGGACCTCTCTAAAGCCTTCGATACTGTCCACCACACCATCCTCCTTTCAAAGCTTGAACATTACGGCATTAGGGGCCTGTCCCACAACTGGTTTACCTCATATCTGTCCAATAGGATGCAGTATGTCTGCTATAATAATTACCAATCTAAGTCCTCTCCAATCTTGTATGGCGACCCCCAAGGTTCCATTCTCGGTCCAGTACTGTTTTTGTTGTACATAAACAACATAGTCCACGCCAGCACACTCATAAAATACAACATATTTGCAGACGATACTAATCTATATGCCAGCAACTCAGACCTCCATTCCTTGATGAGAACTATGATCACTGAATTAACTAAAGTCAGTACCTGGGAAATACGTAATAAACTGACCTTAAATCTTGAGAAAACCCACTACACGATCTTTCACAGAGGGAAAAATATACCCCCAGACTTGGACTTCCTGTGCCATGGTAATACAGTCCTCAAACGCGAATAAATTGCTAAATTTCTACAAGTTATTGGTGATGAGAAACTAAACTGGAGAAATCACATACAAGCCATTCACATTAAAGTCAATAAACAGTGAGGTATCATGTCTCACACTCGACAGTCACTCACTCTCACAGCAATGAAAGAAATCTATCATGATCTTGTTTACCAACACCTGATACACTGTCATACACTATGGGGGGGGGGGGGGGGGCTCTGGCTCTTCAAAAACACAATCCCTGGTTACTGCACAAAGAGAGTTGTACGGACAATGACACACTTGAAAAAAAAAAAAAAACAGATCACACAAACGAAAAATTTGCTAAATTGAAAATGTTAAAATTCGAAGATATTAGCATCTACTGATGTGCCCTTTTTGCTTGCAAATCTATCAATCACTTGCTTGACAATAACTATTTCCAGTTCCGGAATAATCAGAGATACAACATAAGGCACCCAGAGCTACTAAGACCACCTCCATGCGCTCCTCTCAGTCCCATACCTCCATAAAATATCAAGGTGTGAAGGTGTGGAACAACTTACCCCCACCCATCCGAGCAAAGACTACGCTCCCTTCCTTTAAATCACCTCTTAAAAAATATCTATTGTCAAAGTATTAATATATCGTGTAACACCTACTATATTTACAGTACCTGCTTTTATTGTACCATTAAAACCGATTTATCGGAAATTATCATGTAAATAGATAAGAAATTACCATTGCAATAAATATATTTGGCAACTAGACATAATCCTGACAGCTCTGCCCTCTTGTTCAACCTTATTACAACACAACCCATGTTGTACTGCTTCCCCATTACATTTATGTTATTTCATTTCCACTGTAAGTTATGTATATACGTATAATAAAAAAAATAATAATAATAAATAAATAAAATAGATAAGTATTGAAGTGATAACTGTGGTAACATTATGAGATGTTGATATTACCACCATGCTATGTTACTATTCCAGATGATACTAAATGTTACATAATACTTCCTTGAGATAAATGTACAGTATATTTCAGGTGCCTACAGGAGAGCTCAGTTTCTCAACTGGCTCAGCCATGTTAATATTGTTATTATTATCCACTCTGTATCTGTGTTTTTCTGGCTAAATAAACTGTTTCAATTCAATTCAATTCAATTCATTTCGCACCTAGTAGCTACGTAAACTTCTGCGCACTGAACGAAACGGTGTACTGGAAATCCTCTGTAACATTCTATGTAACAAAATCGTGAGCACTTGGGTCTAATAAACACCCTTTGTGACCGCTGCTCTTTTTTTTTCGCTATAGCTCACTGTACAAGTATGGGGTGCACAATAAACTAGCAGCTGTCCCCGGCAAAATTCAAAATTAGATTCCTCTTTTCCTCCTCGTCGATTTCCTCCTTCCTTCACTCCGCCCTTCCTCTCCTTCCCTCCACACCTTCCTTCCTCCAATTCAAGTTCAAGTTGTTTGGGATTACTGGCCTCTTCGCCGTTAGGCTATTTCGGCCGAAGCTGATTGGTTGGACTTCTTTTTTCTCTTTGTTCTTCTTTTAGTTTTTACTTTCCATTCTTCTTCTTGTTCTTCGTCTTCTTCTTTTTGGTCTTGTTCTGTCTGGTCTTCTATGATAATATTATCAGGTTCTTCGTTGTTCATATCTTGATTGTTCTTTTCTTGTTCGTTTTTGTCTTGTTTGTTCTTTTCTTGTTTGTTTCGGTCTTGGTTGTTTTTTTCTAGAGTCTTGACTGCAAGGAGAGCCTCCTTGTAAGTCAATTTTTCCTTAGCCCGCAGCCTGGCCACCCTGCACTCCTCCCTCCACTTGGGACAAAGCCGGTCGGAGGAGGAGTGAGGGCCACCACAAGCCGCGCACTTCTTGACGGCCGCCTGGCAGTCAGCGTCGGTGTGGCCGGGTGCCCCGCAGCTAGAGCACACCTCGCGAGCACGACACTTCCTCGCCAGATGGCCATATTTCTGGCAATTGTAGCAGTGAGTGGGTTTTTGCTGTTGAGGTTTTACTGGGATTTTCTCCCAACCCAGTATAACGGAGCTAGGAAGTTCCTTAGGAAAACCAACCAGGGCAGTTGTGCTGGTCAGCTTCCTAAGTACTGAGAGCTGATCTCCAATCAGCTCGGCAAGTTCGTCTCTTTCGAGATACTCAATTTCAGAGTGGGAAATGACTCCCAAAACTAAGTTATCCTGAAGTAAGGCGAAAAACATGACGTCGACTCCATTGATAATCGTTCGGTAGGGTAATTTGTGGGCCTGCCCCCATTCCTCGAAGGTGATGACAAGGGTACCGCCGCTACTCCGGACGACCCCTGTCACCCCCTTTAGTCCGATGTGGTCAAAAAAATCTTTTATAACAAGAAGATTGAGTTTCTTGCGCGAAGGGTGCTCGACCGGAATCAGTCTCACAACCTTCGCCTGGGCTAGGGTGATCATGATCATGGTCACGCGGTACCTCGGGGGGAAGGAGCGGGGAGCCGGGAGAACCTACCTCGCCGAGGTTCAGGTCTCAAGTCTTCCTCCAATTCAAGTTCAAGTTGTTTGGGATTTCTGGCCTCTTCGCCGTTAGGCTATTTCGGCCGAAGCTGATTGGTTGGTCTTCTTTTTTTTCTTTGTTCTTCTTTTGGTTTGTACTTTCCATTCTTCTTCTTCCTGGTCTTCTACTTTCTGGTCTTCTTCTTTCTGGTCTTTTGGTAGGTTGTTTTCGTACACATCAATATACGATGTTAGAGATAGTGTAATGTATTCGGGTTTTTTGTGTTTATTCTTGTCATGGTTGTTCATTTCTTTTTCTTGTTCTTCGTCTTCGTTATCAGGTTCTTGATTGTTCTTTTCTTGTTCGTTTTTGTCTTGTTTCTTCTTTTCTTGTTTGTTTTGGTCTTGGTTGTTTTTTTCTAGATTTTTGACTACAAGGAGAGCCTCCCTGTAAGTCAATTTTTCCTTAGCCCGCAGCCTGGCCACCCTCTACTCCTCCCTCCACTTGGGACAAAGCCGGTCGGAGGAGGAGTGAGGGCCACCACAAGCCGCGCACTTCTTAACGGCCGCCTGGCAGTCAGCGTCGGTGTGGCCGGGTGCCTAGCAGCTTGAGCACACCTCGCGAGCACGACACTTCCTCGCCAGATGGCCATATTTCTGGCAATTGTAGCAGCGAGTGGGTTTTTGCTGTTGAGGTTTTACTGGGATTTTCTCCCAACCCAGTATAACGGAGCTAGGAAGTTCCTTAGGAAAACCAACCAGGGCAGTTGTGCTGGTCAGCTTCCTAAGTACTGAGAGCTGATCTCCAATCAGCTCAGCAAGTTCGTCTTTCTCGAGATACTCAATTTCAGAGTGGGAAATGACTCCCAAAACTAAGTTATCCTGAAGTAAGGCGTCAAACATGACGTCGACTCCATTGATAATCGTTCGGTAGGGTAATTTGTGGGCCTGCCCCCATTCCTCGAACGTGATGACAAGGGTGCCACCGCTACTCCGGACGACCCCTGTCACCCCCTTTAGTCCGATGTGGTCAAAAAAATCTTTTATAACAAGAAGATTGAGTTTCTTGCGCGAAGGGTGCTTGACCGGAATCAGTCTCACAACCTTCGCCTGGGCTAGGGTGATCATGTTCATGGTCACGCGGTACCTCGGGGGGAAGGAGCGGGGAGCCGGGAGAACCTACCTCGCCGAGGTTCAGGTCTCAAGTGATTCCTCCAATTCAAGTTCAAGTTGTTTGGGATTTCTGGCCTCTTCGCCGTTAGGCTATTTCGGCCGAAGCTGATTGGTTGGTCTTCTTTTTTCTCTTTGTTCTTCTTTTAGTTTTTACTTTCCATTCTTCTTCTTGTTCTTCGTCTTCGGGTTTTTTTGGTTTATTCTTGTCTTGGTTGTTCATTTCTTCTTCTTGTTCTTCGTCTTCTTCTTCTTTCTGGTCTTCTACGTTATCAGGTTCTTGAATGTTCTTTTCTTGTTCGTTTTGTCTTGTTTGTTCTTTTCTTGTTTGTTTTGGTCTTGCTTGTTTTTTTCTAGATTCTTGACTGCAAGGAGAGCCTCCTTGTAAGTCAAATTTTCCTTAGCCCGCAGCCTGGCCACCCTGCACTCCTCCCTCCACTTGGGACAATGCCGATCGGAGGAGGAGTGAGGGCCACCACAAGCCGCGCACTTCTTAACGGCCGCCTGGCAGTCAGCGTCGGTGTGGCCGGGTGCCCCGCAGCTTGAGCACACCTCGCGAGCACGACACTTCTTCGCCAGATGGCCATACTTCTGGCACTTGTAACAACGAGTGGGTCTTTGCTCGTATGGTTTTACTGGGATTTTCTCCCAACCCAGTAAAACGGAACTAGGAAGTTCCCTAGGAAGACCAACAAGGGCAGTTGTGCTGGTCAGCTTCCTAAGGATTGTGAGCTGATCTCCGATCAGCTCAGCAAGCTCTTCTTTGTCGAGATGTTCAATTTCTTTGTGGGAAATGACTCCCAACACGAGGTTATCCTGAGGGCAGGCTTGAGGTAAGATGCTGATTCTATTGAGGGTTCTAACGTTTTCTAATTGCCGAGCCTGTCCCCACTCGGCGAAGGTGACGATAAGGGTACCGCCGCTACTCCGGACGACACCTGTCACCCCCTTGATACCGAAGAGGTCAAAAAATTTTCTCATAACAAGGAGATTGAGTTCCTTGCGCGAAGGGTTTCTGACCGGAATCAGTCTAACGACCTTCGCCTGGTCAAAAGTGAACATGGTCACGCGGTACCTCGGGGGGAAGGAGCGGGGAGCCGGGAGAACCTACCTCGCCGAGGTTCAGGTCTCAAGTGTGTTCCTCCAATTCAAGTTGTTTGGGATTTCTGGCCTCTTCGCCGTTAGGCTATTTCGGCCGAAGCTGATTGGTTGGTCTTCTTTTTTTTCTTTGTTCTTCTTTTAGTTTTTACTTTCCATTCTTCTTCTTGTTCTTCGTCTTCTTTTTGATCTTGTTCTTCGTCTTCTTTTTGATCTTCTTCTTTCTGGTCTTCTTTTTTCTGGTCTTCTGTAGGAATATCGGGTTCTCGGTTGTTCATGTCGTGGTTGTTTTTGTCTTGCTTGTTCTTTTCTTGTTTTTTCTTTTCTTGATTTTTGACTACAAGGAGAGCCTCCCTGTAAGTCAATTTTTCTTTCGCCCGCAGCCTGGCCACCCTGCACTCCTCCCTCCACTTGGGACAAAGCCGGTCGGAGGAGGAGTGAGGGCCACCGCAAGCCGCGCACTTCTTAACGGCCGCCTGGCAGTCAGCGTCGGTGTGGCCGGGTGCCCCGCAGCTAGAGCACACCTCGCGAGCATGACACTTCCTCGCCAGATGGCCATATTTCTGGCAATTGTAGCAGCGAGTGGGTTTTTGCTGTTGAGGTTTTACTGGGATTTTCTCCCAACCCAGTATAACGGAGCTAGGAAGTTTCTTAGGAAAACCAACCAGGGCAGTTGTGCTGGTCAGCTTCCTAAGTACTGAGAGCTGATCTCCATCAGCTCGGCAAGTTCGTCTCTTTCGAGATACTCAATTTCAGAGTGGGAAATGACTCCCAAAACTAAGTTATCCTGAAGTAAGGCGTCAAACATGACGTCGACTCCATTGATAATCGTTCGGTAGGGTAATTTGTGGGCCTGCCCCCATTCCTCGAACGTGATGACAAGGGTACCACCGCTACTCCGGACGACCCCTGTCACCCCCTTTAGTCCGATGTGGTCAAAAAAATCTTTTATAACAAGAAGATTGAGTTTCTTGCGCGAAGGGTGCTCGACCGGAATCAGTCTCACAACCTTCGCCTGGGCTAGGGTGATCATGATCATGGTCACGCGGTACCTCGGGGGGAAGGAGCGGGGAGCCGGGAGAACCTACCTCGCCGAGGTTCAGGTCTCAAGTGATCCTCCAATTCAAAGTTCAAAGTTGTTAGGGATTTCTGGCCTCTTCGCCATTAGGCTATTTCGGCCGGAGCTGATGTTTTCTTTCTTCTTCTAATCTTGCTCTTCTTTTTTGCTACAACTAATCTGATGTTCTTGTTTCTTCTTTTCTTGTTATTCTTGTGTTCTTCTTGTTCTTGGTATTTTGGTTAGTTCTTTCTTCTTGTTGTTTTTTATTGGGGATGAATTATGGTATGCATGAGTGATATGATGGTGATTTACTGACAAACCAGATGAAATGGCTTGTCAGGTGACTAGTTTCTCTGTGATTTTTTTTTTTTTTTTTTTTTTTTTTTTTTTTTATTAAAGTCTTTTGTAGCCCGTGTCTTTTTGTTTGAATATGTGTTGGTGGGTGTCAGTTTAACTTGATAAATGTGAGTGTTGTATGTAATGATAAGGTTTGTGATGTGTTTCTCATGTTGTATGTTTTAATTTTGTTTTATTCATTTTTATTTTCTTTAGGCATGGTTGTATACATATAATAGATATAAAAAGAGTTCATGCGTGTGTCAATCATAGCATGCCGATAAGATGGGTCTCCTTGAGGAAGGTTATTACAACGTCACTGATGGTGACATCATCTTGCAATAGGTTGGGTACAGTCAGCACGAAGCCTTGCTCGGCAGCTAGGATAACCAGCTGCCGGCGCTCTGGTTCGTACTGGCTGCACTCAGTCAGAATATGTTTGATGGAGAGAGTTTGGTTGCAAGTGGAACAGATGGGTGGAAAGGACTGATCAAGGTAGGCCCCTAGGTGGGTCAGATAGGTGCAGTTCAGCCTAAGTCTGGCGAGAACGACCTCTTCCCTCCTATTCTTCCTGTATGCTGAGGGCCAGTTACCTATGTTAGGCTTCCAGGTGTTGTGGAGATTTAGCCTAGTCCAATCATGTTGCCACTTTTCAAATGTATATGTCTTCCCCAAGGAGAGACACGACTGAGTCTCCCAGGGCACATTAGTTGTCTCCCCGAGACCCACAGTCGCTCTTGCTAATCTGTCTGCCTGTTCATTGCCCCAAATGTTACAATGCCCAGGCACCCACACCAGCACAATATTCTTGGCACACTCATGTAATTTATTAATAATGTTGCCCTGTATTTCATTGCTGGTAGTATCACCACCTTCAATTGCTTTAAGAGCTGACATGGAATCTGAAATGACAGCAACATCACTGACATTGCTTGTTATTGCAATGTCAATGGCTTTACTAATTGCGAACATTTCTGCAGAGAAAATAGTTGCATGCCGCGGCAGGCGGGAGCTCCACTCCTCGTCTCTGCTCCAGATACCGGCTCCAACGTTGTCGTCAGTCTTGGACCCGTCGGTGTACACGTGAGTATAGGTGCTGAATCCTTCAAGAAATTGATAGAAAAGTTGCCTCAGGAGCTCAGGATGAAAGTCATTCTTTGCTCCCGGAAGCCACGATGTTTCCACATGGAGGTTGGGGTTCTCCCATGGCGGACACAACGGTGGAACGTATCTATCAACATCTCCGAAATGGATACCAGCACCCTGGCACAAGGTCTGGAGGCGGACAACCGAGGACGGGGACTTACGCAGCTGCAGGAAACGGAAGTTGGCAACAGCACACCAACCTGGATGGCCTGTGCCGCGCTTCCTAGCCGCACTCAACCCGTACCTTAGCGTCAACATGTCCCTCCTGATGTGAAGTGGAGGGACGTGGGCCTCAACCTCTAGTTTAACTACACGTGTACACCTGTAGGCACCCAGACATAGACGAAGGCATCGGTTCTGTATTCTGGTTAGCCTTGCGAGTGTGGTGTCGCATGCCGAAGCATACAACTGGCATCCATAATCAAGTTTTGATCTGATCAGGGTCTTATACACCATTAATAAAGATTTCCTATCGGCTCCCCATGTAGTACCTGATAAAACTTTCAGGATGTTTGTGACTTTAAGACATTTACTTTCAAGTTCGTTAATGTGGTTTTTCCACGTTAATTTCCGGTCAAAATGAACACCAAGAAATTTTACTGAAGTCTGAAATTTAATAGGAGTATCATTTAATTTTAATACTGGATTTCTAATGTTACGTTTCTTAGTGAAGACTACTCCTACTGTCTTCTCAACTGAAAACCTAAATCCCCATTGTATTGCCCACTGTTCCGCGGCTTTTAGGCCGGCTTGCACCCTTTGTGCAGATAGCCTCTCAACTCGAGAGGAGCGCCAGATTGCGCAATCGTCAGCAAACAAGGAGAATTTGAGGTCACTCAAGCTGGGGGCTGGTGATAGGAAATCATTAATAATTACAAGAAATAAAATCGGGCCCAAAACGCTACCTTGTGGAACTCCATTTTCTAAGACAAATATGTCTGATTTTACGTTACCTTTTAGTTTGACGGAAAAAGTCCGGTCTTGCAAAAAATTACTGATGAAAATTGGCAAATTACCTCTCAGACCCATGGCGTGGAGCTTCATCATGAGGCCAGTCCGCCATGTCATGTCGAAAGCTTTTTCTATGTCTAAAAATACTGCAATTAATGTTTCTTTACTGCAAAGAGCTTTTGAGATGTCAGTTTCAAGACTTATTAAATGATCTAGTGTGCTTCTACCTTGGCGGAAACCACACTGTCGATCATTCAATAAGTTGTTACTTTCCAAAAAATACATTAGTCTACGCTTTATCATACGTTCCATGACCTTACACAGACAGTTTGTGAGCGAAATCGGACGGAATGAGTTGGTGTTATTCGGGCATTTGTCCCTCTTCGGGATCGGTACGACATGGGCAAAGTGCCATGAGTTTGGAAACGTTCTGGACGTCCAGATCTCATTGTACACTTCTAGCAATTTGTCCAGGTTTCCCTGGTCAAGGTGCTTAATCATCTCGTATCGTATACCGTCAGGTCCAGGAGTAGAGCCCTTGCCCTTATTAATAGCAAAGGAAAGTTCCTCTGGGGAAAATGCTCGATTGTAGCCCTGTTCGTCCCCATTCTCGAAGTCGAGATGCAAGAGCTCGGCACGATCACGGAACACGCCGAAGCGTGGATCATGATTGGTGGAGCTACTGGCATCTGCAAACTTCTGGCCTAGGGTGTTGGCAATGGCCTGGGGATCGTCGAGAATCCGCCCTCCACTACTCACCTGTGGGATAAAACTCCTTCCTCCTTTGGATCTGACCCGGTTTATAGCGGACCATACCTCAGAGGAAGGGGTATCCTTGTTAATAGTGGAGACGAACGCCCGCCAAGACTCTCTCTTACACTCCCTGAGAACTCTCCTAGCCTTGGCTCTAGCTTTTTTATACTCAATTAAGTTTACAAGTGATGGAATTCTATTAAATAAACGGCAACTCCTATTTCGCTCACAGACAACTCGTCGGCAGTCTGGTGTCCACCATGGAACTCCAGGCCTGTGGGTTTTTGCAGAAGTCTTAGGAATTGTTAAATCTGCAGCGTGTATTATAGCTTGTTGTATGTGTGTAATTTTGGTGTTGATGTCTTGTCCAATGGTGTCTATACGAACGGCTTCTGAGTATGCCCCCCAGTCTGCCTTCCTAAGGTTGTAGCGCACCTCGGGAGTAGCCGTCGGGGCGCCACACTCATAAGAAATGCAGATCGGAAAATGGTCACTACCCAGAGAGTCGTCGTATGTAGAAAATTTACAATCTAATAGCAAGGCAGCGTCAACTATAGAAAGATCTATAGCCGACGCTGTGCCAAATCGTTCGTCCACTCGAGTCGCACCACCGTCATTCAGAAGAGACAAGTTGGAGTTGAGGATAGCTGCAGCCACCTGCTCTCCCCTTCCGTCACTCCGGACACTGCCCCACCGCAAATGGTGAGCATTGAGGTCGCCGAGGATCATTTTCTTTCCTGGCAGTTGGTTGAATAGCTCCTCAAGCTCACCATCGTCAATGAGCCCGCCCGGAGGACAGTATAGTGAACAGATGGCAACATAGCCAGTCCGAATCTTAACTCTGCACGCGACAGCCTGCAGGTTCAAGTTCAGACTGACTCTTTGCTGGGCGAATGAACTCCGAATGTATAGGGCTACCCCCCTTAGGTTGTCTCCCCTGTAGGACGTGTAGTTGTCGAATACAGGTGGGTCGTCGTGACCCGCAAGTAGCGTCTCTTGTAGGCAAAAAACGTCCGGCCGGAATAATGACATAAGTAAATGAAATTGAGCATTTTTATTCCTAGCACCTCTGCAATTCCACTGGATGATACTGAATTTTAAGTCTGAGAGTTGATATGGTCAGCGTTTTGGGCTTTAGATTTTCCTCTTGTAAATCGGGGGGAAAATTGTTCCAGGGAAGAATCCCCCTCATCAGGTGAGCAGTCTCCCAGCTCCGAAGAGCCAGTACTCTGCTCAGCAGGGGCTCCCTGCCCCGGGGACCTTTCAACAATGCGAAAGGTTGGTGGTTGTGTTGAGTCTCTTGTCAAGTTCTCTAGTGACTGCGTTCTCCTCCTCTTTACTTGAGGGTAGGTAAGGTCGCGAGTCGGTTTGGGTTTTGTGGTCTCGTTATTAGTCATGGTTGTATTAGTGTTCTCGTCTTTGGTTGAATAACCGGGGATTATGAAGTCAGTCTGTGTTGAGATGGTCCTGGTCTCAGTCTGGGTTCCAATGGTGCACATTTTGGGAGGTGAGGTATTTTTGGATACAGCAGATGCAAAGGACATTCCAGGTGTTGGTGTCTGCAAGGACATCTCCACCTGCCTCTTAGCCTCCCTGTAGTCCAAATTATTCTCTGCTCTCACCTTACCGATCTCATACTCCCTCAGGTAGGAAGGGCACTTCCTGTCTGAGGCAGCATGCTGACCGGAACAGTGGTAGCATTTTTCCTCCGTTTGTGTACAGTCATTGTCCCTGTGTCCAGTTTGAGCACACTTGGAGCATACCTGGGTGTTACGGCAGGCCTTACCAGTGTGTCCAAATCTTTGACAGTTGAAACAACGCATTGGAAATGGAATATATGTTTTGGTCTGGACCCTCTCATATCCTACCAAGACATGAGTGGGCCTAACAAGTCCGTCAAAAGTCAGTACTGCTGTAGTCGATTGTTTACGTTCACCGTCTGTGGTCTTCCTACTAAATACGAAAGCATCGACGACTCCTTGATCTTTCATGTGGTACTTAATTTCGTCATTAGTCATCCCCTGAAATTCGTAGCTGATAACTACAGCCTTACAGGTGTTGAGAAATGCTGGGATATATGGTTCCACAGTCGTTGAATGGAAAGTTTTAAGATTCAAGGCGTCTCTCATTTGCTGTGCGTCTTTAACAGTAACTTGGAGTTCGCCTTTTCTTGTCTTTCGGACTTTCTCTACGTCCCCTATCTGATCCTTAATGGCCTTATGTATGATAAAGCCATTAATTTTGTCAAACGAGGTAGACGGGTCAACAGTCCGAAAGTGGATTACTCGGGCCTTCTCAGTTGATACTTGAATGTTTGGTCTTTGTTGCGTAGTTTTGTCGGTAGCCGTTACATTGTCAGTTGTTTTGTTGTTTAGATTGTCAGAGTTTGTCGTAGGTCGTGGCAGTCGTGGGTCATGATTGGCCTCCCGCCTCTGCCTGTCCCTGCCTGGACGAGCAGAGGGGGTCTTGGAGCTTCCCCTCCCAGAGGGCATGGTTGGGGTGGCTGGGAACCACCCCTTGTGTACAGCTTTGTTGACACCTTACATATATGATGTTGGTGCACTAAGGTTATGCAAGGCCCTTAAGTGCAAAAAAAAAAAAAACTTGTACTTAAGGACGACCCCCGAACAGTGGTGTGCCTGCACGATCACAGACGTCACTGCTGGATTGGCCCAGGCTTTTCCCCGACCCCCACTGGAGACACACAATCCCACTCCGTGAGGTGTGCACCACTGGGGGGGCTCTAGCACGAATACTGAATTAAAAAAATTCAGCAGGTGCCTCGGCCAGGGTAAGTATTAGAAAGAAATTTAGTAAGAGAGAAAGCCCTCCTACCACGTCAGGAAAGACAACAGTTAGCGCTTCCCTCTCAGTTGTGTGGGTCACTCACACTAACTGTGGGGAGGGAATGCTAAGGTTGTCAATCTGAGCGCTCGTGAGGTGTCAAAAAATTTAAAGTGACAAAGCCACTTTTAAAAGAAAGATGAATGGATGGATGAATTGTTAATGCTTGGAGTAGCAAGAACAACAACAACAAGAACAGGTGCAAGTGAAATTGCACAAGATGCAGCGGGCTATGGCGGAAAAAACCGTTAGGAAATCTGTTCTCGCAAGAACGTCCGTCTCCTCCCGTGTCCAATCAGCCTCTGACCTCCAATTCAAAGTTGTTAGGGATTTCTGGCCTCTTCGCCGTTAGGCTATTTCGGCCGAAGCTGATTGGTTGGTCTTCTTTTTTCTCTTTGTTCTTCTTTTAGTTTTTACTTTCCATTCTACTTCTTGTTCTTCGTCTTCTTCTTTTTGGTCTTGTTCTGTCTGGTCTTCTATAATATTATCAGGTTCTTCTTTGTTGATATCTTGATTGTTCTTTTCTTGTTCGTTTTTGTCTTGTTTGTTCTTTTCTTGTTTGTTTCGGTCTTGGTTGTTTTTTTCTAGAGTCTTGACTGCAAGGAGAGCCTCCTTGTAAGTCAACTTTTCCTTAGACCGCAGCCTGGCCACCCTGCACTCCTCCCTCCACTTGGGACAAAGCCGGTCGGAGGAGGAGTGAGGGCCACCACAAGCCGCGCACTTCTTAACGGCCGCCTGGCAGTCAGCGTCGGTGTGGCCGGGTGCCCCGCAGCTAGAGCACACCTTGGGAGCGCGACACTTCCTCGCCAGATGGCCATATTTCTGGCAATTGTAGCAACGAGTGGGTTTTGGCTGTTGAGGTTTCACTGGGATTTTCTCCCAACCCAGTATAACGGAGCTGGGAAGTTCCTTAGGAGAACCAACCAGGGCAGTTGTGCTGGTCAGCTTCCTAAGTACTGCGAGCTGATCTCCAATCAGCTCGCCAAGTTCGTCTCTTTCGAGATACTCAATTTCAGAGTGGGAAATGACTCCCAAAACCAAGTTATCCTGAAGTAGGGCGTCAAACATGACGTCGACTCCATTGATGATCGTTCGATGGGGTAATTTGTGGGCCTGCCCCCATTCTTCGAACGTGATGACAAGGGTACCACCGCTACTCCGGACGACCCCTGTCACCCCCTTTAGTCCAATGTGGTCAAAAAAATCTTTAATCACAAGAAGATTTAGTTTCTTGCGCGAAGGGTGCTCGACCGGAATCAGTCTCACAACCTTCGCCTGGGCTAGGGTGATCATGATCATGGTCACGCGGTACCTCGGGGGGAAGGATCGGGGAGCCGGGAGAACCAACCTCGCCGAGGTTCAGGTCTCAAGTGACCTCCAATCAAAGTCAAAGTTGTTAGGGATTTCTGGCCTCTTCGCCGTTAGGCTATTTCGGCCGAAGCTGATTGGTTGGTCTTCTTTTTTCTCTTTGTTCTTCTTTTAGTTTTTACTTTCCATTCTACTTCTTGTTCTTCGTCTTCTTCTTTTTGGTCTTGTTCTGTCTGGTCTTCGATAGTATTATCAGGTTCTTCTTTGTTGATATCTTGATTGTTCTTTTCTTGTTCGTTTTTGTCTTGTTTGTTCTTTTCTTGTTTGTTTCGGTCTTGGTTGTTTTTTTCTAGAGTCTTGACTGCAAGGAGAGCCTCCTTGTAAGTCAACTTTTCCTTAGACCGCAGCCTGGCCACCCTGCACTCCTCCCTCCACTTGGGACAAAGCCGGTCGGAGGAGGAGTGAGGGCCACCACAAGCCGCGCACTTCTTAACGGCCGCCTGGCAGTCAGCGTCGGTGTGGCCGGGTGCCCCGCAGCTAGAGCACACCTTGGGAGCGCGACACTTCCTCGCCAGATGGCCATATTTCTGGCAATTGTAGCAACGAGTGGGTTTTGGCTGTTGAGGTTTCACTGGGATTTTTTCCCAACCCAGTATAACTGAGCTGGGAAGTTCCTTAGGAGAACCAACCAGGGCAGTTGTGCTGGTCAGCTTCCTAAGTACTGCGAGCTGATCTCCAATCAGCTCGCCAAGTTCGTCTCTTTCGAGATACTCAATCTCAGAGTGGGAAATGACTCCCAAAACCAAGTTATCCTGAAGTAGAGCGTCAAACATGACGTCGACTCCATTGATGATCGTTCGATGGGGTAATTTGTGGGCCTGCCCCCATTCTTCGAACGTGATGACAAGGGTACCACCGCTACTCCGGACGACCCCTGTCACCCCCTCTAGTCCAATGTGGTCAAAAAAATCCTTAATCACAAGAAGATTTAGTTTCTTGCGCGAAGGGTGCTCGACCGGAATCAGTCTCACAACCTTCGCCTGGGCTAGGGTGATCATGATCATGGTCACGCGGTACCTCGGGGGGAAGGATCAGGGAGCCGGGAGAACCAACCTCGCCGAGGTTCAGGTCTCAAGTGACCTCCAATACCTCACAATCCTTTATATAGCTGCCCCACTCCCTCCCTCACTGTGGGCTGCACCAATCACTGGCTTAATTTACCTAGGTGTATAACCTTCCATGGACACCTCTCTCTCTCTCTCTCTCTCTCTCTCTCTCTCTCTCTCTCTCTCTCTCTCTCTCTCTCTCTCTCTCTTTCTTACTTTCTTTCTTTATCTGTCTCCGTTGCGACCACCATCAACACCCATTAATTCACTCCCTCACACCTACTCATTATAATCTACTTACCTCCCCATAGCGGCATTATGTTCCACCTTTCCCAACTCTTCTCTCTGTCTGTCTGTCTTTCTGTCTGTCTTTCTGTCTGCCTGTCTGTCTGCCTGTCTGTCTGTCTCTTTGTCTGCCTGTGTCTCTATCTGTTTGTCATTATCCCCATCTCTCTCATTGTCTATATTTGTCTATATATCATTCTTCCCCTTCCCTCTATATCTTTCTTTCTTTCTTTCTTTCTTTCTCTCTCTATGTATGTCTGTGTGTTTTCCTGCTCCCAGTCTCTCTCCACACCCTAACTCACCCACCATCTCCCTCTTCTCCTTTCTCCCTTCTTCCCTCCTTTTCTCCTCCCAACCGTTCTCTTCTCCCCTCTACGATCTATCCTTCCCCACTTACCCGAGAACACCATCACCACTCCCCTTCTCCCTTCCTCTTGCCTTTCCCCCTTTCATCTTCTGTCTTTTCTCTCTCGTTCCAGCCCCTCCTCTTCTATACCTTCCCTTCCAGTCCCTTCCTTTCCCACCCCTCCCTATTCCTACCCCTCTCCTTTCCTACCTACTTATCCGTTTCCTCCCCCCTTCCCTTCCCCTCCTCTCTATACCGATCGTCACCAAGACCAGATCACCGTCACGCGCCTCTACCACGCCTTTCCCCACGCCCAGCAGCACCCTCACATTTTCCCTCACCATTAATGTAACCCCTCGCCTTCAGTACCCACTTTCTCTCCTACAACCATGCCCACCAGCACCTCCTTTCACCAAGCCTAACACCCTCACATCATCCCCCTATCTGCTCACGCCATTGTTGAAGGAGACACGCCTGCTATCCTTCAGTTTTCTTAAGACACGTCCTCCTACGTCACCAAGCATGTCCATCCATGCACGCCCACCACACCACACCTGCCTACACCTACTACGTCTTCTTCTTCGCTTCCCATTCCAAAATCCTATCAGTCGCTTTTTCACACATCCACATATAGATAGATAGACAGACAGACAGACAGACAGACAGATAGACATACAGATAGATAGATAGACATACAGATAGATAGATAGATAGACAGATAGATAGATAGATAAATAGATAGATAGATTAAATAAAAGAATATAATTATATTAATATAAACCCTGTGTTGAGAGTATCTTTTATATAATAATATTTGTCAATAGTTAAAAAATGAATTAAATAAAAGCTCGTGTTTATATATGAGGAGATATTGAATTAAAACGAGTGAATAAATTGAAAACCATGATTATTGTAAATATAGTACAGCGACAACTTTTTGTTATATATACATATATATATATATACTTCATTTTTAGTCCATATAACACGCGGACTTTGAACATATAATCAACGACCTCACCAGCAAGGAATCGAACCCTCGACCTACTGGGTGTGACTAGGGAACGCTTACCGGCTAGCCCACAAGGACACTAAAAGCAGTTCTAGACTCTGTTATATTTCACACAAAGCCTGTTCATCGAGCTGATGGCGCCGTGAACCTCATTGGGAAACTGCCCGTGCCTCGTATGTGGTGTCAGTAGCATTTTACCGAATCCAGCTGGTATGAAACGCGAGGTACATATATATACTTCATTTTTACTCCATATATTTGGCATTACTTCACTTGCTACCACTAAACGAATCTTGGGAATTTTATAGTTACAATCATGAATTTTGACAATTCTAAGGCAATTCCGTATAGGCGAGATATTTAACAGAACATCTAACTGCCGTGTAGCCCAAGGTTAGGTTAGGTTAGGTTAAGTTAGGTTAGGTTTAAAACTGTTTTTCCGATGATTTTGGGGGGTATTTTGAAGACTTTTTAACTTTATTTTATAGCAAATCTTTAGATTCTCAGTTGGGAGGACGGGTGGTGGGCTTATCTCAGAAACAATTGATTTGCACCGGAAATTAAGGTCAAATTCGTTCATAACACAAAAACCATCAGAAAAACATAGTTCCTGCTTTGATTTCGAATAGTGGCAACAAGTGAATTTTTCTCTCTCTCTCTCTTTATATATATATATATATATATATATATATATATATATATATATATATATATATATATATATATATATATATATATATACACAGAAAGAGAAAGAGAGAGAGAGTAAATTTACACACACACACACACACACGCACGTGTTTTTTCATCGTTTTATATCTATCAAATGTTATCTGACTCCAATATAATTATCTCTTGGTTGATGGATCTAAATCGGATGGAGACATAGCGCTTATTTTCTCTTTTTCTCTGTCTGTCTGTTTGTCTGTCTCTCTCACTGGTTTACGCCGTGTCGCCGAATATCACCTTTTATAAACCAATCATCGCCAGGCACTCTCATCATGGCCACACCTGCTACATGACTCTATCTATCTATGTATCTATCCATTTATCTCTCTATCTATCTATCCATCCATTAATCCATCCAATCATACATCAATCCGTCCGTCCGTCAGTCTGTCTATCTATCTATCTATCTATCTATCTCTCTATTACTTTCTCATATTTCCTCTCTGTCTGTCTGTCTGTCTGTCTGTCTGTTTGTCTGTTTCCATTCTTGCACTAGGACCAAACACCTCAGCAGATTCTGATTGGCTTCCTCGTCCAATACTCTTCTCACTCCCTTTATCTTCCCCCTTGTTTCTTATTATCTTCCTGCTACCCCCCTCACATATTCTCCTCCCTTACGTCACCTCCAACTCCTCTTTTACACACAGTCCTTTACCAATACAATGATGACTAATTAGTTCTTCCTTTGTAACTCTCTCTCTCTCTCTCTCTCTCTCTCTCTCTCACTGAATTTACTTGTCACCAATAGGTCTGAGGGCTGTCGACCATGGTCGACCTTTCCAAGACTGTCTCTGCCATTTTTTTTACCAGTCCTGCCACAGTTTGCACGCCTTCCTCTCTTTGTTTCTCAGTCCATCTCTTATTGCCGCTTCCTTGGTTATTCAATTATCATTCACAATAACAATTATTACTCTCTATATAATTTTATAATTATTGCATATTTACAGTCTTCATATACGAACTTTTATATTAAACATTATTATATTTCAATTGCCTCTGAAGATGTCTTCAATAAAGACGAAAGCTAATGTGCTCCATTGTTTCACTTTTCCCTGTGTGATTTTATCAAGATTTATCTAATATACGTTTCCATTGTGGATCTACATGAAATATATATATATATATATATATATATATATATATATATATATATATATATATATATATATATATATATATATATATATATATATATATATGTATATATTGTGTGTATGTGTGTCTGCACGAGAATCTCGGAAACTACTTTACCGATCTGTAGTGATGATGGATGGTGTTATATGTAGTGATGATGATGGATGGTGTTATATGTATTGATGATGATGGATGATGTTATATGTAGTGATGATGGATGTTGTTATATGTAGTTATGATGGGTGGTGTTATATGTAGTGATGATGGATGGTGTTATATGTAGTGATGATGGATGGTGTTATATGTAGTGATGATGGATGATGTTATATGTTGTGATGATGGATGGTGTTATATGTAGTGATGATGGATGGTGTTTATTTGTTAATACTAGGTCTAATATATTGTCACCTCTAGTAGGTTCTGTAACTAGTTGTTTTTAAGAAATTGTCCTGTACTGCATCTAGGAAGTCTTCAGATTCATAGTCACCTATAATGTTGTCTCAGTCATTTTTCTGAAGTTGAAATCCCCCATAATGCACAGGTTGTTGTATTTTGCTGCCCTACTCATTTCCTGCCATACGGATTGAGCTGCTTCTTTCCCAAGATGTGGGGGCCTGCAAATCGCTCCCATAATTAGTTTTTCTCTTCCTTCTGCAATTTCTACCCAGACAAACTTGGTTCCTATTTCACCCTTTAATGTATCCCTGACAAAGAGTACGACCCCTCCCCCTCTCTACCTTCCCTGTCCTTGTGAAAAATGTTGTACCCTTCTATGTGGTACTCTGATGAAAAGTTCTTTCTCGCCAGATTCATCCAAGTTTCGGTGATTGCTATGACGTCTACATTCTCGAAACATACAACTGCTCTCACCAAGTCTATTTTATTTGTAACGCTCCTACTGTTTGTATAGTATACAGTACCTTTAAACCTACCCTTCCCTGGTCCTGTTTTACCCTTGCCCTGAGTAACCAATTTTACTCCCAGGACATGCTTGATTTTTTACTCCCACTTACTCTGACCTATGATCGATTGATTGATTGATCGATTGAGTCAAGACCACTAAGTCTGAGAGCTAGACCGATACCTCCAAGCAGAGACCTGGACCTTGAGTAGTCGAGACCAAAACCGTAATCGAAACTATTTAGAATTTTAGCATTTATGGATCACCATACCGGGCAGCATCGGAGTACTAAAACTACAAGTGGCTTAAGCCGGTGAATGACGAAAACTCAGGCGAATGGAAGGTTGTGAGGAGAGCCACGACCAAACTAGTATTGAAAAAACACACCAAGGATACGACAACAACGACAACAGCAGCTAAGTGTACCAACTCTTTCAGTCCCTTGATAGATGAATTGGACGTTAGTATAGTCAGGGACAAGGCTGACAAGGAAGGTAAGAAAATCTTGATTGTTGGCGACTCACAGGTACGGTACATGGACAGAGCTTTTTGCGGTAAAGATAAAATTAGGATGAGGGTGTGTTTGCCAGGAGCTGGGGTGGGGGATATAGTTGACAGGATGGACAATATCTTGTCTGGTAATGGGAACAAACCCAATATCTGCCTTAGTGCAGCTATAGAACGTGTTAGGTCCAAGGGAGGGATCCCTATCATATGTGGTGTCCTGCCTAGAAGGAGAGTTGGAAATGAATGGTTGTCAAGTGCAGTTGGTGTCAACGGCCGTCTTGACAGATATTGCAAGTCAATATCAGTCCCATTCATTGACAACTGGGACAACTTCTACGGCAGAAGGGACCTTTATGCTAGGGATGGGGTGGCAACCCTGGCTGGGACTCTCGAAAGGGCAGTCCAAAAGATGTCGAAGTCTTTAAACTGCTAGGGGAACATATGAGCACGGGGGTGGATGAGACTGTAATGGGAGTGGGTAAACAAAGTGAAAGGTTACAGGGAAATAGTGTTAGCAATGATGACAAAACTAAATTAGACAGCGAATTATAAAACCTTCATACGGCAAAGGGAGGACTCAGAACACAACAACTTAAAAGTCTACTACGCGAACAGTAGAAGTATGAGAAACAAAATGGATGATATTAGGGCCTTGGTATGTACCGAAAAAATCGATACAATAGCATTCACTGAAACATGGATCAACTTAGACTCACGTGAGTTACCTTTTCGAATACCAAATTGCAGGTTACAAATTATTCCATACCGATAGGCAGATTAGGAAAGGAGGCGGAGTAGCAATCTATGTCAGGGATAATCTGAAGTGTGAAATAAATAAGGAAATAAAACTGAGCGGAATAGAGAAACAGTTTGGATAGAATTTATCGAAGGTAGGGATAAATTAATCACAGGAGTAATATATAGACCTCCCAATCTTGATAGAGTTAATGAGCTACTTATCTGGGATGAAATGCGCTTGGCTTCCATACACAACAAAGTCTGTATAGTAGGGTGTGTCAATTTTGTCAACATGTTAAAAATCAAATTTGGTAGTCAAAATATTGTGCCTCTTTATGTCTAAACTTGAGATTAGCAAACAAAAATGAATTGAAATAACCCTCACCTACATCAATTATACCTTAAAGTTTCAAATATCAGTATTTCAACAAATTAATGAGACTTGATTAGAATTATTCACTTGATATTAACTAATCTCATGTAAGCATATGGATTATGGAGTATTTTATGGTTCTATAGCTTGTGTACAATATGCATGTCAGAACATGAACATGAACAGGCTCTCCGTGTGGGACAGTTTAATTCTTGTTTTGACTTGTACCAAGCGTGAGGATAAGGCGCCCGGCTCACTCTCCTTCTAGATATCATAGACGGTGGTTTGCTCTCATTGCACTTGCACCTACTCTACCAGACGAATTCTACATTTTAATTATTGTAAGTAGGGCATATTGATTGTCGCAGTTACTTATATCATTGTATAAAACATTATGTTCTAAGAAATTATTATGTTATTTCTGTTACAGCATTTTTGATAAACAAATTGATATTTTTTGAAACAACAATTGAATTATGAAACATTGAAATATTTTTCTATTTGTCAGATAGTGTGAAGATGTCAAAATTGAAGACAAGAAGTCAGTTGTCAACCCACTTGAGCCTGCTAGTTGGTAAAGGGAAGGAGCTTCCTGTCTCAGAACTTCCAACAGTGAGAGACATGCTAAGATTAGGGTTACTCCTTCGAGAAAAAAATGCAAAGGACAGAAGGAACTATACAGATAAAGAACTCATAAATGACATGATAGTCCCTCTTCTGCATCAATGGACAAAAGCTAATGCACTATTCAAACCACCTGTGATTAATCAGTGTCGAACTATTGAGCTAAAACTAACGAAATTATGGCACAAAGCAGTTGAAACATCACTTGGTAAAGGAAACTTGGCCAGGAAAAATGAATTTCTGCACACACTTGATACTCTGTTTGACATTTTGACCTGCAAGTGCTCCATACAATTATGTTCTGAATCCAACTGTTCTCACTCAGGTAAGAGAGAAAATAATTCCCACATTGATTGTGGTTGTCCTCGTGAAAAGAAGATCCCTGTTTTAGAGCTTGAATTTATAAAGGCACAGAGGACAAAGGCAGAAGGCCAAGGAAGTATGCAAATGGGTTCAATAGATTATTCAGAAACAAAGAAGCAGATTGCTAATGCCAAGAAGAGAGAACAAATCCGAGAGAGGGAACAAAAGAAGAAAATGAAGAGTGAAGAAGCCATCCAAAGAGAGGAAGAGCTGTGTCAAGATGTTTATCACTTCTTTGATAGTTCTTCTGATGAACAGGAAGCAACATCAGATGATAGTTCCAAAGAGCCATCTGAACCTTTACCAAAGAAAATGAAATACAACACAAGAAATATTTCAAACATTGCTTTAGCTAGTATTCGCCACCATGCTGGACTTCGTGAAGCTGCAGAAATTGCAACTGCCGCTTGGATAGATGCAGGGCTCATCAGCCGAGAGGATGTATCTTTGGTGATAGATCATAATAAAATTAGAAGAGCACAAGAAAAAATAATGAAGGAAATATCTGATCAGCATGAAAAAGATTTAAGCGAGGGAGGGCTCTCCTGTCTTTTGTTTGATGGAAGAATAGATGACACAAAAGTTTTGCTAGAAGTAGAGGGAGTGAACAGAAAGTTTCCAGGTCTCATCAAAGAAGAACACTACTCTGTCTGTTCTGAGCCTGGTGGTCGGTTTTTGTTTCACTTTGCTCCCGAAACTGAAGTAGAAGGGAAGAAACATGCAGAGGTCATTGCTGATCATATTTTATGTTGGGTTCAGGAGAGAGGACTTGGCAGTTCACTGCAGGCTGTTGGTGGAGATTCAACTGCAGTGAACACCGGATGGCAGGGGGGTGTAATGACGCATTTAGAGAAAAAACTAGGAAGAAGACTTGTTTGGATTGTATGTGATTTACATACAGGCGAGCTACCTCTTCGTCATCTCATCCAGGAACTTGATGGTCCTACAAAGAGCAACAACAAGTGGTCAGGTCCCCTTGGCATCATGCTGGATGAAGCAACACAACTAGAAATAAATACAACCTTTCCAAAGGTCGAAGTTGGCCCTCCCCTTCCGGCGTTGTCTGAAGGAGTCATCAAAGATCTCAGCACAGATCAGTCCTATGCTAATCGTATTGCCCAAGCAATAAGATCAGGAGAAGTGCCTCAGTCATTGGCTCTCTTGGAGATTGGACCTGTCAGTCACAGCCGTTGGTTAACTACAGCTCTTCGTTTCTGCAGGATTTGGAGTTCCAAACACGAATTGAAGGGCAAAGTGCTGAAGAATTTGAGGTTAATTGTTGAATTTATTATTGGAGTTTATCTTCCCCAGTGGTTTAGTGTGAAACTTAATCCTATGTGGGTGGATGGGCCCAATCACCTTTTGTTTCAATTGCAGCTAGTAAGAACACAGAGGAAGGTAGTGAGGGACATCGTGTTACCTGTGGCAAGAAGGTCCGCTTGGTATGCTCGATCAGAAGCAGTTTTGCAAGCAATGCTTTGCAGTCAATGTACCAATCTCCGAACCGAGGCTGTAGAAGTCATTCTAAAGATTAGAGGAACGCTAATAGATGACGACCAGTTGGGAGACTGTTCGTTTCATTCAAGAAAAGTTCCCCCAATAAACCTCAATGCCACCAAATTGTCAGAATTGGTTGACTTGAGTTTGGAAGTCTTAGAGCCACCATTGACAACAAGTCTAACTAGCCAAGAATTGAGAAACCTTAAAGAGACTCCAATGCAGGTGCAGAAGTGGCCTTCCCACACTCAAAGTGTGGAGAGATGTGTGAAAATGGTCACAGAAGCAGCGGGCCATGTTTACAGCCACGAGGGGCGAGAAGGTTACATCAAAGCACAAATAGCAAGCAGACTACTGATGACAAGAAACCAAAGCAAAGAGAGTATGAAGGCATTGGTTACTTTCAAATAGACTACGGATAATAAAATATAATAATTTGAAACTTGAAACAGTAACATGTGTGCAAACGCTGGTTATGTTATAAATTCACAAATATGTACATTTAAAAATCCATTTGATGTAGGTAGTGTTAGGTTCTGAATAATAAGTTCTATATACAGGAGAGAACACAAACACCTGTATAGTTTTGTAGGTTCGGTTTACTGGATAAGAGTATGTACACAAAGGAGAGCAGCACTCTCTCTTGACTAGGCTCCCGGTCAACTGCTATAGGCGACGTATGGCAAGTGATACATTAGCAGCTTCCATACGTCGCCAGGCACATTAATTAAGCGTGTGGGATATGGTAATAACATTGCCACACGCTGCTAGCTAGGCTGAATAAATAATACATAAATGGAGCACATACCTAATATACATACATGATATATAATCCAGCATACATAATATACATACACCTCCCTTCCCACTATACGCTCATAGCAAAGTCTTGAGCGGACCTTTTCTTTTGGATCCGTTCTGAGCGTCGAGGGACTTCATCACTGGGAAGGGTATGGGACTCAACACTGGTGGCGGGGCCAGCAGACGACATTGTTACGGGTCGGAGGAAACGGCGGTTCCTCCACCACACACGACCACTGGGTAACCGCACCTGGTAGTCCCGTGACCTGCCGAGACCCATGACTACGCCTACTTTGTCCCAACGTAGGGAGGTCGGGTCCTGAACACGGACTTGGGTGCCGACACTCAACCTGGGGAGAGAACGGGCGTGGTCATTGTAGCGGGCGGCGACGTCCTGAACACGTTCGGCGGCTCGGCGATCACAATCCTCTGTCTTGGCCTGCCACTCCTTGGAGAAGGATTGAGGGTGAGCAGGGACACAAGAACGAAGGGGGCGTCCATACAAAACCTGGGCAGGGGAGCGTCCGGTGTAGTTAGGTGTGTTGCGGAGTTCAAGAAGACCCCTGTCGAAGGCCTCGCAGTCAATGTTCCCAGAAGGGGCCACCTTAAGGATGAGGTGCTTCAGGGATTTGACAGCAGCCTCAGCGTGGCCGTTGGACTGCGGGTAATGGGGCGATGACAACACATGCCGGACTCCCCATCGGTCAAGGAACACAGCAAAGTCCCGGCTTGTGAACTGAGGCCCTCCGTCGGTTCGCAGGCGTACAGGAACGCCCACGTCACGGAAGTAGTGGCGGAACTTGCTGATGGTGGCGGCAGACGTCGTGTCATTGACGCACTTGATGACAACCGGCCAACCAGAGAGACAGTCGATGATAACGAGGAAGGACTTTCCTGACACACAGAAAAAGTCGGCCGACACAGACTCAAAGGGGCGGGTGGGGTTGTCGTCACTCATAAAGGATTCCTGCTGCTGGCTGGGTTGTAATACGCGGCGGGGCTTACACACCCGGACAGCATTGGAGATGTCGGGGTCGATGCCAGGCCGGGACACAGTCTGTCTTGCACGCCGTTTGGTGGCCTCAGCTCCACAGTGACTGTCGTGGAGGCGAGCCAAGGCGTGGAGACTTGAAGCAGCAGGGACAACTACCGAAGGAGAGGTGTCACTGGCCAGAGGTAGGGGCAGGGCGGCAGCAGGGTAGTTGCTGCTCCCTTCGTGCACCCTGTTGGCGTGTTTTACCTCGAGAATCGGTGTTGGGAAGTCCTGGGGGATGATGGCCAACTCTTGGCAATGTCTGTAGGACAGCAAAGGAGTTGGGACGCCATTATGCACATCAATCCAGGCTTGACACGACCTGTTGCCAAAGGTGACGTGTGCATAGAGTGAACCTAGGGCCGGGGTCATCTGTGAACCATCTGCCATAAAGCGGAGATCCTTGGGGGGCGGTCCTAGATCACTTGGAGAGAGTCCCAAGCATTGCAAATGCTGGGGACCGATGACTGTAGCATCAGCGCCGGTGTCGGGCAACATCTGAAGACGGGATGACACACTGCGGTAGGTCACATTGACACTGATGTACTGGGGGACTTTGGTCCTGGGACGCGGGGGGGAGCACACATTCCTAATGTGGCTCGAGCGTTGTCAGGAGTCGTCGTACCTCTGATTGGAAGACTGTGGGCGGCCCTCTCTGGTGGAGGGGGGCTGAAGCTTCCGCCGACGCGGACCCTTGGGTATGTTGGAAGGGCAACACTTGTCATAGTGGCCCAGACGACCACACACATTGCACTGGACGCGTTTGGCTGGGCACCGTACTGTGAGTGACCAGTGGCCCTTACGGTCACAACTGTTGCAGGTAGACTGAGCAGCTGGACACACCTGTGTTCCGTGCTGCTTACCGCAGTTGTTGCAAAATAAACCGGGCGTGGACGTGGTGGGCGAAGGCGTAGGAACAGACTTCTTGTCCTTCTTGTACCGGGACACAGCGCGTACAGCTGTAGGGGGAGCACGGATGGCAGAGGTGGCACACCTGGCAGCCTCATAGGAGCGACATATCGTCAACACATCCTTAAGAGAAGAGGAAGAGTCGAGGGAGGTGAGGCGTTGGACAAGTTCCTCGTCCTTAACACCCATCAGGATCACCTGCCTCAACTGGGTCTCCTCGCACTGCTGGTGGTGGCCTGGACATATATCTACCTCTTCCGAGGCTCTCTTAAGACGCACGTAAAAGGCATCAAAAGACTCACCCTCCAACTGTCTGCAGCTAAACAATTCCCTCCTGCGCAGAGCTTCATTCTGCTGTCCTTTGATGTGCCGTTGTAGAACGTCCAGTACCTCCTCTACAGACAGCAAAGAGGTTGGGGGTACCTGCAACGTGTGTTCCAAGACACGCTGAATTTCCAAGGACAGGCACATACGCAGCTGGATGAGTTGTTTAGGCTGTGACAAACTCTGGAGATCCACCATTGTAGAATAATCAGTCCACCGTCGCCGCCATTCACGAAAAGTCTGGAAAGTCTCATCAGGCTTCAAGATGGGCGGCGTTTGAGCTGCTGCTTTAGGTGGGGCTGGGGGGCGTGAAGGAAGCATGGATGAGGTATCTGAACCAGTCAGAACCGAGGCAGTGTTAGAGCCAGGGGCTTGGTTAACAGTGAGGCGAGATATCAAGGCTTCAAACCGTTCACTGTCTTCCAATCTCCGTTGGTTGTCTCGTTCTGCCTCTGCTTGCCTTCTGTGCTCATCCGCCAAACGTCTGTGGGCTTCATCCTCGCGTTTCTCATCTCTCATAAACTTCAGTAAAGCAATTATCTCTGGAGACAACGCTGAATATTGAGGTGAGGGACTGCGCGATGTGGGGGCTGGAGCGTCGTGGCCGGCCTGGTCATCCATCTCTGCGAGGCTATCACCCGCCTGAGTCATCCAGACGCTGGGTCCACGGCTACGTAAGGTGTGAGACATAACTACTTCCTCTGTGTACTATGTCTTAAATCAGTGTTGACCGGTCAGCCCGTCGTATCAACAAGATTTCAGACAAAAAATTAATTAAATACACAGATAAGTAGGTTATATATATAAAATATATATAAGGAAGCCGCGCGGTCAGCGAGTGTTAGTACATGTACGTGTGCGAGTGAGTGTGTGTCCCGGGCGGTCAAAGCGTCTCGCCCCAGCTGTGAGGGGGGGTGGAGGCGGCGCTGTGAGGGGGAGTGGAGGGAGAGGCGCGGCGACTCCCAGTCAGTCTAGTTACCCTCAGGACGCGGTCAGAGACGGGTGCACTGAACTCTACTCCTTACGAATGCCCAGAACGTGCCGCATACCTTGGGAATCCTTTAGAACAAGGTCACACATGAATGGCACGAAACACACAATGCACTAAACACTTCACAGAAAATCACTGTCACTGACACTGCTCAAAGTTGCTGAGATTCTTCGAGGCGAGGTGACGCGCGGGAGTTGACCCAAGCGAGAGTCCAAGCCGGCTTTCTACAAACTTTGCACTATCACTCGTAATTATCCAGTAAGATCGGATCACTGCGCCATGTTAGGTTCTGAATAATAAGTTCTATATACAGGAGAGAACACAAACACCTGTATAGTTTTGTAGGTTCGGTTTACTGGATAAGAGTATGTACACAAAGGAGAGCAGCACTCTCTCTTGACTAGGCTCCCGGTCAACTGCTATAGGCGACGTATGGCAAGTGATACATTAGCAGCTTCCATACGTCGCCAGGCACATTAATTAAGCGTGTGGGATATGGTAATAACATTGCCACACGCTGCTAGCTAGGCTGAATAAATAATACATAAATGGAGCACATACCTAATATACATACATGATATATAATCCAGCATACATAATATACATACAGGTAGGACTTATTATAAAAAAAAATTTATGCCAGAATATTGTTTTGCATGCTTAAAGACTACAATAAATTGCTACCAAATTACTCGATTTTCAATTTAGCCAGTTCACCCCCTAAATTGACACACCCTACTGTATAGTAGGCGACTTTAACCTTGGCCAAATAGATTGGATTGCCCTTATGGGTAACTCAGAATCAGAGGATTTTCTTGAAACGATCCAGGACTTTTTCCTAAGTCAACATATAACAGAACCCACCCTGGGTAATAATATACTCGATTTAGTTCTGTCGAACAGAGAAAACCTCATTAGTAATGTCCAGGTAGGGAACGAACCTGCAAACAGAGACTACAAAGAAATTAGATTCCAGATATATTTTCAGGGCAGCAGTAAGGAAAATTCCACAAAAGTCCCAGATTTCAGAAGGGCAAATTTTGATAGTTTGAAGAGGCAGTTGAGAGAAGGGGCATCACGCTTGGGGGTGAACTACAGGGACCTTATAACGAGATCTGAGGTTGCCGAGTTCCACGATAATTTAAATAATGAGTTTCTTAATGCACAAGGGCAGAACATATAATACAAAAAACTAAGATCAAACCACAATGACCCTAAATGGATAAATAATTACTTAAAGAACATTATTGGTCAAAGGAAGGCTATACAGTAGGTTGGGGGAAAAATCGTGGCGAAATTTGTCTCCTGAATTATTATAAGGTATTGGTCGGTAGGGTTAAGACCGAGATAAGGAAAGCAAAGAGGAATAATGAGCTAAGGATAGCAAAGGAGGCGAAGACAGACCCCAAGGGATTCTATCAAAAGTATCAAACTAAAACACTAGAAAAGATTGGGCCAATACAGTTAGATATAGGTGAGCTAACTGATAACGATGGGGAAATGAGCTATAATCTGAATAAATATTTTTCAACAGTTTTCACCACCGAAAATTTAAACATGATACCCGAGGCACCGGCTCTATTCAGAGACAGTGAAGAAAACAAATTAAGCGAGATAGTAGTGACTAGTAACGATGTTAGTAAGCAAATAGACAAACTAAAGCCTAATAAGTCACCTGGTCCCGATGAGATATTTGCCAGAGTATTAAAGGAATGTAAGGAAGAGCTTAATATGCCCTTAGCAAAGTTGTTTAACATGTCCTTAAAACAGGTGTAGTACCAGAATCCTGGAGGATAGCGAATGGAATACCGATTTTCAAGAAGGGGGGATAGATCACTATCCTCTAACTACCGTCCAATCAGTCTAACATCAAGTGTAGGCAAATTACTGGAAGCAATCATTTCAAACTCTATTCGAAACCACCTGGACAAGCACAAATTGATCAATGATTCCTAGCATGGCTTCACAAGCAGGCGTTCATGTCTATTAACATTATTTTCATCAGTTTTCGAATCGGTGGATGAGGGGCACAATTATGATGTGGTATATCTCGACTTTATCAAAGCCTTCGACAGAGTCCCCAATGAAAGACTAATAAGAAAGGTAGAAACACATGGCATTTAAGGTAATATTCTAAAATGGATTAGGGCGTGGTTACAGGACAGGAAACAGAGAGTGAGCATTCACCTCACTAAATCCCATTGGAACAACATCACTAGTGGAGTTCCCCAAGGCTCAATTACTTGGACCATTATTATTTATTATATACATAAACGACATAGATATCGGCATAAACAGCAACATAAGTAAATTTGCTGAAGACACTAAAATAGGGCGTGTAATTAAATCTGACGAGGACTCAGCAAAACTTCAGGAAGATCTAAACAAATTTTTCGAATGGTCTGAAAAATGGCAGATGAAATTCAATGTGGACAAATGTAAAGTACTCAGTATAGGAGATGTAAACAGGGAAACCAATTACCTGATGAACAACGATGCCATTGAGAAATCAGACTGGGAGAGAGATTTAGGAGTAATGATAAGTAGGAATCTTAAGCCAAGTAAACAAAGTGTTTTTGCTCGTAACAAGGCTAACAAGGCTACTTGGGTTCATACAAAGGAGTGTTAGTTACAAGACTAGCGAGGTCATCTTAAAATTATATCTTGAGCTTGTGAGACCGCACCTGGATTACGCAGTTCAGTTTTGGTCACCGTATTACAGAATGGATATAGAATCCTTGGAAAGAATCCAGAGGAGAATGACAAGACTAATCCCGGGCATTAGGAACCTTGAGTACAGAGACAGGTTAAAGCATCTTAATTTGCACTCCCTCCAGAGACTTAGAGCGAGGGGCGACATGATAGAAGTGTATAAATGGAAGTCAGGGCTAAACAAAGGGGACATTACAAAGGTACTCAAACTATCCAACCAGGAGCGAACTCGCACCAATGGTTTTAAATTAGACAAATTTAGATTTAGGCGCGAAATAGGTAAACACTGGTTTAGAAACAGAGTAATGGATGAATGGAACAAGTTACCAAATATCATCATTAGCTAGAATACACTGGATAGCTTCAAACATAGGTTGGATGTTTATATGAGCAATAGAGGTTGGGTGTAAATGCTACTGCCCAGTATGGCCAATAGGCCCGCTGCAGTTTCCTCCAGTCTTATGTTCTTATGTTCTTAAGTTGGGAGCGTGAATCTTCATATGAGCACTTAAGGAGGCTTATCTTCAGGTAATCCGCATTTATTCATATGCTGCACCCCGAGTTGTCCCTGGAGGGTTGGTATGTGTGGCTCTGTGGCATTTTGATTCTACTACATTTAGTAACCGTATAACATATTAATTACGCCGAAATAAATGCACATTGCATTATTTATGTTAAACAATATACCAAAGTAAATGCATATCCCAATATCTGTCATCCGTTGTCTTATAATGTTTCACACAGAGGGAAGACAAATACTTTTTTGAGATACTGTACATAAGCCAAGGCCTTATAGGATTATTTTTTTAGTCAATTATTGTGCTCCCAGTTCATTCAATTGTAATATATCTGAGGTGTTGATGTGCATAGATGATGAAAATATTTACCAACTAGTATGGGTGTGTGTGTGTGTGTGTACCAAATACCGACGATTTTTTATTTATTTATTTTTTTCATTATATAAATATAATTAATTAAATATAAACGCTTTTTTTGGGGGTGAGATTTATTATATTACTATCGTTAATCACAACCAGGCGCTTGAATTTTCTGTTTATCGAAACATAAGGAGTGTTCATGACACTTCAGACACATCAACACACTCAGTAGCCTACAGGTGCTGGTGTTCGTCATCTATGGTACTTCATTTTTATCCCCCACGAAAAAATACACACTCAACCGGAGGACTAGAGTCCAGCATGGGTAGGAGGTAAAGGGAAATACCTCACCTCAGGTCACTAACTAGATTCAGTTCGTGGAATAATGATGAAGTATCTCAATAACTGAACCCAAACTTACCCAGTTGAAAACTCCCTCCGAACACACCTGAAAATTTATCAATAAATTTATGGTCTCGAAAGGTCTAGAGCAAATATATGAAACCACAGACGTTCGAGAGCAAGAGCGAGACCTGAACACCTGGCCTAGACCAAGACCGGGGCCAGTAAAACTGGTCTCGAGACTTACTGTCCATCACTGCTTAATAATGGTGCTGGTTACCTGTGAATAGTTATAATGGTCTTAGTTACCTGTGAATAAGTAATAATGGTCTTAGTTACCTGTGAATAGTTAATAATGATCTTAGTTATCTGTGAATAGTTATAATGGTCTTAGTTACCTGTGAATAGATAATAATGGTCTTAGTTACCTGTGAATAGTTATAATGGTCTTAGTTACCCGTGAATAGTTAATAATGGTCTTAGTTACCTGTGAATATTTAATAATGATCTTAGTTACCTGTGAATAGTTATAATGATCTTAGTTACCTGTGTATAGTTAATAATGGTCTTAGTTACCCGTGAATAGTTAATAATAATTGTCTTAGTTACCTGTGAATAGTTAATAATGGTCTTAGTTACCTGTGGATAGTTATAATGGTCATAGTTACCTGTGAATAATTAATAATGGTCTTAGATACCCGTGAATAGTTAATAATGGTCTTAATTACCCGTGAATAGTTAATAATGATCTTAGTTACCTGTGAATAGTTAATAATGGTCTTAATTACCCGTGAATAATTAATAATTCTTCCATGGAACGTTATTCAATATCGGGTCACTGTCCGATTCTGACTGGGAAATAATACTGTAAATTATTCAGAAAACCAGATAGTAAATCAGAAGCATAGGTCTGACTTGCACTGACAATTCCTCGCTACATCCGAATACTAGACCCTTGTTCCTGATCCCTGATGGTGGTCGAGTTTCACCTCTCTCTTTCTCTCTCTCTCTCTCTCTCTGTGTCTCTCTCTCTCACCTCCTTCTCTTTCATTCTCTCCCACTCCCTCACTTTTCTCTGTCTGTCTGTCTCCTTCCATTCCCCTTCCATCTATCATCCCCACCTCCACTCCCTCACACTTGTCCTTACTTCCTTCCATCATTCCTTCACTCTCTCCCTCACATTCCCCTCCCTCATATCCCACCCTCAATCCATCATATTTCCCTTCCTTCCTTCCTTCCCTCCCCCATTTTCTCCCTCCCTCTCCCACACACTCCCCTCCCTCACCTCCTTTCCTCGTTCACATACCATACCCCCTTCACTCTCCCCTTCTATCCCTCAATCACCTCTAACTCATTATTTTTAGGTTTATGAAATGATAAAGTCAGTTTATAAATAACTAGCAGAAACGCCGCCCTCCGGGCGGCTCATTCGCTAGGCCACGGTAGGACGCCACCCTCCGGGAGGCTCCACATTGTCTCACTGTTCAGTCCCCAAAACTTTTTCTTCCATCAATAGTTCATTAACGGTGTATGTAAGTTCCACCATGTTTTTCACTACAACGGTACAGCAAAGTACATTGTTTTGGCATTAAACTGTTATCATTTTATTGTCTAATCATCACTACATATAACACCACGCATCATCACTACATATAACACCACGCATCATCACTACATATAACATCATCCATCATCACTACATATAACACCATCCATCATCACTACATATAACACAATCCATCATCACTACATATAACACCACCCATCATCACTACATATAACAACATCCATCATCACTACATATAACACCACCCATCATCACTACATACAGTATAACACCATACATCATCACTACATATAACACCACCCATCATCACTACATATAACAACATCCATCATCACTACATATAACACCACCCATCATCACTACATATAACACCATCCATCATCACTACATGTAGCACCACCCATCATCACTACATATAACAACATCCATCATCACTACATATAACATCATCCATCATCACTACATATAACACTATACATCATCACTACAGATCAGTAAAGTAGTTTCCGAGACTCTCGTGCGGACACACTAACAAAAAGACATACTTCTTTGTTTTATATAGATAGACTAGCAGAATCGCCGCCCTCTGAGCGGCTCATCCGCTAGGCAACGGTAGGACGTCACCCTCCGAGAGCCTCCACATTGTCTCACTGTTCAGTCCCCAAAACTTATTCTTCCATCAATAGTTTATTAACGGTGCATGTAAGTTCCACCATGTTTTTCTCTGCAACGGTACAGCAAAGTATATTTTTTTTGCATTAAACTGTTATTATTTTATTGTCTTATCATCACTACATATGACACCACGCATCATCACTACAAATAACATCATCCATCATCACTACATATAACACCACCCATCATCACTACAAATAGCATCATCCATCATCACTACATATAACACCGTCCATCATCACTGTTAGGTTCTGAATAATAAGTTCTATATACAGGAGAGAACACAAACACCTGTATAGTTTTGTAGGTTCGGTTTACTGGATAAGAGTATGTACACAGAGGAGAGCAGCGGTCTCCCTTGGCTAGGCTCCTTGTCAACTGCTATAGGCGACGTATGGCAAGTGATACATTAGCAGCTTCCATACGTCGCCAGGCACATTAATTAAGCATGTGGGATATGGTAATAACATTGCCACACGCTGCTAGCTAGGCTGAATAAATAAATACATAAATGGAGCACATACATAATATACATACATAATATATAATCCAGCATACATAATATTCATACACCTCCCTCCCCCCTATACGCTCATAGCAAAGTCTTGAGCGGACCTTTTCTTTTGGATCCGTTCTGAGCGTCGAGGGACTTCATCACTGGGAAGGGTATGGGACTCAACACTGGTGGCGGGGCCAGCAGAAGGCATTGTTACGGGGCGGAGAAAACGGCGGTTCCTCCACCACACACGACCACTGGGTAACCGCACCTGGTAGTCCCGTGACCTGCCGAGACCCATAACTACGCCTACTTTGTCCCAACGTAGGGAGGTCGGGTCCTGAACACGGACTTGGGTGCCGACACTCAACCTGGGGAGAGAACGGGCGTGGTCATTGTAGCGGGCGACGACGTCCTGAACACGTTCGGCGGCTCGGCGATCACAATCCTCCGTCTTGGCCTGCCACTCCTTGGAGAAGGATTGAGGGTGAGCAGGGACACAAGAACGAAGGGGGCGTCCATACAAAACCTGGGCAGGGGAGCGTCCGGTGTAGTTAGGTGTGTTGCGGAGTTCAAGAAGACCCCTGTCGAAGGCCTCGCAGTCAATGTTCCCAGAAGGGGCCACCTTAAGGATGAGGTGCTTCAGGGATTTGACAGCAGCCTCAGCGTGGCCGTTGGACTGCGGGTAATGGGGCGATGACAACACATGCCGGACTCCCCATCGGTCGAGGAACACAGCAAAGTTCCGGCTTGTGAACTGAGGCCCTCCGTCGGTTCGCAGGCGTACAGGAACGCCCACGTCACGGAAGTAGTGGCGGAACTTGCTGATGGTGGCGGCAGACGTCGTGTCATTACCGCACTTGATGACAACCGGCCAACCAGAGAGACGGTCGACGATAACGAGGAAGGACTTTCCTGACACACAGAAAAAGTCGGCCGACACAGACTCAAAGGGGCGGGTGGGGTTGTCGTCACTCATGAAGGGTTCCTGCTGCTGGCTGGGTTGTAATACTTGGCAGGGCTCACACGCACGGACAACATTGGAGATGTCGGAGTTGATGCCGGGCCAGAACACAGTCTGTCGTGCACGTCGTTTGGTGGCCTCAGCTCCACGGTGACTGTCGTGAAGGCGGGCCAAGGCGTGGGGACGTGATGCAGCAGGAACAACTACACGTGCTCCGTACAGAACAAGGTCTCCGTCGCAGTAGAGTTCATCGCGGAGTTTCCAATACGGGAGCAGGGTGTTGTGAAGATCGTAGCGGTTGCTAGGAAATCCATTCCTCACACACTCGACAAGTCGGACGTAGGAAGGGTCATCTCGGGCCGCTGTTCGAAGGTCCTCCATTGCCTTGTCGTCATCTGGTGACAGGTCCGAACGAAGGGATTGGACGGCATGGAGAGTGACCACAGTCCTGACGGAAAGAGCGAGGTCGGCGTCGAGTACATGGTCTTCTGGAGTAGGGCGGCTGACAGGAGAGCGGGATAAGGCATCAGGGATGCAGAGCTCCTTACCAGTACGCCACACTGCAGTGAAGATGTACGCCGAGAGCTTCTCTTTCAGACGCTGGAGGCGAGGGTTCTCAACGGCGTCTAGCGTGTAGTGGTTGAGGATCGGGACAAGCGGGCGATGGTCGGTCACTAGGTGAAAGTATTGCAGGCCTATGAGGTAAAACCTGCACTTGGACATCGCCCAAACCGCAGCCAACAGCTCCAACTCAATAGTGGCGTAGCGCGTCTCAGTGTCAGAGAGGAAACGCGAGCCACACTGGACAAGCCGGAACTGCCCTCCACCATGATCCTGCAGTAGGGCGTATCCCACGCCATACAAGCGTGAGGCATCTGTCTGCAGAACTGTCGGCGAGGCTGGGTCAAATGTGGCGAGGACAGGTGGACGAGACAGGGCCTGTTTCACTTGCTGGAAGGCCTTGTCGTGGTCGGGGGTCCACAGGAATGTCCTCTTGGGGCTCATCAGGGGGCGAAGTGGTTGAGCAGCTGCGGAGATGTCCGACGAAAACTCTGCTAACTGGTTGACGAGACCGATGAAGGACCTCAAGTCAGTCAGGTTAGCAGGGGTGGGAAAATCCGTAATGGCGCGGACCTTTTCCGGGTCAGCTGCGATACCATTCCCTGAGAGGGTGTACCCACAAAAGTCAACTGAAGAGCTGGCCAGAACAAACTTGTCGGCATTTAGGGTAATGCCGTGCTTCCGGCACCTGTTGAGTACCTCGTAGATACGGCAGAGGTGATCCATATAATCCTCGTCGTACACGAGTATGTCGTCGACCACTTTCACGCAGTTTGCCAGACCTTGTTGAGCCATATCACCTCGAAGACAGAAAGCGTCTCCTGTAGCGGCGAATCCCATGGGGCCACGGCAATAACTGTAACGTCCATGCGGGGTGATGACAGTTGTGAGTGGTCGGTCTTCTTCGGCAAGCTCTATCTGCCAGTATCCACACAGGGCGTCCATCGTCGTGAAGAAGCGCGCCTTCGGGTTCACGCTGCGTATGGCTGCAAAGGGCGTGGGAGAAGGGTGCGCAGGACGAGACACCTGGTTGTTGAGCTTGGAAAGGTCAGTGGTGATCCGAACACCACCTTTAGGTTTTGCGACGACAACCATCGGGTGACACCATGGAGACGGGTCATCGCCGGTTGGTACAATAATTTCTTGGGCGACCATGGAGTCCAGCTCGTTTTTGACCGCCTCGCGGAAGGCCAGGGGAACCAGTCGAGGGGTGTAAATAGCGAATGGCTTCGCGTCGTCCCTCAGGTGGATCCTCATGGGGGGGCTTGCCATCTTCTTGAGAGGCTTGGATTCCAGAGCGGACTTGGTCACCAGAACGTCGCTGAATTCCTTCAGGAAGTACTTCCGAGCATCCGAAGGAGAGGTGTCACTGGCAAGAGGCAGGGGTACGGCGGCAGCAGGGTCGTTGCTGCTCCCTTTTTGCACCCTGTTGGCGTGTTTTACCTCAAGAATAGGTTTGGGGAAGTCCTGGGAGATGATGGCCAACTCCTGACAATGTCTGTAGGACAGCAAAGGAGTCTGGACACCGTTATGCACATCAATCCAGGCTTGACACGACCTGTTGCCAAAGGTGACTTGTGCTTGGAGTGAACCCAGGGCCGGGGTCATCTGTGAACCATCTGCCATAAAGCGGAGATCCTTGGGGGGCGGTCCTAGATCACTTGGAGAGAGTCCCAAGCATTGCAAATGCTGGGGACCGATGACTGTAGCATCAGCGCCGGTGTCGGGCAACATCTGAAGACGGGATGACACACTGCGGTAGGTCACAATGACACTGATGTACTGGGGGACTTTGGTCCTGGGACGCTGGGGGGAGCACACATTCCTAATGTGGCTCGAGCGTTGTCAAGAGTCGTCGTACCTCTGATTGGAAGACTGTGGGCGGCCCTCTCTGGTGGAGGGGGGCTGAAGCTTCCGCCGACGCGGTCCCTTGGGTATGTTGGAAGGGCAACACTTGTCATAGTGGCCCAGACGACCGCACATATTGCACTGGGCGCGTTTGGCTGGGCACCGTACTGTGAGTGACCAGTGGCCCTTACGGTCACAACTGTTGCAGGTAGACTGAGCAGCTGGACACACCTGTGTTCCGTGCTGCTTACCACAGTTGTTGCAAAATAAACCGGGCGTGGACGTGGTGGGCGAAGGCGTAGGAACAGACTTCTTGTCCTTCTTGTACCGGGACACAGCGCGTACAGCTGTAGGGGGAGCGCGGATGGCAGAGGTGGCACACCTGGCAGCCTCATAGGAGCGACATATCGTCGACACATCCTTAAGAGAAGAGGAAGAGTCGAGGGAGGTGAGGCGTTAGACAAGTTCCTCGTCCTTAACACCCATCAGGATCACCTGCTTCAACTGGGTCTCCTCGCACTGCTGGTGGTGGCCTGGACATATATCTACCTCTTCCGAGGCTCTCTTAAGACGCACGTAAAAGGCATCAAAAGACTCACCCTCCAACTGTCTGCAGCTAAACAATTCCCTCCTGCGCAGAGCTTCATTCTGCTGTCCTTTGATGTGCCGTTGTAGAACGTCCAGTACCTCCTCTACAGACAGCAAAGAGGTTGGGGGTACCTGCAACGTATGTTCCAAGACACGCTGAATTTCCAAGGACAGGCACATACGCAGCTGGATGAGTTGTTTAGGCTGTGACAAACTCTGGAGATCCACCATTGTAGAATAATCAGTCCACCGTCGCCGCCATTCACGAAAAGTCTGGAAAGTCTCATCAGGCTTCAAGATGGGCGGCGTTTGAGCTGCTGCTTTAGGTGGGGCTGGGGGGCGTGAAGGAAGCATGGATGAGGTATCTGAACCAGTCAGTACCGAGGCAGTGTTAGAGCCAGGGGCTTGGTTAACAGTGAGGCGAGATATCAAGGCTTCAAACCGTTCACTGTCTTCCAATCTCCGTTGGTTGTCTCGTTCTGCCTCTGCTTGCCTTCTGTGCTCATCCGCCAAACGTCTGTGGGCTTCATCCTCGCGTTTCTCATCTCTCATAAACTTCAGTAAAGCAATTATCTCTGGAGACAACGCTGAATATTGAGGTGAGGGACTGCGCGATGTGGGGGCTGGAGCGTCGTGGCCGGCCTGGTCATCCATCTCTGCGGGGCTATCACCCGCCTGAGTCATCCAGACGCTGGGTCCACGGCTACGTAAGGCGTGAGACATAACTACTTCCTCTGTGTACTATGTCTTAAATCAGTGTTGACCGGTCAGCCCGTCGTATCAACAAGATTTCAGACAAAAAATTAATTAAATACACAGATAAGTAGGTTATATATATAAAATATATATAAGGAAGCCGCGCGGTCAGCGAGTGTTAGTACATGTACGTGTGCGAGTGTGTGTGTCCCGGGCCGGCAAAGCGTCTCGCCCCAGCTGTGAGGGGGGGGTGGAGGCGGCGCTGTGAGGGGGGGTGGAGGGAGAGGCGCGGCGACTCCCAGTCAGTCTAGTTACCCTCAGGACGCGGTCAGAGACGGGTGCACTGAACTCTACTCCTTACAAATGCCCAGAACGTGCCGTATACCTTGGGAATCCTTTAGAACAAGGTCACACATGAATGGCACGAAACACACAATGCACTAAACACTTCACAGAAAATCACTGTCACTGACACTGCTCAAAGTTGCTGAAATTCTTCGAGGAGAGGTGACGCACGGGAGTTGACCCAAGCGAGAGTCCAAGCCAGCTTTCTACAAACTTTGCACTATCACTCGTAATTATCCAGTAAGACTACGCACTGCGCCATGTTAGGTTCTGAATAATAAGTTCTATATACAGGAGAGAACACAAACACCTGTATAGTTTTGTAGGTTCGGTTTACTGGATAAGAGTATGTACACAGAGGAGAGCAGCGGTCTCCCTTGGCTAGGCTCCTTGTCAACTGCTATAGGCGACGTATGGCAAGTGATACATTAGCAGCTTCCATACGTCGCCAGGCACATTAATTAAGCATGTGGGATATGGTAATAACATTGCCACACGCTGCTAGCTAGGCTGAATAAATAAATACATAAATGGAGCACATACATAATATACATACATAATATATAATCCAGCATACATAATATTCATACAATCACTACATATAACACCATCCATCATCACTACATATAACACCACCCATCATCACTACATATAATAACATCCATCATCACTACATATAACACCATCCATCATCACTATATATAACACCATCCATCATCACTACATATAACACCACCCATCATCACTACATATAATAACATCCATCATCACTACATATAATAACATCCATCATCACTACATATAATAACATCCATCATCACTACATATAACACCATCCATCATCACTATGCATTATATAACACCATCCATCATCACCACAGATCGGTAAAGTAGTTTCCGAGATTCTCGTGTGGACACACACACACACACAAACAGACAGACTTTTTGTTTTATATAGATAGATAGATTAATTTGTTTAGCTAATTTATTCAGCGTTGTGCGCGCGCGCTCGTGTGTAATAATTATAATAATAATAATAATAATTAACGGTTTATTGAAAGAGCTTGGCAGCCAGAAGGCTGAAAATATACAGTTACATATTTTGGGAATGGGTTTCGAATTACAAATAATATTCAAGTAACATAAGTGATACAAATAAGATATATAATAACTAGATGGGGAAAAACTCAAACTACAGTGCATTTCAACATAGTGACAGAGCAAGAAGTAGTATTTACTGGGAGTGAATACACTGGTTTATTACAAGTTATTGATAATTTTTACAATGGTTGGGACTGGGCTGTTCTTATAGCGATCAGTTCGTGCACGTATGGGCTGGATGCGGTTATGGTGTCGAACAGCAATTCTCGGGCTAGGGATCTCAGGTGGTAGTAGGAGCCGGTGTCGAGGATGGTGTAGAAACTTCTTACCAAATTTTCAGATGAGGTCGTGGTGATGGTCAATGAGAGTCGAAAGGGTCAGTGTGTTGAGCGCTTCTTGATATGTGGAGTAGGAAGGGGAGAGAATAATCTTGCATGCCCTCTTTTGCACTTTTACTAGGTGTTTACGTTGTGTGGCATTTAGGGAGGAAGACCAGGTAGGGGAGGCATAGGTGAGCTTGGGAAGTATGAATGTTGTGTAAACACTGAGGAGCTCGGGTGCAGGAACTCCGAGGGACTTGAGTCGGCGGAGGAGGTGGAGACGGAAACTGGAGGATTTGACAACTTCACTGACGTGTGGTTTCCAATTTAGTGTGTGTGTGTGTGTGTGTGTGTGTGTGTGTGTGTGATATCTTTGCTGCCCGTCATACATGACAGCGACAGCGACATCGGAGAAGCAATAGCTTCTTCTCTTCTAGCGTCTAGTGACCCACTTGATTAATAAGTGCAAGGCGGACCCTGTGGGCAGTGCCACAAAGAGGCGTATTAAATACGTGCTAGATCAAGTGGTGACGATCATCCCCTGGCAGCACAACAGAGGCCAGTGTTTACGAGTTGTAAATACTTGGCAATGTTTGTTGTGAGTTAACAGCCCCGGAAAGGAACCGCTAGTAGGCCTTTTCGGAGATTCTTTTAATTAACAACAACTCCTGTTTTTCCCTTAGATTGTTTCCTTTTTAATTAAGGGGTGGTGGCTCACTATCCCAGACCAGCCCCATGAGGGGGGGGGGGGGGGCAAACAAAAAAGAAAAACATCACCCCCTATCCCTCGCAGAGGGAAAGGCGGACGACCAGGACCGAAATTACCAAAGTAGTACCTCTTCCCGAAGTGGAGAGGTACAAGACACAACATTACATAGGCCACTAACAGACCGACAAACGTACGGCTTTCAGATAAGACCTGAGAACAACGGAATCATTAGGTAACGGGGGAATGACCAGGGCTCCTTTGATGGCATTAATGGGTTTATTATAAGTAAATGTATTAAGGTCGTCATTGGAGACGTGGCGAATGCCAGGCGCCTGAGGAACGGTGAACTGCAGGTCGAGATAATGAACTCTAGTCATGTTAAAGACGCCATGCATTTTCAATTCTTCCATAATTATGAAGTAAAGGCCTATGTACCAAACTTCCTCAATACTTGCAAAGGGGTTGTTATTAGCCCCGAATTTCAGCATTTGAGAGAAGATAATATTGTGGATTTTACGAAGGATCAAAACGTAGTTGGCTGCTAGATTTTTCACAAAGATAATTGACGGTAATAGACGGAACACATGGACAGTAACCTTGACATTTAGTAAGACATTCCTACCTGAACACGTAGTGGTTGGGTTTGAGAGGGTTGCTGTGCAATCCTACATCCCCTTGCCACTTAGATATTTTAAGTGCCAGCAGTTTGGACACAACGCCAAGTACTGCAGGAATCCTGCAGTATGTGTGTGTGTTGTGCCCATAACGGCGTGCACGAGCAAGAATGCACATAGGCTACCCTGAAGTGTAACACCTGCAAGGTGGGTCATGCTGCTTCTGGCCGGACCTGTGAGGTCTGGAAGAAGGAGTTTGAGATATGCAGAGTTGTTGCACTGCAAAGAATTGGCTATAAGGAGGCGAGAAAACATATGGAGGGAACCCAAACCCCTACACAATGAGTCTCGTATGCCCAGATGGCCAATGCTAAGGTGAAGATGACCAACTTTCCTCACAGGTAGACCTAACCCAGAAAAAGGAAGTAGAGATTGAACCGACCGACAAATTATTTGAGACAAAACCAAGAGACATTAATGAGATAGCCCCGGCCCCTTCCACTACGGCTGGGAAGAGTGATAATAAAGCTAAAACTTCGCAATGCACATTCAAACTCCTCTAGGGCTCGTCACCAACGACATCAGAAATAAAATCTCAACACTCAATGAATAAACCAAAGACTCTTTCATAACATTCATCAGCTCGCTGTTATACCTCCGTGACGTCTACGGATGCCATGGAGGCCTCAACCACACTAGGGAAGGACGATCAGCCGATCCCCTAAGACTCATCCTCACCGAAAAAAAAAAATATATCCTACACAGAAAAACGTTTCCTCTAACTGCACTTAAACCAAACGTTCACTATATTACACTGGAATTGTAGAGCTGCTCGGAAAAAGCATGTACAGTTTGTGCTCTTGAAATCAAAACACGTGTCAGATATCTTCTGTCTACAAAAGACAAAAGGTCGGAGGATGACCCTCTTCCCTTCAGAAACTATACGTCATACAGGAATGATAATGGAAGAGGTTTCGCTCTGTACATACATGAGCGACTGCCTCAGATAAAGATTGTGTTAAACAATCCTCTGTGTGCGGTGGCATGCAGGGTGAAATTTAACGCCACTCATATAAGTGGTTGTTCCATATATATCGCTCCTCACAGGTCTCTAGATGTGGAGGAGCTGGATTCCCTAGTGAGGCAATTGCCCCTCAAAAGCATCATTATGGGGATTTTAATGCTCACCACCACACCTGGGAGATGAAAGTAGGTATAGAAAAGGGGACCAAATAGCGAACTAGATCAGAAAATATCATCCTATCACTGTTGAATGACGGTAGTGAAACTCGATTAGATGATATGTACGGCACCCTATCGGCTATAGATTTATTTTTAGTCGGTGGGAGTTTATACCCTGACACAAGACGGGAAATTTACGATGACCACTTGGGTAAAGACCATTTCCCAATTTGTTTTTCTGGTGAAATCGGCTTGACGGATGCAGCTTCGATGAGTCGATTTAATTTGAAGAAGGCAGATTGGGTGTTATTTTCAAGGGAAGCAGTAGTGAACTGTCCCGACGCAGACATAAACACTAAAATTAAACCTACTGAAGATACAATCATCAATGTGGAGACAAAATCTATTCCGAAGATTTCTACAATTCACGGCAAGCTTGGAGTTCCATGGTGGAATACAGATTGCGAACAAACGAGGTTCAGAATATTCAACCGAGAACCCAACCAGATTAATCACATAGAGTTTAAGACGGCGAGGGTTCGATCACGAAGTTTCATTAAGGAAAGCAAAGGCAGGTCCTGGCAAGAATTCGTCTCCACTGTCAATAAGGACACTCCTTCATCTGACATGACATGAAATAATAGTGACAGGGGGGAAGGAGGTTCAGGGGAAGAATAAAGGGAGGATTGAAGTGAATTTTAGGAGGAGAGACTAGGTGCAGTGGCTGAACACCACTTGCGTGAGGGAGCATAAGATGGAGGCAGCAGCAACTCGCCCGGACTCGGCCAGGCGGCGACAGGACAGTCAGTCTAGCGTCAGGTCAAGCGTCAGGTGCGTGTTGGGTTGGGCCATGGATTCTCAGTGCTTGGTCGGCTAGATTGTGTGTGTTGTTTTCTCTTGTGGAGGAAATGTCTTGGTCTTCTCTCTTGGTATTCTTCTTAGCTTGATGTAGATTTTCTTCTAACTCTCCTCCTCTTCTTGCTTTCTTGAAGTGTCCATTCATTCGTGTTTGGGTCTTGTTGTTCGTCTTCCTCGTGTCTTATGTCTTATTTCTTCGGAGGGAGATAGGAAGAAACTGGTTCTCAAATAGGGTGGTGGACGAGTGGAACAAGCTTAGCAACTATGTAGTAAGTGCGGGAACTCTGGAAAGTTTCAAAAGGAGGCTGGATAGATTCATGGATGATAGAGAGTGGTAGTAACTCTCGACAGGAGCTGCCATGCACAGGCCAACCGGCCTATTGCAGACTCCTTATTTTCTTATGTTCTTATGTTATGTCCTCATAGGTGTGGAAGAAGTCGGAGACGGTGAGGTTGACCACGTGGGCTTCAGCTCCACGGGCCTCGTGGTGTTCTTGATTCTGTGTGGCGGGTGTCTTTCCTTGGGTTTTCTTTTCTTGGGTTTTCTTTTCTTGTTTTTTCTTTTCTGCTGGTTTTTTCTTGTCTTGGGAGCTTACAGCAAGGAGGACCTCTTTGTAGCTCAGTTTCTTGTCGAGTCGAGCCTTGGCTATCCTACATTCCTCCTTCCATTTCGGGCAGGTCCGATCGGCGGAGGAGTGTGGGCCGCCACAGGCAGCGCATTTTTTTACTGTGTTGGGGCAGACCGTGTAGCGGTGTCCGGGGCTGCCGCACAGGGAGCAGGTGTCCTCCTGCGCCTCACACTTGTTGACAGTGTGTCCGTAGTACTGGCATTTGTAACAGCGTTTCGGTCTGCAGTAGGGCTTGACTGGCACAGTTACCCACGCCAGTTGAGCCTCCTTGGGTAAGGTTGTATGGTGTCCGATGAGGGCAGTGGTGTCGGACAGCTTCTTCACAACTTGGAGTTGCCCCTTGAGGAGCTCACGCAGCTCTGCTTGGTCCACGTGGGCAATTTCGGCGTGGGAGATTACACCCAGCTTCAGGTTGTCCCACTTGTAGGCAATCATTTTAAATGGAATGCCGTTGATGTCTGGGATCTCCGCGAGCTGTACGGGCATACCCTTCTCGGCGAAGGTGATCTTGATGTCACCATGGAGCTTCAGTCGTTCCACCTTGGTGACCCCCATGATCTCATTAGTTTCAAAGAACTTCTTGAGAATTAGGAGGTTTAATTTCTTGGGGCAGGTCGGCGTATCCGGACGTATCCGCGCCACGTTATCAAACTCGTAACCTATCAAACTCGTAACCGTTCATGGTGAGAGAGGGTTAGAGAGTGTACTGTCCTTCATCTAAAGTGTGGTCGGTTGTTAACCGTATCAGGGGGACGGAGGAGGAGTGCTCCTATTCCTCAACTTGAGAGTGAGGGACAGATTCTGGATAATCCCATATACATTGCCACCTGATTAGATCACCAGTTCGTGCGAGTTAATAGCTCCACGAACAATGATCCTCAGTTTAATCTTGAGAAAGAGAGGGCCGAAAGGATGCTCCTGTCCTGTGAAAGTGGGGAGAAGCAATACTATAACCGTGAGTTTTACATAGGAGATGCTACAGCACCCTGAGCAGGGCACACCTGCTCAGGTTGCTGGGGGGTATACATGGACATCGAGGGCGTTCCTACAGTAGTCTCTTGGAGATATGCTCATGTCGTGCCTATTCCAAAATGGAGTGGCGGTATTACTAACCCAAGTTCGTTCCGACTTATTGCACTCACAAATTGTAAAGTCATGGAGAAAATAATTTAACGTAGGCTAATGTTCTATTTAGAAAACAACAACTTACTAAACGATCAACAATGCGGCTTCTACCATATCAGGAGTACACTAGACCATTTAGTAAGGTTGGAATCAGATATTTAAAAGGCTTTTAAAGCTAGAAAATTTTTAATTAGCTTACTCCTATATATAGAAAAAGCCTATGACATTACTTAGCGAACTGGGATTGTCATGAAACTTTACGCTTTAGTATAAGGGGGCAGCTACCACACTTTATAAAAAAAAGACGTCATTAAATTTACTGTCAAACTTTCGAATAATAACGTAAAGTCGGACACATTTGTCCTCGAGAATAGGATGCCCCAGGGCAGCGTTCTTGGTCCTGCTTTATTTTTAATTATAATGAATGACCTTCTATCACCAGCCCCCGTGCCACAGGGAATTAGGATTTCCCACTATACCTATATAAGCTTTGGGTAGATTTCTCTTAACTTGGCTTATATATAAATAAGTCTTTTCTCCATTTATTGGTAGAATTATATTGGTCACAGTCTATTAGTATATGCACCGTAATTAACACTGTAAGCTGTGAGTTAAGGACGGGGCTCAGCTTGACTGAGTTAGGTCACCCGTCCGATTCTCGTGAGACGCAAGTGAAGACTGGTGCCTGTGAGAGTAGGCTCTGAAGGAGAGACCCTGGCTAACCCTACATTCTCAAAGTCGGATTAATGATAGAAGAATTTCCCCTCACGTGAACAGCACATGGCATCTCACAGCTTATGGAAAATTACAGTAGGGTGATTGGATTATATAAACTAAATGTATTTACCCAAATTTATATAATTGTTATTGCCATGAGACAGGGGCTAATGCATACCGATGATTGTGCTTTGTGGTGTTCCAGCCACAATGCAGGTTGCTGATCTGACTTTCTGCCTCATTTACACACAATTGCAGGGTTTCAATTTGTTCTCGTACTTTGACAACACAGCATACATAATTATATCGTTTCTCACAACATTATTAATATTATTATTATTATTATTATTATTATTATTATTATTATTATTATTATTATTAATATATCATATTATATTTTATTTAATATTAAATTTTTTATTGTTATTATTATTATTATTATTATTATTATTATATTATATTATATTTATATTATATTATATATTATATTATATTATATTATATTATACTATATTATATTATATTATATTATATTTTCATATAAAATCTAATTTTTTTATTAATTTTTATTATTATTATTATTATTATTATTATTATTATTATTATTATTATTATATTATATTATATTTTATTTAATATTAAATTTTTTATTGATTATTATTATTATTATTATTATTATTATTATTATTATTGTTATTATTATTATTATTATTATTATTATTATTATTATTATTATTATATTATATTTTTATTTAAAATCTAATTTTTTTATTTATTTTTATTATTATGATTATTATTACTATTATTATTATTATTATTATTATTATTATTATTATTATTATTATTATTATTATTATTATTATTATTATTATTATTATTATTATTATTATTATTATTATTGTTATTATTATTATAGCCCTGATATTAGTCATTGACCTGTGCCTTGGTGGGCTATTCCAGTGAAAAAAAAGTCAGCTGAGGGAATGCAAGAAGTTTAGGCCTAATTTTCAACAAACGCCTTACTTGGAGAGGCCATATTTTTAACGTAATAAATAAAACCTCCAATTCAGCTATCATTCTGAAGTACCTATGTCTTTATTGATGTTGTATAAGTCCCAAATTAGATAAAAAAATAGATTACTCTCTAAACTGACAGTCATTCAGAACAAATGCCGAGGTATTAGTATTGGAGCACTCAAGTGCACGAGGATCTCGAGACTAGAGATAGAGGCGAACATCCCCCTATTACAGCAGAGGAGGGAATACCTAACGTTATTTTATGGGTTCAAGGTGGCAAGGAAGTGTGAGACCTCACACCCCCGCGGAATTAATTCCTTTGCCGCCCACCTCTACTACTTAACAACACAAACTGGGGTCTCGCTAAATGACACTGATAAACCTATAGCAAGCAATATTCCACCTTGGGAAGTCAGGAGACTATTTGTCTCCACTGAGTGGCTCCCAAGGAAGAATCAGACCTCCCAGGTGGAGATACTAATTAAATTCATAGAACACTTCCTGGTGTTTCGGGACCACGCCCGTCTATATACAGACGGGTCCAAAACTGATACTAGCGTCGGTGCAGGCATCTGGTCCAAAAACTATCAATCAAGATATCGTTTACCAGACCACATAACAGTGTTTACAGCGGAGTTGTTCGCCGACAAGGCCATTGACCACGCAACCAATTCCAATAGTGATAAATTAGTTATATTCTCACATTCCCTGTCAGCTCTCAAAGCAATTAAAAGTGGTCAAACCGAAATGAATGAAATACATTGCAACATTATCAATAAACTACACTCAACTGACAAAAGCATTTGTCTGTGTGGGTGCCCGGACATTGCAACATAGCAGGTAATGAAAGAGCAGACCGATTAGCCAAATCTGCAGTAGAACTTAGGGTACCGAAAGCGTACCCCGAGAGCTACTACGGTGTCTCTCCCTAAGTAAACTTAGTCAAAATTGGCAAAGCAAATGGACTGTATTGCACATCACACACAGAGTCAAACATGCAATTGAAGAGTGTTTCACCGCATATAGGAATAACAGGAGAGAAGAGGTTGTAATTGCACGGTTGAGGATGAATGTTACTTTTATTACTCACCTCGGCCCGTACATGGATTAATATTTTCCACCGCAGTGTCATACATGTCGCGCAACATTATCAATAAAACACCTCTTGTGGTATTGTCAAGACTACACCATACTGAGGAGGCGACTCCAAGCCTGTGTATGGAAGAAAATACCCTCTCCGGTGGAGAGCCTCCTTACTGACAATGGCAAAGTCACCGACGAGCTGACAAGATACATTAGAGAGATCCGATTCATCGACAAAATGTGATTGGACAGTTGTGTTCACATTGTATTAAAACGTCATATGTACTGTATAAATATATGTACATATATATATATAATTATATATAAATATATATATATATATATATATATATATATATATATATATATATATATATATATATATATATATATATATATGTATATATAATGTCTTAAAGGCTGTGAATCGAGATTTATGGACGTAGATCCGACACGAAATTATTTTTTAAGGGTTTAGTGAAGTTATCTCTGTATCTGTCCATCTCAGTCAGTTTCTTTGCCTTTCTTTCTGTCTGTCTGTATGTATATCTCTCTCTCAAGTACAGTATATTAATGTATGTGTGTGTGTGTGTGTGTGGGCGATTGCCGATCGACACCAGGCCTCAGAAAGGATTTTATCTGAAAAAAATTCTCCCTCTGTCGGAAAATTTGATGTGTTAGAAACAATAAACAATACCTAATTCCGTATTGTATATCTTCTTAATTTGTGACTTCTTTAACTTTGTTTGATGGTATGGAAGTTATTGTGACTTTTAAGCGAGCCATGCGAGCCAACACTCTGCCATCCAGTTAATGGCTCTGTAACTAAAGTTCGTATATCATGCATGCCTCCACCTTCCTCAAATTAAGAAAAACGACACAGTACTTGTAATAAAGGTCTGACTTAGCCTGCGAAATATTAGCCAAGGAACTTCATCGAGCTGTTTTGTGACACATTTTTTCTCTTCTAGATACATAAGATAACTGTGTGCAGGAGACCAGGCCTTTAATTAGTGCGGAGTTCAGAATGCCTTTTGACTGTCCTTTTTTTTTGACAATGATGAATCGTTTTTATATTTGCATACATCTGTTTATACTTCACAGGAGAAAGTTTCATGCGAGTAAAGGTTTAAAGTAATATTTATATACTCGAACATCTTATGCACGATGAGGGACACGTGTTCATTTGTCTCCCCTCCCTGTCGGCGCTACTGCCCTCCCTAAATAGAATCTTTTTATTAACTGTAAATTTTTATGCATGGTAAGATATATATTTGACAAACAGCATATGTGTCCCGCCTATTTGTTGGGTCCTGCCCCACCAAAAAATCCTTACTATGATACTGACCCTTCCCTTCTTTTTTCTCATACCTCATCCCTTCCTCTTCCTTTGTTCCTTCCTCTCCCCTCATTCCCCGTTTTCTTCCTGTCCTTCCTTCTCCCCTTTCTGTTTGTCTGTCTGTCTGTCTATCTAACGCTTGTCATCTTTACTTTCAGCTGTGGGAACTGTCAGTACGAGATGTAATGCTGAAAGACGCAGGCACCTACGAGTGTCAGTTGACCACACATCCTCCCACCTCCCTCTTTTTCATCCTCAAGGTGGTAGGTGAGTGTCGGGAGGTAGGGACGGGGAGTAAGAAGGGGAGATGAATCGATGGATAGATAGATAGATAGATGAAGGAAGAGAGGAAGGGAAAATGTAGACAAATATACACAGAAAAGCAGGGAAGTAGAGAGAGTGAACAGAGAAAGAAAGGAGAGAGAAAGAGAGAGTTAGAGTGCGCGCGTGTGTGTGTGTTGGTCGCCAGTAAAACTCCACTAACCTTGACAATAACAGAACATTTCCATGTACACACACGCAGCCCTCCAGTCCCTCCCCACGCCACTTATCTTCACCCCAGCCCCTCCTCGCACCACTTACCCTTACCTCCAGCCCCTCCCCACGCCACTTATCTTCACCCCAGCCCCTCCTCGCACCACTTACCCTTACCTCCAGCCCCTCCCCACGCCACTTAACCTCACCCCACGCCACTTACCTTCATCCCACGCCACTTACTCACAGCCCCCACGTCACTTACCCACACACCCCACGCCACTTACGCTCACTCCCCACGCCACTTACACTCCTCCACCACGCCTACTTGCCCTCAACCCCAGCGCCACTTACACTTATCCCCCACGCTATTTACACCCCCACGCCACTTACCCTCAACCCCTGCGCACTTAGACTCACCCCCACGCCACTTACACTCACCCCCTATGGCACTACCAACACCCTATAACCCCCCCCCCCCCTTACGCTAATCTCAACATTCTCAAAGGTTGAAATTCCTACCTTAAGTGCACTAGTGAGAACGTAATGACCGTATCTGGTTCATTAAAAGACAAATGTTCTTAACTTAAATTGGTCATTAACTTTAGGCATGAGAACGAATATACTTAACCGACTAACTTCAGCTGCAAAGGTTCTTAAACTAAACTGTTCTAAAAACAGTACTTGTAAGGGCCTTCTTGACTAGATCGCTGGAGCTAACACGCAATGGTGGACTCTCAAAGATTCTTATGTTAAATATCTCCCGTAACTGTAGTTGCAAGAGTGCACAGTACTTAACTCTCTCACTTCAGCTACAGTAGCGAAATTTTATATGACATCTAATGTGATTTGAGACTCTACCTTGAGAAGATGTGATGTTAGGAGAAAACAAAACTTAGAAGTGTGTGCGTGTGTGTGTGTGTGGGTGTGTGTGCATTAGAGGTACCATTATAAATAAATACATAAATAAATAAATATATATATATATATATATATGTGCAAGTAAATCACTGTAGGTGCGCGTGATCTAGGTATATGCTGATAATCACAAGGAAAGAAGAAAACACGAAGTTCCCAAGCGCTTTCGTGTAATTCACATCTTCAGGGGTGAGTACAGTCTGTACTCACCCCTGAAGATGTGAATTACACGAAAGCGCTTGGGAACTTCGTGTTTTCTTCTTTCCTTGTGGTTATCAGCATACACACACACACACATATATATATATATATATATATATATATATATATATATATATATATATATATATATATATATATATATATATATATATATATATATATATATATGAAATAATACACAAATATTGGAGAAAAAAAACAGGCAATGTGTTACTACCATACGTAGTGGGAAAAAGTCGACCATTATTTAAAAGTAAATGTTAGTCCCATAGCCATGACGGGCGGAGAGGGACAGTGTGGATACAAAAGGGGGTAACATGACCGGCACTGTACTCAACCTCTTGCACTTCCTTAACTGTGAACTAAGGTGCACAATATTAGGTGTGTGTTTGGAAGTGGTTTCAAACTGCTGTAAGTCGTAGTTAAGAGAGAATATGTTGACGTGATTTTAAACTGCTGTAAGTCGTAGTTAAGAGAGAATATGTTGACGTGGTTTTAAATTTCTGTAAGTCGTAGTTTAGAGGGAATACGTTGACGTGGTTTTAAACCGCTGTAAGTCGTAGTTAAGAAACTATGGCCCCTTGAGGTGAATAATACATAGATGTCTCCACAGTGGCACTGATCTTCATGTGTTATCACTAGTGCCAGCAGTGCCGTGAACCTTCACACTGGCAATGACCTTCATGTGTTCTCACTAGTGCCAGCAGTGCCGAGGGCAAGCCATTACTTCCGCCAGACGAGAAGTGATTACACAGATCTCGCGTGGACTAACGAAGAAGAGCAATTTGAGAATTCTCTAATTGTAACTTTTCCTTTCACACATATTCCAGTGGATTTCTCCTACTTTCTTCGGGCCAATTTTCCTGTTCCTTCCTCCACTTCACCACGTTCTTAATTTTACTGCGTAATTCTAACACTTTTCCTGTTTATTTTCTTAATGCAATTTTTTCTAAACGCAACTTCTCTAAATTTACAATACAATTCTTACACTTTTCTCCCACATATTCTTTATTTATTTCGCGTAATTCTTCTAATTCTCCCGCATAATACTTCTAATGATACCCGTGTAATTTTTCTATAGTGCTTATCCAAATTTTGAAGCTCCACTTTCTATGCATAATCCTACCGTCTTTACCGACGAAATTCGCTAACTTTCCCTCGAAATCATCTCAGTTTCCCGCGAAATTTCCGACTTAACTCCAGGAGAACTGCTGCAACACTTACCATTATTAATGGTTGTACCGAAAAGTGTTTTTTCAATACGTATTATGTTCGTTTGTGTTGATTATATATATATATATATATATATATATATATATATATATATATATATATATATATATGTACATATATATATATATATATATATATATATATATATATATATATATATATATATATATATATATATATATATATATTGATAAAATCACACAGGGAAAAGGGAAACAATGGAGCTCCTTTGCTTTCTTCACTATTCAAGGCATCTTCAGTGCTCTTGTGGTATGGTTGGTAACGTTCCTTAGTCCCATGCAGTAGGTCGAGGGTTCGAGTCCTGGCTGGTGAGGTAGTAGACTATATGTTCAAAGTCTGTGTGTTATATGGACTAAAAATGAAGTATATATATATATATATATATATATATATATATATATATATATATATATATATATGCTGATAACCACAAGGAAAAAAAGAAAACACGTAGTTCCCAAGCGCTTTCGTGTAATTCACATCTTCAGGGGTGAGTACAGACTAAGGAGAAATGCATAACAAGGCAAATATAAATACAGTAGAAAAAGGTTATTAGGTAGTGACCCTACAAATTTTCAAAAAGCACCACAGCAGTCGGTAGTCAGGTCAGAGGGTAAGATGACCCAATCTTCTCACCTGGTTACAAATCTTCTTAATTACGAAATTATCCAGTTTGTACATACCATTACTCAAATTCATGTTGACGGATTCCGTATGTTTAATGAGACTGGATTCTATAATGTTCCTACTGTCAATTGAATTACACCTACAGTGATTTACTTGCATATATATATATATATATATATATATATATATATATATATATATATATATATATATATGTATATATATATATTATATATATATTTTATATATATATATATATATATATATATATACAGTATATATATATATATATATAGAGAGAGAGAGAGAGAGAGAGAGAGAGAGAGAGAGAGAGAGAGAGAGAGAGACTCACCCCAACCCCACTACCTGACAGAGGCCAGGGCAATACTCCAGGGGGCGCCAGAAGTCCATGTCCAGACGGGGGTCAGCCTACGTCTGCACTGCTCGGTCCAGCAAGCCACCCAACCCCCAGCCTTCATCTTCTGGTTCCACAATGGTAGTATGATCAACTATGCCCCCCGGCGGCCACTCAGGGTCCTCAAACACCACTATAGTAGCACACTCCTTATGGCCGATGTTACTTGGGACGACGCTGGTGCATATAGATGTGAACCTCACAAGGCTTCTCCAGCCAACCTTACTCTGCACGTCGTGGCTGGTGAGTTACAGGTTATAGAGGTAGGTTAGAGTTCATGGTTGGTGAATTACAGGTTATAGATGTAGATTAGAGGTCATAGCTGGTGAATTACTGGTTATAGAGGTAGGTTAGACGTCATAGCTGGTGAATTAGGTGAATTACAGGTTATAGAGGTAGGTTAAAGGTCGTAGATGGTGAATTAGGTGAATTACAGGTTATAGAGGTAGGTTAGAGGTCATAGCTAGTGAATTACAGTTTATAGAGGTATGTTAGAGGTCATAGCTGGTGAATTACAGGTTATAGAGGTAGGTTATAGGTTATAGCTGGTGAATTACAAGTTTCAAGGGTATGGTATTGACATACGGGGACGTATAAGTGTCAGATACAGGGAGATAGTGTGGTTAGTTAGAGTTCAGGATATTGAGTTAATATAAGCTATAGTTAGGTTAGGTTATGCTATTTTTAGTTCGATTAAATTACAGCAATTATGTTATGCTATGTAAGGTTAGGTTTGGTTGGATTAGGCCAGGTTAAGTTAAGTTATACTAAGGTTAGTTTATGCTATGTTAAGTTCGATTTAATTATATTAGGTAAGGTAAGGTTAGGTTATAGTTTTTCATGTAAAAATATGAGTTTATTTTACCTAACACACACAGAGACTTCAGGTGCGTAATATAACAACTCGTGAATTATTGACAGACGGTAGAGACTAATGCCATGTCAAGAATATATTATCTTTTATTAACTCTCACATTAGTTTACGAGGTTTTGTGTTGCTAGGTTAGAAAATATGAAGGTTGGGTGACAACTAAAATGCCAGTTGAAATATATTGTGAAGTTGTTGATGGATAGTGGAAAGTAGCATCAATTGAGGATATTATTATTATTATTATTATTATTGTTATTAATATTATTATTATTATTATTATTATTATTATTATTATTATTATTATTATTATTATTATCCAATTTCGGTGGCAGAACAGAAAATATGAAGAGTTTGTTATATCTGGTTGGAGGAGATACCTCAGGGGCGCCCCCGTATTGGAACACGTCGTACATTATTGATGGTCTGTAAAAGCTAATAAAATTAGAATAAGTTCATTTTACCAAGATTTTGTTGGTATTATTATTAAAGATAATTGGTTGGCAGGGTAAGGAAAGGGGACATAGATCTCAATCTCGTATTGAAATTGTTCTTTGATCATTAGTGGTTGATGACTATTAAATAAAGAGAGGAAGGGTAATTTTCAATTATTAAGAAGTTTTTTCTTTTAAAAAGGAGATTTCTCGCAGCTTTTGATAAGGTGGACGATATGTTGAAGAGTTTATTATACCAAGTGGGAAGAGAAGCCCGAAGAGAACGTTGGAACCTGTAGAAAAAAAATTATTCTGTGACATACCTGTAAAATGAAAATAAGAAAATTACAAGAAAATAATATTCGTTTGCTAGGAACTCCCAATAACAGAGAATTCCCGCTATTTTGATGGCAGGAGCGATATGGCTGATGAGTTTGTTGTACCTGACGCGGAAACAAACTTCGTGCGTATTGGAACACGAGGGTTATTAATAATGAATAATGAAGATATTAGCCCAGAAAAAAGAATATTACCTACGTGACTTAGACTCATTTTCCAAGATGTTATCACTACAACATAAGTTTCATTACCAAGGCCAGGTTGTCACGGCGGCACACCTTGCTTAATACTTAATTGTCTCAACCAGACAAAGCGAATATTAGAACACATTGTTAAATACAGCTGCATAAATTTACAGTAAATACGGAAACGCTTGATTTATAAAGACTCTCAAAATATAATTAATATATTTTGACTCAGTGTACCATTTTTTGTTGTTGTCTTTGTTGAAGAGTTTGGTGTATGTGGCATAAAGAGACGCATAGTACTGAACTATAAGTTTTGGCTGGACAACATAATCATCCTAATACTAAATGAAGACTAATTTAAAAAGATCTTATGAAATAAATGAAGTTTTGTCTAGATGGCTAGTTTTTAATGGTGCGTTTACGAGTTTATTGTACATGGTGTGCAAGGTGACCTCCAGCGAGTATTGGAACCAAATTGAAAAAAAAAAAAAATACAAGATAAAAATATAATATTCCTCTACTTAGTAGTTATCGAATATATTTTTCGTTGTATTTGATGGAGATGAAAATATAATGAAGAGATTATTGTTTCTGACATGAACAGAAGCCTTGCGTGAGTATTGAAACATCATCATGAATTGCTGCAAGATCGTAAAAAATAATAGGAAGAAAAAACATTGAAAAGGGATACTAATAATACTCATTTACAAAATTATTGTTCATCATAGATAATTACCAGCCTAATGGCTGGTTTTGAAGAATATTTGTTCTCTGGTGTGGACAGAGCCCTCACGCGAGTATTGGAACACACCGTGAATTCCTGACAGGTAGAGCGTCAAAAGACGACATTTGAAAGAGGAAAAATGATACACATTTATATATTTAAGATAATTTTGGAAAATTTTTCGTTCCAAGAATATGCTTTTTGCTATGGTCAAGAAGACAATGAAGAGTTTATTATACGTCAAGTGAACAATAACCTTATGTAATCACTGCAACGTATTTTGAATCGTAAAAGACTAAAAATAATACTGTTATGGCCATTAATTGATCCCAAATCACTAATATATTGTCGACATTACGAAAAATTTCATCACGAAGCTACCTTTATGGCGATGGCAGAGAGAATGATGAAGAGTTTATAGTACCCGAAGGAGAATTAGCCAATTGCTAGAGCTGAGAACCCTGAATAAGCGATGCAAATACACAAAACAAATGATAAATAAACAAATACATGTAAAATTATTGCTAAACAGACAATATCATTGAAGAATTAAAACAGATTTCGCAAAGTTTTCCCCACAAAACAAGAAAAATATTTAACTTGGTCTTTATTTTCTCGGGTAAATAGACGATGAAGACTCAATTGTCGATGGTCGGGCGAGAGACGCTGATAATATTGGAACCTATTTTAATTGATGTTAGATAAAACAGAAAAAATAAAATAAAATATAGGAAACGATGTTGTTGGAGACTTGACTGGTAGTGACGGAAGCAGAGTCGTTAATAATAATGGAACACGGAAAGCATAAATAAATAAAGAAACAATCTCTTATTTGCCGACAAAACTAGTGACCGAAATGACTATGGAGATGAAGTCTCTATTGTCGATGACGGAAGCGGAGATATTAATAACACTGGAACAGTTAAAATTATGGGAAAAAAATGACTAAATTTTTAAAAACTTACTAAAATTGCAAGCATTTTCGCCCCGAAGACTCTTTATTGACCTGAATAAAAAAGACCATGAAGGCTTGATTGTCGGTGACGTGGAAGAGGGGAAGTGGTGGAGTTTTGGAACACGACGGGAATTGGTTTTCCTAGAAGAAGAAGAGGAAGAAGATGACGGCATATTGACTCGCCTTCAGGGGGTGATTATCTTTAATTCTTTATTATCACGATTTATCTGACGTGTGATACTTACTCTGCCCCTCTCTTTATATGTCTCTCTCTATCTGTTTGTGTCTTTCTCTCTTTATTTACATATCTGTCAATGTGCCTTTGTCTGTCGCTTACTGTCCTCTGTATCTGTCTCTATCTGTGTGTGTGTGTGGTGTGTGTGTGTGTGTGTGTAATAATAATAATAATAATAATAATAATTAACGGTTTATTGAAAGAGCTTGGCAGCTAGAAGGCTGAAAATATACAGTTACATATTTGGGGAATGGGTTTCGAATTTCAAATAATATACAAGTAACATAAGTGACACAAATAAGACATATAATAACTAGATGGGGAAAAGCTCAAACTACAGTTCATTTCAACATAGTGACAGTGCAAGGAGTAGTGTTTACTGGGAGTGAATACACTGGTTTATTACAAGTTATTGTTAATTTTTACAATGGTTGGGACTGGGCTGTTCCTATAGCGATCAGTTCTTGCACGCATGGGCTGGATGCGGTTGTGGTGTCGAACAGCAATTCTCGGACTAGGGATCTCAGGTGGTAGTAGGAGCCGGTGTCGAGGATGGTGTAGAAGCTTCTTACCAAATTTTCAGATGAGGTCGTGGTGATGGTCAGTGAGAGTCGAAAGGGTCAGTGTGTTGAGCGCTTCTTGATATGTGGAGTAGGAAGGGGAGAGAATAATCTTGCATGCCCTCTTTTGCACTTTTTCTAGGTGTTTACGTTGTGTGGCATTTAGGGAGGAAGACCAGGTGGGGGAGGCATAGCTGAGCTTGGGAAGTATGAATGTTGTGTAAACACTGAGGAGCTCCTGTGCAGGAACTCCGAGGGACTTGAGTCGGCGGAGGAGGTGGAGACGGAAACTGGAGGATTTGACAACTTCACTGACGTGTGGTTTCCAATTTAGTTTGTTGTCTATGGTGACGCCGAGGAGCTTCGTGGAATCTACAACCTGGCGTGTGTTCGGACCTAGAGTAATGGAAGGAGGTGGGTGTGTGTGTGTGTGTGTGTGTGTGTGTGTGTGTGTGTGTGTGTGTGTGTAACTTACTGTCCTCTCTATCAGTCTCTATGTGTGTGTGTGTGTGTGTGTGTGTTTTTTTATGTTACTGTCCTCTCTATCTGTCTCTGTGTGTGTGTGTGTGTGTGTGTGTGTTTGTAACTTACTGTCCTCTCTATCTGTCTCTATCTGTGTGTGTGTGTGTGTGTGTGAGTGTAATAATAAAAATAATAATAATTAACGGTTTATTGAAAAATTTCTGCAGCCCGAAGGCTGAAAATATACATTGAACATAAATGACTTATTACATACATTGGTGGTTTAACAAAAGCCTTCATTAGAGAAAGGTAAAGGAACATAAAGTGAACATACAGATTAATGTAGGTGTTGAACAGCAAACTCGTAGTGTAGTAACTCCCTCCCAGATGGTGTTAGGAGGAACTCACGTGGTGTAGTAGTTCCCTCAGATGGTGTTATGAGCGGCTAAACAAGCCGATCAGTGGCGAAGAGGATAAAAGTATGAGGGGCCTCACGTGGTGTAGTAACTCCCTCACAGATGGTGTTATGAGGGGCATCACGTGGTGTAGTAATTCCGTCACAGATGGTGTTATGAGGGGCCTCACGTGGTGTAGTAACTCCCTCACAGATGGTGTTATGAGGGGCATCACGTGGTGTAGTAATTCCGTCACAGATGGTGTTATGAGGGGCCTGACGTGGTGTGGTAATTCCCTCACAGATGGTGTTATGAGGGACCTCACGTGGTGTAGTAATTCCCTCACAGATGGTGTGATGAGGGACTTGACGTGGTGTAGTAATTCCCTCACATATGGTGTTATGAGGGACATGTGGTGTAGTAATTCCCTCACAGATGGTGTTATATGAGTGAGGTTTGTTTCCAGGCCTTCCTATAGTAGACGGATTAACACATCGGTGGTTTTGTTGTTGGGTCTCGCGGGGGCCGTTATCACTGGGTACCTGGGACCTCACTGTGTGAAGGTTAACTTGGGTGCGACTGTTACTGTTGAGTTGTTCTCACTGACTTAAGTACTGTTCACCACTGTTCACCTCGGTTTAACACTGGTTCCGTTCCTCTCCTAAATGAAATTGTAACTTCTGGCGAAAACTTGTTGATATTCCGGTGGGGAGGAGGGTTCAGGGGAGGGGGTTGGTATGGGCCAACTTAACAGTTGACCTGGCTGCTCCGAGAGGAGTGCCAGGTGCGTCTTGACCCTTCGGTGGTCAAGGGTGTAGTGTGTTTGTGTGTTTGTAACTTACTGTCCTCTCTATCTGTCTCTATCTGTGTGTGTGTGTGTGTGTGTGTGTGTGTTTGTAACTTACTGTCCTCTCTATCTGTCTCTATCTGTGTGTGTGTGTGTGTGTGTGTGTGAGTGTGTGTGTGTGTGTGTGTGTGTGTGTGTTTGTAACTTACTCTCCTCTGTATGTGTCTCTATCTGTGTATGTGTGTGTGTGTGAGTGTGTGTGTGTGTTTGTGTGTTTGTAACTTACTGTTCTCTGTATCTGTCTCTATATGTGTGTGTGTGTGTGTGTGTGAGTGTGTGTGTGTGTGTGTGTGTGTGTGTTTGTAACTTACTCTCCTCTGTATGTGTCTCTATCTGTGTATGTGTGTGTGTGTGTGTGTGTGTAATTTACTGTCTCTCTGTACGTGTCTCTATCTGTGTGTGTGTGTGTGTGTGTGTGTGTGTGTGTTTGTGTTTGTAACTTACTCTCCTCTGTATGTGTCTCTATCTGTGTGTGTGTGTGTGTGTGTGTGTGTGTGTGTAGTTTACTATCTCTCTGTACGTGTCTCTATCTGTGTGTGTGTGTGTGTGTGTGTGTGTGTGTGTGTGTGTGTGTGTGTGTTTGTAACTTACTGTCTCCCTGTATGTGTCTATATGTGTGTGTGTGTGTGTGTTTGTGTTTGTAACTTACTGTGTCTCTGTATGTGTCTCTATCTATGTGTTTGTAACTTACTGTCTTCCTGTATATGTCTCTATCTGTCTGTCTCTGCCTGTCACTCTCTCTTTCTTGGGTCAGCCATGTCAATATTGCTGTTATTGTCCATTTTGTATCTGTATTTTTCTGACCAGCGGAACTGTCTCTTTTTCTACTCTGTCTCTCCATCTGTCTGTCTGTCTGTCTGTCTGTCTGTCTGTCTGTCTGTCTGTCTGTCTGTCTGTCTCTCTTTCCTTCTACCCTTCTGTCCATCGCTCTCTTATTATTACAATCACTGTTACTATTATTACGATTGTCATTAATAATGATGAGTGTAACTATAACAATAACGATAACGATAACAATGATGATAATGATGAATGGAGAACCCGACGACGACGATGATGGCGTTGACGATAACGATGATGACTATTATTTTTCTTATAAGAAGCATTAATATTGTAATCATCTTTATTGTGAACACCATCGTAACAACTCACAACCCTTTACGATAAAACATATTATTTTCTTTAAATAATGAAAATGAGAACTAAAAATCTTAATCTAGTGATAGATAACAATGGCAGTTTATAGCATATCACCGTACATAAGATGACCCAAAAGTTTTTACGAGCTTAACTTACGGTAATCTGAGAATTTTAGAGTCATTAATTACCTGCATTTGATTATAATTGAAGTCTGGGATCATTATCATCATTAACCTGTCAGGTAATGGGTAGCCAGGTGGGTTAATTAGTTATAAGACAGGGAGGGAGGGAGGGATAGAGGGAGGAGGTAAGGAGAGTAGAACGTAACACACTCCCCAACGCACTCCACCATCACACATACCGCCAACACACTCTACAGTCTACACCAATGCAGCAACACACTTCACAGAATACAACAATACATCCCACCAACACGCTCTACAAAGACACTCCCTGAACACACTCCCCCAACAGATTCCACCAACACACTCCCCCAACACACACTCACCAACACATCCCACCAACACACTCTCCCCCAGCACATTCTACCCCAACGCATCCCACTAACACACTCTCCCCCAGCACATTCTCCCCCAACGTACCCCACCCACACACTCTCCCCCAGCACACACTCCCCAACACATCCCACCAACACACTCTCCCCCAGCACATTCTCCCCCAACACATCCCACCAACACACTCTCCCCCAGCACATCCTCCCTCAACGTACCCCACCCACACACTCTCCCCCAGCACACACTCCCCAACATATCCCACTAACACACTCTCCCCCAGCACATTCTCCCCCAACGCATCCCACCAACACATTCTCCCCAGCACACACTCCCCCAACACATCCCACCAACACACTCTCCCCCAGCACACACTCCCCAACACATCCCACCAACACACTCTCCCCCAGCACATTCTCCCCCAACGCATCCCACCAACACACTCTCCCCAGCACACACTCCCCCAACACATCCCACCAACACACTCTCCCCCAGCACACACCCCCCAACACATCCCACCAACACACTCTCCCCCAGCACATTCTCCCCCAACGCATCCCACCAACACACTCCCCCCAGCACACACTCACCAACACATCCCACCAACACACTCTCCCCCAGCAAACGCTCCCCAACACATCCCACCAACACACTCTCCCCCAGCACATTCTCCCCCAACATATCCCACCAACACACTCTCACCCATCACACACTCCCCCAACAGATTCCACCAACACACTCTCCCCAACACACACTCACCAACACATCCCACCAACACACTCTCCCCCAGCACATTCTCCCCCAACGCACCCCACCAACACACTCTCCCCCAGCACACACTCCCCAACACATCCCACCCACACACTCTCCCCCAGCATACACTCACGAACACATCCCACCAACAGTCCCCTAACCCACTCTACTAAGAATAGCCTGGGGTCGTGTTGGTCTCCCAGAGAAACCGTGTCCTCTCAAACATACAGGCCAGTGATGGATTCTTGAGCGGTACATAAAAGGTGAAATATTTAGTGGGCAGAGAGAGAATATAAGGGAAACACAGAAAGCATAAAACTGTAATATATATAAGGAAGAGAGAGGGAGATTACACAACTCGGCGAAATAACGTCTCATGAAAATATTTCGTCTTGTCAGGTTGAATATATATTCTCAGTAACACACACACATACACGATGAAGTTTCTCCTATATTTATCAATCTTTTTCTTCTCCCCCTCTCTCTCTCTCTCTCCCTTTTTTTTTTCTCTTATCAACGTTACTTGGCCCATGAATATATATCGCCCTGTTGGGTTAAAATTATTTGGTGCTACTATAGTATGCGGTCTACCATGCTGGTGCTACTATAGTATGCGGTCTACCATGCTGGTGCTACTATAGACGCTACAGTGTAAATATCCTGGTACACCAACTCTAGTTCGGTAGACTGCATACTATAGTAGCACCAAATATTTTCTCACCAAAACACACACACACACACACACACACACACACACACACACACACACACTACCACTGCTACTACTGTTTCCTGCTGTCACTCGGAATCGAGTATGACGATCATCCAGCTATGATATAATGATATGAGTTATTTGGGATGTCACCTTCATTGGTGAGTTTTGAGGTGACTAAAGAGACCGATATGGGACCGGCAGAGCTGTTCACAGATGTTGCACCTGTGGAGGGCTACATCGAGTGTGGGAGGGGCGTTGGCAGCGTCTTTCAGGGGTTGGCGCTTGTCTGCCTCAGTTTGCTGTCGGGCTAACTCAAAAGTATTGACATCTTCTCGCGTGGTTCTCCTCCAAGCATTACGATGTGGAGTAATTGTCTCCCAGGTGAGGGGGGTCGATTTGACACTTTTTCAGGTTTGTCTTAAGACTTTCCTTATACCTTTTCAGGTGCCCACCAGCGTTACGTGTACTATTAGTGAGGTGACTGTAAAGTAGCTGCTTTGGCAGTCTACTGTCGACCATGCGGGTAACATGACTAGTCCAGCGTAGTTGTACACACACACACACACACACACACACACACACACACACACACACACATACACACACACATAAGATGGATGTTTCTATTGTATGTATAAATATTTTTTTTTCCGTGATAGCATTCTCCGTTCGTCTCTTTCTTTAGTCAAATCATCATCACCTAAGTCATGAATATATTTCCCGTTGTCAGAAATATATTATCTGCGGGTAAAAAATTCCGTAAAAAAATATGTATCTATATCTTTTTTTAAATAGACGTAAATTTTTCAGAATAAAACAACATTAATTAAATATATTTCCTCATCACCTGAAACATACGAAGTCAATGATTCCTCCGACAAAAAAAAAATATGAATCGAGAAACATATTTCCCATACATCTCTTGAACTTTAAAATTATAATAACATTAATTAAATCTTGAATATAATTCCTCAACACTTGTAAAATACTTACGCGTAAAAGACAAAAAAATGACAATTGACCTAAACATTAATTCTCCCCTCCTCTTCTCTCGTCTTGGTCTACTGGAGTGAAAGTTCAAGTCGTAAGGGAGAGATATAAAAGAAAGTAAGAGAGATACAAAAGAAAGGAAGAGACAGAAGAGGAAGTAACAGAAACAACGTAGAAAGGAAGAAAAATTAGAAGAAAATAAAAGAGACACAGAAGAAAGTAAGAGAAACATGTAAGAGAATAAGAGAGATATATAGAAGAAAGGATAGGATATAAAAGAAAGAAGAACTTCTTTGTATCCGAATTTTTTTATTTCATGTGTTTGGGGGAAAAGAGAGAGAGAGAGAGAGAGAGAGAGAGAGAGAGAGAGAGAGAGAGAGAGAGAGAGAGAGAGAGAGAGAGAGAGAGAGAGACCATCACAATAGAAGAAAATTACCTCCACATGTCATCATCACCTTAGAACCACACAAGGCACCTCTCTCTCTCTCTCTCTCTCTCTCTCTCTCTCTCTCTCTCTCTCTCTCTCTCTCTCTGCGTCCCTTATTCCTCCCTTACCTCTTTATTATCGTCTTCCTTCTCCAAATCCTCCTCCCCCTTCACCTCGTCATCCTTTCTCCTTCTCCTCCTGATCCCCCTCTCTCTTTTGCACCTCCTTCTGGACCCCATCTTCATATTCCTCCACCACTTCACCCTCTACATCCCCCTTTTTCTGAACCCCAGCCTCTTCCACCAACACCACTTCATCACCCTCTTTATCCTCCTACTCTGCCACACCCCCTCCTCCTCTTCCACACCACTCTTCTTCTCTTCCTCCTCCTCTTCCACACCACTCTTCTTCTCTTCCTCCTCTTCTTCCACACCACTCTTCTTCTCTTCCTCCTCTTCTTCCACACCACTCTTCTTCTCTTCCTCCTCCTCTTCCACACCACTCTTCTTCTCTTCCTCCTCCTCTTCCACACCACTCTTCTTCTCTTCCTCCTCTTCTTCCACACCACTCTTCTTCTCTTCCTCCTCCTCTTCCACACCACTCTTCTTCTCTTCCTCCTCCTCTTCCACACCACTCTTCTTCTCTTCCTCCTCCTCTTCCACACCACTCTTCTTCTCTTCCTCCTCCTCTTCCACACCACTCTTCTTCTCTTCCTCCTCCTCTTCCACACCACTCTTCTTCTCTTCCTCCTCCTCTTCCACACCACTCTTCTTCTCTTCCTCCTCCTCTTCCACACCACTCTTCTTCTCTTCCTCCTCCTCTTCCACACCACTCTTCTTCTCTTCCTCCTCTTCTTCCACACCACCTTTCTTCTTCTCCTGGACGTCTCCTTATCTCAAACAACCCCCAAATAACTCTCAAATTTGTCTCGCGAGTTTCCCCTCCCACAAATTTTATCTCATTTGTGAGTCTTTAAACTTATGGAGACGATCGAGAGACAATGTTTTCTAATACCTACGATAGAGATAATATTAATAAAGTCTTCTAAGTTCTATATACTGAAAGTTTTCTAATTCCTAGGATAGAGACAATATCAGAAAAGATTTCTAATACTTATAACAGAGATAATACTGATAACGTTTTCTAATTTCTAAATGCTGAACTTGTTTTCTAATACTTGTGGTAATAAAAATAATGGTTTCTGCTATATAAGATACAAAGATCTTACAGTTGATGACATTTCGATAGATAGTGGTTTCTTTGGTCAATCATTTACAAACTTAAAAAAAGTGTCAATATTTTGAAAGACAATTCATTGGCTTCTATTTCTGTTCAAGTTAGCATATTACCTTAGCATTTTCTAAATAGCTTATCCAAATTTTTATATATTTGCTTTTAGATAACCAAGGGTATTTATTTCCAAATTTTTATTTTCACTAATTTCTTAATATTTTGCTTTGTTTACAATATTTACTAGCCTGGTGACGTATTAAAATACTATTTCAATAATTTCACCAATATATAATATTCTCGACATATCTAACAACCGTCATCATCTTTATAAAAATAAAATGTCTCCTTTATTGAATCACTGCACAAATACCTTGAATATATTATCACCCATAAAAAAGAGACAACCTTTCACCATTCACGATACAACCAAGCAACACTGTCACCATTTTAAAACATTATCTCACCAGCAGCTGACAATGACGACCCTTGCACCAAACATGAGCACTGGTGAGGTCGACCATTACATGTGCCTTATTCACCTGTTTCTGACCCTCGCCTCACCAGGTCAGGTCAGGTCAACATTAATAATACCCTTGCCTCATTAAATCAGGTCAGGTCAACGTTAATACTACCCTCACCTCACCAGGTCAGGTCAACGTCAATAATATCCTCGCTTCACTAGGCCAAGTCAACGTTAATAATTCACTCCCCTCACCAGGTCAGGTCACTATTATAATGCTCTCGCCTTACCAGGTCAGGTCACCATTATAATACTCTTACATCACCAGGTCAGGTCACCATTATAATACTCTCGCCTCACCAGGTCAGGTCACCATTATAATACTCTCACCTCACCAGGTCAGGTCACCATTATAATACTCTCGCCTCACCAGGTCAGGTCACCATTATATTACTCTTACCTCACCAGGTCAGGTCACGATTATAATATTCTCACCTCACCAGGTCAGGTCACCATTATAATACTCTCGCCTCACCAGGTCAGGTCACCATTATAAAACTCTCGCCTAACCAGGCCAGGTCACCATTATAATGCTATTGCCACACCAGGTCAGGTCACCATTATAATACTCTCGCCTCACCAAGTCAGGTCACCATTATATTACTCTTACCTCACCAGGTCAGGTCACCATTATAATACTCTCGCCTCGCCTGGTCAGGTCACCATTATAATATTCTTACCTCACCAGGTCAGGTCACTATTATTTAACTCTCTCCTCACCAGGTCAGGTCACCATTATAATACTATCACCTCATCAGGTCAGGTCACCAGTATAATACTCTCATCTCACCAAGTCAGGTCGCCATTATAATACTCTCACCTCACCAGGTCAGGTCACCATTATAATACTCTCGCCTCACCAGGTCAGGTCACCATTATAATACTCTCACCTCATCAGGTCAGGTCACCATTATAATACTCTCACCTCATCAGGTCAGGTCACCCTTATAATACTCTCGCCTCACCAGGTCAGGTCACCATTATAATACTCTCACCTCACCAGGTCAGGTCACCATTATAATCCTCTCGCCTCATCAGGTCAGGTCACCATTATAATACTCTCACCTCATCAGGTCAGGTCACCATTATAATACTCTCGCCTCACCAGGTCAGGTCACCATTATAATATTCTTGCCTTATCTGATTAGGTAAACGGTAATAATATACCTGCATCACCTGGTCAGGTCACCATGATTATGAGATCGGCGCCATGTTTCTTACCAGCATCCCTCAGCCAGTGTCCAACCTTCTATCATCATTTTTTTGTTTTATATACTAATCTGACCTCTGACCTGGGTTGACCTTTCACGTCTGTATCCACCTGACACTTGATATCCATGCCCAGTTGACCTTGAACTTGGCCTACTGTATAACCTCTGTGTTCAAGTGACACATGACCAGTCTATAACCAATAAAGTTAACCATTACCCTCAACTGTGTGGAGAGAGAGAGAGAGAGAGAGAGAGAGAGAGAGAGAGAGAGAGAGAGAGAGAGAGAGAGAGAGAGAGAGAGAGAGAGAGAGAGAGAGAGAGAGAGAGATTACGAGCCAGTGATGGAATTTTAATCAGGTCAGGGAAGTCATGAAGCCACATTTGCAGTTTGAGGGCAATCTGTTCATTGATTTTGAGGTGCAGGAAACCCCCCAACACACACACTCACACACACACACACACACACATAGTAAGGAGTTAAAAATTGGTACCACATTGATGATTTTCTACTCTACTTTACCTGTATTTTATACCTTTACCTGTACTTTATGCCTCTACTTGTACTTTATACCAGTACTTGTACTTTATATCCGCACCTGTACTTTATACCTTTACCTGTACTTTATACCTTTACCTGTACATAATACCTGTACCTGTACTTTAAACCTTTACCTGTACTTTATACCTGTACCTGTAATTTATACCATAACCTGTACTTTACACCTATACTTATATTTATACCTTTACCTCAACTTCATACATGTACCTGTACTTTATACCTGTACCTCTACTTCATACCTGTACCTGTAGTTGCTACCTTTACCCGTGCTTTATACCTTTACCTGTATTTAATACCGTTACCTCTACTTTATACTGTACTTTAAACCTCTACCTATACTTTATACCTTTAGCTGTACTTTATACCTTTAACTGTAGTTTATTCCTTTACCTGTACTTTATTCCTTTACCTGTACTTTTTACCTGTACTTTAAACCTCTACCTATACTTTATACCTTTAGCTGTACTTTATACCTTTAACTGTAGTTTATTCCTTTACCTGTACTTTATTCCTTTACCTGTACTTTTTACCTGTACTTTAAACCTCTACCTGTACTTTATACCTTTACCTGTACTTTATACCTTTACCTGTACTTCATACCTGTACCTGTACTTTATACCTGTACCTTTACTTTATACCCTTACCTGTACTTTATATCCTTACTTGCACTTTATACTTTTACCTGTACTTTAAACCTCTACCTTTAATTTATACCTTTACCTGTACGGTATACCTGTACTTTGTACCTTTACCTGTACTTTGTACCTCTACCTGTACTTTATACCTTTACCTGTACTTCATACCTGTACCTGTACTTTATACCTGTACCTTTACTTTATACCCTTACCTGTACTTTATATCCTTACTTGTACTTTATACTTTTACCTGTACTTTAAACCTCTACCTTTAATTTATACCTTTACCTGTACGGTATACCTGTACTTTGTACCTTTACCTGTACTTTGTACCTTTACCTGTACTTTATACTTTTACCTGTAGTTTATTCCTGTCCCTGTACTTTATACCTTTACCTGTACTTCATACCTTCACCTGTAGTTGCTACCTTTACCCGTGCTTTATACCTTTACCTGTACTTTATACCTGTACTTTATATCTTTACCTGAGCTTTATACCTTTACCTGTACTTAATACCTTTAGCTGTACTTTGTACCTTAGCTGTACATTAAACCTCTACCTATGCTTTATACCATTTCCTGTACTTTATACCTCTACCTTTACTTTATGCCTTTACCTGTACTTTTTACCTGTACCTGTATTTTATACCTTTACCTGTACTTGCAACCTTTACCTGTAAGGGCTACCTTTACCTGTACTTCCTACCTCTATCTAAACGTGCCACCTTTGCCAATACGTGCCTCCCTTACCTGTACTTGCTACCTTTACCTGTACGTGCTACCTTTACTTATCCTTGCTACCTTTACCTGCATGTGCCACCTTTACCTGTACTTACCACCTTTACCAGTACTTGCTACCTTTACCTGTACATGCCACCTTTTCCTGTTTGTGCCTTCTTTACCTGAACTTGCTAACTTTACCTGTATGTGCTGCCTTTATCTCTACATGCTACCTTTACCTGTACTTGCTACCTTTACCTGTAAGGGCTACCTTTACCTGTACTTACTACATTTACCTGTATGTGCAACCTTTATCTGTACATGCTACCTTTACCTGTACTTGCTACCTTTACCTGTAAGTGCTACCTTTACCTGTACTTGCTACCTTTACCTGTACGTGCGTCCTTTACCTGTACTTGCTACCTTCACTTGTATATGCTACCTTTACCTATACCTGCTACGTTTACCTGTACTTGCTACCTTTATCTGTATGCGCCACCTTTACCTGTACGTGCCACATTTACCTGTATGTGCCACCTTTACCTCTATGTGCCACCTTTACCTGTACTTGCTAGCTTTACCTGTACTTGCTACCATTACCTGTACTTGCTACCTTTACCTGAACTTGCTACCTTTACCTATTCGTTCTACCTTTACCTGTACTTGCTACCTTTACCTGTACGCGCCACCTTTACCTGTTCTTGCTACCTTTACCTGTACGTGCCACCTTTACCTGTACTTGCTACCTTTACCTGTACGAGCAACCTTTACCTTTACTTGCTACCTTTACCTGTACTTGCCACCTTTACCTGTACGTGCCACCTTTACCTATTCGTTCTACCTTTACCTGTACGTGCCACCTTTACCTGTACTTGCTACCTTTACCTGTACATGCCATCTTTATCTGTATGTGCCACCTTTACCTGTACTTGCTACCTTTAACTGTACGTGCTACCTTTACCTTTATGGGCTACCTTTACCTGTACTTGCCTTCTTTACTTGTACTTGCTACCTTTACCTGTACGTGCCACCTTTACCTGTATGTGCCAACTTTACACGTACTTGCCACCTTTACCTGTCCTGACTACCTTTACCTGTATGCACCGACCTTTACCTGTACTTGCTACCTTTACCTGTAGGTGCTACCCTTACCTGTACGTGCCACCTTTACCTATACGTGCCACCTTTACCTGTACTTGCTACCTTTACCAGTACTTGCTACCTTTACCTGTACGTGCCACCCTTATCTTAACTTGCTACCTTTACCTGTTCTTGCTACCTTTACCAGTACTTGCTACCTTTACCTGTACGTGCCACCCTTATCTTAACTTGCTACCTTTACCTGTTCTTGCTACCTTTACCAGTACTTGCCACCTTTTACTGTATATGCCACCTTTATCTGTACTTGCTACCTTTGCCTGTTCTTGCTACCTTTACCTGTATGTGCCATCTTTACCTGTACTTGTTACCTTTAGCTGTACGTGCCACCTTTACCTGTACATGCCACCTTTACCTGTACTTGCTACCTTTACCTGTACGTGCCACCTTTACCTGTACGTGCCACCTTTAACTGTACTTGCTACTTTTACCTGTACGTGCCACCTTTACATGTACTTGTTACATTTACCTGTACATGCTACCTTTACTTGTACTTACTACCTTTACCTGTATGCACGGCCTTTACCTGTACTTACTACCTTTACCTGTACGTGCCACCTTTACAATTACTTGTTACATTTACCTGTACGTGCCACCTTTACCTGTACGTGCCACCTTTACCTGTAAATGCTACCTTTACCTGTACTTGCTACCTTTACCTGTACTTGCTACCTTTACCTGTAATTGCTACCTTTACCTGTACGTGCTACCATTACCTGTACATGCTACCTTTAACTTTATGTGCTACCTTTACCTGTCCTTGCGACCTTTACCTGTACGTGCCACTTTTACCTGTACGTGCCAGCTTTACTTGTACTTGCTACCTTTACCTGTACGTGCCACCTTTACCTGTACTTGCTACCTTTGCCTGTACGTGCTACCTTTGCCTGCACTTTCTACCTTTACCTGTTGATGCTACCTTTACCTGTACGTGCCACCTTTACCTGTACTTGCTACCTTTTGCTGTACGTGCTACCTTTACCTGTACTTGTTACCTTTGCCTGTACCTGATGCCTTTACCAGTCCGTGCCACCTATACCTGTACTTACTACCTTTACCTGTACGTGCCAGCTTTACTGTACTTGCTACCTTTACCTATACGTGCCACCTTTACCTGTACTTGCTACCTTTACCTGTACGTGTCACCTTTACCTGTACTTGTTACCTTTACCTCTACGTGCCACCTTTACCTGTACGTACCACCTTTACCTGTACTTGCTACCTTTACCTGTACATGCCACCTTTACCTGTATGTGCCTCCTTTACCTGTTCTTGCTACCTTTACCTCTACGTGTAACCCTTACCTGTTCTCTCTACCTTTACCTGTACGTGCCACCTTTACCTGTAGTTGCTGTCTTTACCTTACCTATACTTGCTACCTTTACGTGTACTTGCTACCTTTACCTGTACTTGCTACCTTTACGTGTACGAGCCACCTTTACTTGTACTTGCTAACTTTTCCTATACGTGCCATCTTTATCTGTACTTGCTACCTTTACCTGTATGAGCCACCCTTACCTGTATGTGTGACCTTTACCTGTAATAGTTACCTTTACCTGTATGTGCCACCTTTACTTGTACATGCTACCTTTACCTGTCCTGATTAACCTTACCATTACGCACCGCCTTTACCTGTTCTTGCTACCTTTACCTATACATGCCACCTTTACCTGTACTTGCAAACTTTAAATATACGTGCCACCTTTACCTGTACTTGCTACCTTTACCTGTACGTGTCACCTTTACCTGTACTTGCTACCTTTACCTGTACGTGCCATCTATACCTGTACGTACCACCTTTACCTGTACTTGCTAACTTTACCTGTTCATGCCACCTTTACCTGTATGTGGCACCTTTACCTGTACTTGCTACCTTTACCTCTACGTGTAACCTTTACCTGTACTCTCTACCTTTACCTGTACGTGCCACCTTTACCTGTACTTGATATCTTTACCTGTACTTGCTACCTTTACGTGTACTTGCTACCTTTACCTGTACTTGCTACCTTTACGTGTACGAGCCACCTTTACCTGTATGTGCTACCCTTACCTGTACTTGTTACCCTTGCCTGTACCTGATACCTTTACCTGTACGTGCTACCTTAGCCTGTACTTGCTACCTTTACCTTTACTTGGTACCTTTTCCTGCACGTGCCACCTTTACCTGTACTTACTACCTTTAGTTGGGCGTGCTACCTTTACCTTTACTTGCTACCTTTAGCTGTACGTGCTGCGTTTACCTGTGCTTGTTACCTCTACCTGTACTTGCTACCTTTACCTGTACTTGCCACATTTACCTGTACGTGCCACCTTTACATGTACTTGCTACCTTTACCTGTACTTGCTACCTTTACCTGTCCGTGCCACCTTTACCTGTACTTTCTACCTTTAGCTGTACGTGCTACCTTTACCTTTGCTTGCTACCTTTACCTGTACTTGCTACCTTTACCTGGTAATGCCACCTTTAATTGTACGTGCTACCTTTACCTCTACTTACTACCCTTAGCGGTACGTGCTACCTTTACCTTTACTTGCTACCTTTAGCTGTACGTGTTGCCTTTACCTGTGCTTGCAACCTTTACCTATACTTGCTACCTTTACCTGTACATGCCACCTTTACCTGTACTTGCTACCTTTACCTGTACTTGCTACCTTTACCTGTACGTGCAACCTTTACCAGTACGTGCTACCTTTACCTGTACGTGCTACCTTTACCTGTACTTGCCACCTTTACCTGTACTTGCTACCTTTACCTGTACTTGCTACCTTTACCTGTACGTGCCACCTTTACCTGTACGTGCCACCTTTACCTGTACTTGCTACCTTTACCTGTACTTGCTACCTTTACCTGTATGTGCCACCTTTACCTGTACTTGCTACCTTTACCTGTACTTGCTACCTTTACCTGTACTTGCTACCTTTACCTGTACGTGCCACCTTTACCTGTACTTGCTACCTTTACCTGTACTTGCTACCTTTACCTGTACTTGCCACCTTTACCTGTACTTGCCACCTTTACCTGTACTTGCTAGCTTTACCTGTAATTGCTACCTTTACCTGTACCGTGCCACCTTTACCTGTACTTGCTACCTTTACCTGTACGTGCCACCTTTACCTGTACTTGCTACCTTTACCTGTACTTGCTACCTTTACCTGTACGTGCCACCTTTACCTGTACGTGCCACCTTTACCTGTACTTGCTACCTTTACCTGTACGTGCCACCTTTACCTGTACTTGCTACCTTTACCTGTACATGCTACCTTTACCTGTACTTGCTACCTTTACCTGTACCTGATACTTTTACCTGTACTTGCTACCTTTACCTGTACGTGCCACCTTTACCTGTACTTGCTACCTTTACCTGTACGTGCCACCTTTACCTGTACGTGCCACCTTTACCTGTACTTGCTACCTTTACCTGTACTTGCTACCTTTACCTGTACTTGCTACCTTTACCTGTACTTGCTACCTTTACCTGTACGTGCTACCTTACCTGTACATGCCACCTTTACCTGTATGTGCTACCTTTACCTGTACTTGCTACCTTTACCTGTACGTGCCACCTTTACCTGTACGTGCCACCTTTACCTGTACTTGCTACCTTTACCTGTACGTGCCACCTTTACCTGTACTTGCTACCTTTGCCTGTACGTGCTACCTTTGCCTGTACTTTCTACCTTTACCTGTAGGTGCTACCTTTAACTGTGCGTGCCACCTTTACCTGTACTTGCTACCTTCATCTGTACGTGCTACCTTTACCTGTACTTGCTACCTTTACCTGTACTTGCTACCTTTACCTGTACGTGCCACCTTTACCTGTACTTGCTACCTTTACCTGTACGTGCCACCTTTACCTGTACTTGCTACCTTTACCTGTACGTGCCACCTTTACCTGTACTTGCTACCTTTACCTGTACGTGCTACCTTTACCTGTACGTGCTACCTTTACCTGTACTTGCCACCTTTACCTGTTCGTGCTACCTTTACCTGTACTTGCTACCTTTACCTGTACGTGCCACCTTTACCTGTATGTGCCACCTTTACCTGTACTTGCTACCTTTACCTGTACTTGCTACCTTTACCTGTACTTGCTACCTTTACCTGTACGTGCCACCTTTACCTGTACGTGCCACCTTTACCTGTACTTGCTACCTTTACCTGTACTTACTACCTTTACCTGTACTTGCTACCTTTACCTGTACGTGCTACCTTTACCTGTACTTGCCACCTTTTCCTGTACGTGCCATCTTTACCTGTACTTGCTACCTTTACCTGTACGTGCCACCTTTACCTGTATGTGCTACCTTTACCTGTAATAGTTACCTTTACCTGTATGTGCCACCTTTACCTGTACATGCTACCTTTACCTGTACTGTCTACCCTTACCTGTATGCACCGCCTTTACCTGTTCTTGCTACCTTTACCTATATATGCCACCTTTACCAGTACTTGCAAACCTTTCCTATACGTGCCACCTTTACCTGTACTTGCTACCTTTACCTGTACGTGTCACCTTTACCTGTACATGTTGCCTTTACCTGTTCGTGCCACCTTTACCTGTACGTACCACCATTACCTGTACTTGCTACCTTTACCTGTTCGTGCCACCTTTACATGTACGTGCCACCTTTACCTGTACTTGCTATCTTTACCTCTACGTGTAACCTTTACCTGTACTCTCTACCTTTACCTGTACGTGCTAACTTTGCCTGTTCTTGCTACCTTTACCTGTACTTGCTACCTTTACCTGTACTTGCTACCTTTACCTGTACTTGCTAACCTTTACCTGTACGTGCAACCTTTACCTGTATGTGCCACATTTACCTGTACTTGCTACCTTTACCTGTACTTACTACCTTTACCTGTACGTGCTACCTTTACCTGTACTTGCTACCTTTACCTGTACTTGCTACCTTTACCTGTACGTGCCACCTTTACCTGTACTTACTACCTTTAGTTGTACGTGCTACCTTTACCTTTACTTGCTACCTTTAGCTGTACGTGCCACCTTTACCTGTACGTGCTACCTTTACCTTTACTTGCTACCTTTACCTGTACTTGCCACCTTTACCTGTACGTGCCACCTTTACATGTACTTGCTACCTTTACCTGTACTTGCTACCTTTACCTGTCCGTGCCACCTTTACCTGTACTTACTACCTTTAGTTGTACGTGCTACCTTTACCTTTACTTGCTACCTTTACCTGTACTTGCTACCTTTACCTGTACTTGCCACCTTTAATTGTACGTGCTACCTTTACCTGTACTTGCTACCTTTACCTGTACGTGCCACCTTTACCTGTACTTGCTACCTTTACCTGTACGTGCTACCTTTACCTGTACTTGCAACCTTTACCTGTACTTGCTACCTTTACCTGTACATGCCACCTTTACCTGTACTTGCTACCTTTACCTGTACTTGCTACCTTTACCTGTACGTGCCACCTTTACCTGTACGTGCTACCTTTACCTGTACTTGCTACCTTTACTTGTACGTGCCACCTTTACCTGTACTTGCTACCTTTACCTGTACTTGCTACCTTTACCTGTACTTACTACCTTTAACTGTACGAGCCACTTTTACCTGTACGTGCTACCTTTACCTGTACTTGGTACCTTTGCCTGTACCTGATACCTTTACCTGTACTTGCTACCTTTACCTGTACGTGCCACCTTTACATGTACTTTCTACATTTACCTTTACGTGCTACCTTTACCTGTACGTACCACCTTTTCCTGTACATACTACCTTTACCTGTACTTGCCACCTTTACCTGTATGTGCCACCTTTACCTGTACTTGCTACCTTTACCTCTACATGTCACCTTTACCTGTACTTGTTACCCTTACCTGAACGTGCTACCTTTGCCTGTACCTACTACCTTTACATGTACTTGCTACCTTTACCTGTACTTGCCACCTTTACCTGTACGTGCCACCTTTACCTGTACTTGCTACCTTTACCTGTACTTGCTACCTTTACCTGTACATGCTACCTTTACCTGTACGTGCTACCTTTACCTGTACATGCCACCTTTACTTGCACTTGCCACTTTTGCCTGTACTTGCTACCTTTACCTGTACTTGCTACCATTACTGTACATGCCACCTTTACGTGTACTTGCTACCTTTGCCTGTACATGCTACCTTTCCTGTACTTTTTACCTTTACCTGTCCGTGCCACCTTTACCTGTACGTGCTCCTTTACCTGTACTTGCTACCTTTACCTGTACGTGCCACCTTTACCTGTACTTGCTAACTTTACCTGTACATGCTTTCTTTACCAGTACGTGCCACCTTTACCTGTACTTGCTACCTTTACCTGTACATGCCACCTTTACCAGTACGTGCCACCTTTACCTGTACTTGCTACCTTTACCTGTAATTGCTACCTTTATCTGTACATGCTACCTTTACCTGTACGTGCTACCTTTACCTGTACATGCCACCTTTACTTGCACGTGCCACTTTTGCCTGTACTTGCTACCTTTACCTGTATGTGCCAGCTTTACTTGTACTTGCTACCTTTACCTGTACGTGCCACCTTTACCTGTACTTGCTACCTTTACCTGTACGTGCTACCTTTACCTGTACTTGCTACCTTTACCTGTACGTGCTACCTTTACCTGTACGTGCCACCTTTACCTGTACTTGCTACCTTTACCTGTACGTGCTACCTTTACCTGTACTTGCTACCTTTACCTGTACGTGCCACCTTTACCTGTACTTGCTACCTTTACCTGTACTTGCTACCTTTACCTGTACGTGCCACCTTTACCTGTACTTGCTACCTTTACCTGTACTTGCTACCTTTACCTGTACTTGCTACCTTTACCTGTACGAGCCACCTTTACTTGTACCTGCTACCTTTACCTGTACTTGTTACCTTTGCCTGTACCTGATGCCTTTACCAGTTCGTGCCACCTTTACCTGTACTTACTACCTTTAGCTGTACGTGCTACCTTTACCTGTACTTGCTACCTTTACCTGTACTTGCTACCTTTACCTGTACTTGCCACCTTTACCTGTACGTGCCACCTTTACCTGTACTTGCTACCTTTACCTGTACGTGCCACCTTTACCTGTACTTGCTACCTTTACCTGTACTTGCTACCTTTACCTGTACTTGCTACCTTTACCTGTACTTGCCACCTTTACCTGTACTTGCTACCTTTACCTGTACGTGCCACCTTTACCTGTACTTGCTACCTTTACCTGTACGTGCCACCTTTACCTGTACGTGCCACCTTTACCTGTACGTGCCACCTTTACCTGTACTTGCTACCTTTACCTGTACTTGCTACCTTTACCTGTATGTGCCACCTTTACCTGTACTTGCTACCTTTACCTGTACGTGCTACCATTACCTGTACATGCTACCTTTAACTTTATGTGCTACCTTTACCTGTACTTGCTACCTTTACCTGTACGTGCCTCCTTTACATGTACGTGCATACTTTACCTGTACTTGCTACCTTTACCTGTACGTGCCACAATTACCCACACTTGCTACCTTTACCTGAAGGTGCTACCTTTGCCTATAACTACTACCTTTATCTGTATTGCTATCTTTACCTTTACGTGCCACCTTTACCTGTACATCCCACCTTTACCTGTACTTGCTACCTTTACCTGTACTTGCCACCTTTACCTGTACTTGCTACCTTTACCTGTACGTGCCACCTTTACCTGTACTTGCTACCTTTACCTGTACTTGCTACCTTTACCTGTACTTGCTACCTTTACCTGTACTGCTACCTTTACCTGTACGTGCCAGCTTTACCTGTACTTGCTACCTTTACCTGTACGTGCCACCTTTACCTGTACTTGCTACCTTTCCCTCTACGTGTCACCTTTACCTGTACTTGTTACCTTTACCTGTACGTGCCACCTTTACCTGTACGTACCACCTTTACCTGCACTTGCTACCTTTACCTGTACGTGCCACCTTTACCTGTATGTGCTACCTTTACCTGAAGGTGATACCTTTGCCTGTACCTACTACCTTTACCTGTACTTGCCACCTTTACCTGTACGTGCCACCTTTACCTGTACGTGCCACCTTTACCTGTACTTGCTACCTTTACCTATACGTGCCATCTTTACCTCTACTTGCTTCCTTTACCTGTACGTGCCACCTTTACTTTTACTTGCTACCTTTTCCTATACGTGCCATCTTTATCTGTACTTGCTACCTTTACCTGTATGAGCCACCTTTACCTGTATGTGCCACCTTTACCTGTAATAGTTACCTTTACCTGTATGTGCCACCTTTCCCTGTACATGCTACCTGTCCTGACTACCCTTACCTGTGTGCACCGCCTTTACCTGTTCTTGCTACCTTTACCTGTACGTGCCACCTTTACCTGTACTTGCAAACCTTTCCTATACGTGCCACCTTTACCTGTACTTGCTACCTTTACCTGTACGTGTCACCTTTACCTGTACTTGTTACCTTTACCTGTACGTGCCACCTTTACCTGTACGTACCACCTTTACCTGCACTTGCTACCTTTACCTGTTCATGCCATCTTTACCTGTATGTGCCACCTTTACCTGTACTTGCTACCTTTACCTCTACGTGTAACCTTTACCTGTACTCTCTACCTTTACCTGTACGAGCCACCTTTACCTGTATGTGCTACCTTTACCTGTACTTGTTACCTTTGCCTGTACCTGATACCTTTACCTGTACGTGCTACCTTAGCCTGTACTTGCTACCTTTACCTTTACTTGGTACCTTTTCCTGTCCGTGCCACCTTTACCTGTACTAACTACCTTTAGTTGTGCGTGCTACCTTTACCTTTACTTGCTACCTTTAGCTGTACGTAAGTGCGTTTACCTGTGCTTGCTACCTCTACCTTTACTTGCTACCTTTACCTGTATTTGCTACCTTTACCTGTACATGCCACCTTTAATTGTACGTGCTACCTTTACCTGTACTTGCTACCTTTACCAGTACGTGCTACCTTTACCTGTACTTGCTACCTTTACCTGTACTTGCTACCTTTACCTGGACATGCCAACTTTAATTGTACGTGCTACCTTTACCTGTACTTGCTACCTTTACCAGTCCGTGCCACCTTTACCTGTACTTACTACCCTTTGCGGTACGTTCTACCTTTACCTTTACTTGCTACCTTTAGCTGTACGTGTTACCTTTACCTGTGCTTGCAACCTTTACCTGTACTTGCTACCTTTACCTGTACATGCCACCTTTACCTGTACTTGCTACCTTTACCTGTACTTGCTACCTTTACCTGTACGTGCAACCTTTACCAGTACGTGCTACCTTTACCTGTACTTGCTACCTTTAGTTGTACTTGCTACCTTCATCTGTACTTGCTATCTTTACCTGTACTTGCTACCTTTACCTGTACTTACTACCTTTAACTGTACGAGCCACTTTTACCTGTACGTGCTACCTTTACCTGTAATTGGTACCTTTGCCTGTACCTGATACCTTTACCTGTACTTGCTACCTTTACCTGTACGTGCCACCTTTACATGTACTTGCTACCTTTACCTTTACGTGCTACCTTTACCTGTACGTACCACCTTTTCCTGTACTTGCTACCTTTACCTGTACTTGCCACCTTTACCTGTATGTGCCACCTTTACCTGTACTTGCTACCTTTACCTGTACATGCCACCTTTACCTGTACTTGTTACCCTTACCTGAACGTGCTACCTTTGCCTGTACCTACTACCTTTACATGTACTTGCTACCTTTACCTTTATGTGCCACCTTTACCAGTACGTGCCACCTTTACCTGTACTTGCTACCTTTACCTGTAGTTGCTACCTTTATCTGTACATGCTACATTTACCTGTACATGCCACATTTACTTGCACGAGCCACTTTTGCCTGTACTTGCTACCGTTACCTGTACTTGCTACCATTACTGTACATGCCACCTTTACGTGTACTTGCTACCTTTGCCTGTACATGCTACCTTTGCCTGTACTTTCTACCTTTACCTGTCCGTGCCACCTTTACCTGTACGTGCTTTCTTTACCTGTACGTGCCACCTTTACCTGTACTTACTACCTTTACCTGTACATGCCACCTTTACCAGTACGTGCCACCTTTACCTGTACTTGCTACCTTTACCTGTAATTGCTACCTTTATCTGTACATGCTACCTTTACCTGTACGTGCTACCTTTACCTGTACATGCCACCTTTACTTGCACGTGCCACTTTTGCCTGTACTTGCTACCTTTACCTGTATGTGCCAGCTTTACTTGTACTTGCTACCTTTACCTGTACGTGCCACCTTTACCTGTACTTGCTACCTTTGCCTGTACGTGCTACCTTTGCCTGTAATTTCTACCTTTACCTGTAGGTGCTACCTTTAACTGTACGTGCCACCTTTACCTGTACGTTCTACCTCTATCTGTACTTGCTACCTTTACCTGTACTTGCCACCTTTACTGCTGTACCTTACTTGCTACCTTTACCTGTGCTTGCTACCTTTACCTGTCCGTGCCACCTTTACCTATACTTACTGCCTTTAGTTGTACGTGCTACCTTTACCTTTACTTGTTACCTTTAGCTGTACGTGCTACCTTTACCTGTGCTTGCTACCTTTACCTGTACTTGCTACCTTTACCTATATATGCCACCTTTATCTGTACGTGCCACCTTTACCTGTACTTGCTATCTTTACCTTTACGTGCTACCTTTACCTGTACAAGCCACCTTTACCTGTACTTGCTACCTTTGCGTGTACTTGCCACCTTTACCTGTACGTGCCACCTTTACCTGTACTTGCTACCTTTACCTGTACTTGCTACCTTTACCTGTCCGTGCCACCTTTACCTGTACGTGCTGCCTTTACCTGTACTTGATACCTTTACCTGTATGTGCCACCTTTACCTGTACTTGCTACCTTTACCTGTCTGTGCCACCTTTACCTGTACTTGCTACCTTTACTTGCACGTGCCACTTTTACCTGTACTTGATACCTTTACATGTACTTGCTACCATAACTGTATGTGCAACCTTTACCTGTACGTGCCACCTTTACCTTATGTGCCAACTTTCTGTACTTGCCACCTTTACCTGCACGGGCCACCTTTACCTGTACGTGCCACCTTTACCTGTACTTGCTACCTTTACCTATACGTGCCATCTTTGCCTGTATTTTCTACCTTTACCTGTAGGTGCCACCTTTACCTGTTCTTGCTACCTTTTCCTATATGTGCCATCTTTATATGTACTTGCTACCTTTACCTGTATGAGCCACCTTTACCTGTATGTGCCACCTTTACCTGTAATAGTTACCTTTACCTGTATGTGCCACCTTTACCTGTACATGCTACATTTACCTGTCCTGACTACCCTTACCTGTATGCACTGCCTTTACCTGTACTTGCTACCTTTACCTGTACATGCCACCTTTAACTGTACTTGCAAACTTTACCTATACGTGCCACCTTTACCTGTACTTGCTACCTTTACCTGTACGTCTCACCTTTACCTGTAATTGTTACCTTTACCTGTACGTGCTACCTTTACTTGTACTTGCTACCTTTACCTGTACATGCCACCTTTACCTGTATGTGCTACCTTTACCTGTACTTACTATCTTTACCTGTACTTGCTACCTTTACCTGTACTTGCTACCTTTACCTGTACTTGCTACCTTAGCCTGTACTTGCTACCTTTACCTTTACTTGGTACCTTTTCCTGTACGTGCCACCTTTACCTGTACTTACTATCTTTAGTTGTGCGTGCTACCTATACCTTTACTTGCTACCTTTACCTGTCCGTGCCACCTTTGCCTGTACTTACTACCAAGAGTTGTACGTGCTACCTTTACCTTTACTTGCCACCTTTACCTGTATGTGCTACCTTTACCTGTACCTGCTACCTTTACCTGTACGTGCTTCCTTTACATGTACGTGCCACCTTTACCTGTACTTGCTAACCTTTACCTTTAAGTCCCACCTTTACCAGTACGTGCTACCTTTACCTGTACTTACTACCTTTAGTTGTACTTTCTACCTTTACCTGTTCTTGCTACCTTTACCTGTACTTCATACCTTTACCTGTACTTGCCACCTTTTCCTGTACCTGCCACCTTTACCTGTACTTGGTACCTTTACCTTTTCTTGCTACCTCTACCTGTATGTGCTACCTCTACCTGTACTTGCTACCTTTACCTGTACTTGCCACCTTTACCTGTATGTGCCATCTTTGCATGTACTTGCTACCTTTTCCTGTGCTTGCTACCTTTACCTGTACGAGCCACCTTTACCTGTACCTGCTAACTTTACCTGTATGTGCTTCCTTTACTTGTACGTGCCACCTTTACTTATACTTGCTAACCTTTAACTGTACGTCCCACCTTTGCTTGTACGTGCTACCTTTACCTGTACTTTCTACCTCTACCTGTTCTTGCTACCTTTACATGTACTTCCAACCTTTACCTGTACTTGCCACCTTTTCCTGTACGTGCCATCTTTACCTGTACTTGGTACCTTTACCTGTCCGTGCCGCCTTTACATGTACGTGCAGACTTTACCTGTACTTGCTACCTTTACCTGTATGTGCCACCTTTACCTGTACTTGCTACCTTTACCTGTATGTGCCACCTTTACCTGTACTTGCTACCTTTACCTGTCTGTGCCACCTTTACCTGTACTTGCTACCTTTATTTGCACGTGCCACTTTTACCTGTACTTGATACCTTTGCCTGTACTTGCTACCATTACTGTAAGTGCACCCTTTACCTGTATGTGCCACCTCTACCTGTACATGCTACCTTTACCTGTCCTGACTACCTTTACCTGTATGCACCGCCTTTACCTGTACTTGCTACCTTTACCTATACATGCCACCTTTACCTGTACTTGCAAACTTTACCTATACGTGCCACCTTTATCTGTACTTGCTACCTTTACCTGTACGTGTAACCTTTACCTGTACTTGTTACCTTTACCTCTACGTTCCACCTTTACCTGTACGTACCACCTTTACCTGTACTTACTACCTATAGTTGTACGTGCTACCTTTAAATGTACTTGCTACCTTTTGCTGTACCTGCTACCTTTACCTTTGCATGCTACCTTTACCTGTACTTGCTACCTTTACCAGTCCGTGCCACCTTTACCTGTACTTACTACCCTTAGCGGTACGTGCAACCTTTACCTTTACTTGCTACCTTTAGCTGTACGTGTTACCTTTACCTGTGCTTGCAACCTTTACCTGTACTTGCTACCTTTACCTGTACATGCCACCTTTACCTGTACTTGCTGCCTTTACCTGTACTTGCTACCTTTACCTGTACGTGCAACCTTTACGTGTACTTGCCAACTTTACCTGTACGTGCTTTTCTTACCTGTACGTGCCACCTTAACCTGTACTTGCTACGTTTACCTGTACGTGCTACCTTTTCCTGTATTTGTTACCTTTGCCTTTACCTGATACCTTTACCTGTACTTGCTACCTTTACCTGTACGTACCACCTTTTCCTGTACTTGCTACCTTTACCTGTACTTGCCACATTTACCTGTATGTGCCACCTTTACCTGTACTTGCTACCTTTACCTCTACATGTCACCTTTACCTGTACTTGTTACCCTTACCTGAACGTGCTACCTTTGCCTGTACCTACTACCTTTACCTGTAATTCCTACCTTTATCTGTACATGCTACCTTTACCTGTACGTGCCACCTTTACATGTACTTGCTACCTTTTCATTTACGTGCTACCTTTACCTGTACTTGCTACCTTTACCTGTAATTCCTACCTTTATCTGTACATGTTTCCTTTAACCTGTGCGTGCTACCTTTACCTGTGCATGCCACCTTTACTTGCACGTGCCACTTTTGCCTGTACTTGCTACCTTTGCCTGTACTTGCTACCATTACTGTACGTGCCACCTTTACGTGGACTTGCTACCTTTGCCTGTACATGCTACCTTTGCCTGTACTTTAGACCTTTACCTGTCCGTGCCACCTTTACCTGTACGTTCTGCCTTTACCTGTACTTGCGACCTTTACCTGTTTGTGCCACCTTTACCTGTACTTGCTACCTTCACCTGTACATGCCACCTTTACCAGTACGTGCCACCTTTAACTCTACTTGCTACCTTTACCTGTAATTGCTACCTTTATCTGTACATGCTACCTTTACATGTACGTGCTACCTTTACCTGTACATGCCACCTTTACTTGCACGGGCCACTTTTGCCTGTACTTGCTACCTTTACCTGTATGTGCCAGCTTTACTTGTACTTGCTACCTTTACCTGTACATGCCACCTTTACCTGTACTTGCTACCTTTGCCTGTACTTTCTACCTTTACCTGCATGTCCCACCTTTACATGTACTTGCTACCTTTACCTTTGCTTGCTACCTTTACCTGTCCATGCCACCTTTACCTACACTCACTGCCTTTAGTTGTAGGTGCTACCTTTACCTTTACTTGTTACCTTTAGCTGTACGTGCTCCCTTTACCTGTGCTTGCTACCTTCACCTCTACTTGCTACCTTTACCTGTATATGCCTGTACGTTCTGTACTTGCTACCTTTACCTTTACTTGGTACCTTTACCTGTCCGTGCCACCTTTACCTGTACTTACTACCTTTAGTTGTACCTTCTACCTTTACCTTTACTTGCTACCTTTAGCTGTATGTGCTACCTTTACCTTTGCTTGCTACCTTTACCTGTACTTGCTACCTTTACCTGTTTGTGCTACCTTTACCTGTACTTCCTACCTTTACCTGTACGTGCCACCTTTACCTGTACCTGCTAACTTTACCTGTACGTGCTTCCTTTACGTGTACGTGCCACCTTTACCTGTACTTGCTAACCTTTACCTTTACGTCCCACTTTTACCAGTACGTGCTACCTTTACCTGTACTTACTACCTTTAGTTGTACTTTCCACCTTTACCTGTACTTGTTACCTTTGCCTGTACGTACCACCTTTACCTGTATTTGCAACCCTTACCTGTCCTCTCTACCTTTACCTGTACGTGCCACCTTTAACTGTACGTGCTATCTTTACCTGTACTTGCCATCTTTACCTGTACTTACTACCTTTACCTGTATGAGCAACTTTTACCTGTACGTGCTACCTTTACCTGTACTTGTTACCTTTGCCTGTACCTGATACCTTCACCTGTACTTGCTACCTTTACCTGTACGTGCCACCTTTACATGTACTTGCTACCTTTACCTGTACTTATTACCTTTATACTACCTTTAGTTGTACATGCTACCTTTACCTTTACTTGCTACCTTTAGCTGTACGTGCTACATTTGCCTGTACCTACTACCTTTACCTGTACTTGCCACCTTTACCTGTATGTGCCACCTTTACCTGCAATTGCTACCTTTACCTGTACGTGCCACCTTTACCTGTACGTACCACCTTTACCTGTACTTGCTACCTTTACCTGTACTTGCCACCTTTACGTGTATGTGCCACCTTTACTTGCACGTGCCACTTTTGCCTGTACTTGCTACCTTAACCTGTACTTGCTACCATTACTGTACGTGCCACCATTACGTGTACTTGCTACTTTTGCCTGTACATGCTACCTTTGTCTGTAATTTCTACCTTTAGCTGTCCGTGCCACCTTTACCTGTATGTGCTGCCTTTACCTGTACTTGCTACCTTTACCTGTTTGTGCCACCTTTGCCTGTACTTGCTAACTTTACCTGTACGTGCTTTCTTTACCTGTACGTGCCACCTTTACCTGTACTTGCTACCTTTACCAGTACGTGCCACCTTTACCAGTACATGCCACCTTTACCTGTACTTGCTACTTTTACCTGTAATTGCTACCTTTATCTGTACATGCTACCTTTACCTGTACGTGCTACCTTTACCTGTACATGCCACCTTTACTTGCATGTGCCACTTTTGCCTGTACTTGCTACCTTTATCTGTACGTGCCACCTTTATCTGTACTTGCTACCTTTGTCTGTATGTGCTACCTTTGCCTGTACTTTCTACCTTTACCTGTACTTGCTACATTTACCTGTACTTGCTACCTTTACGTGTACGTGCCACCTTTACGTGTACTTGCTAACTTTACCTGTACGTGGTTCCTTTACCTGTACGTGCCACCTTTACATGTAATTGCAACCTTTACCTGTACGTGCCACCTTTACCAGTACGTGCTACCTTTACCTGTACTTGCTTCCTTTACCTGTTCGTGCTCCCTTTACCTGTACGTGCTACCTTTACCTGTACTTGCTACCTTTACCTGTACTTGCCAACTTTGCCTGTACATGCCACCTTTACCTGTTCTTGCCTACCTTTAACTGTACTTGCTACCTTTACCTATCTGAGCCACCTTTACCTGTATTTACTACCTTTAGCTGTACGTGCTACCTTTTCCTGTACGTGCCACCTTTACCTGTGCGTGCCAACTTTACCTGCACTTGCCACCTTTTCCTGTACTTGTTACTTTTACCTGTATGTGCCACCTTTACCTGTACATGCTACATTTACCTGTCCTAACTACCTTTACCTGTATGCATCGCCTTTACCTGTACTTGCTACATTTACCTGTTTGTGCCACCTTTACCTGTACTTGCTACCTTTACGTATATGTGCCACCTTTACCTGTACTTACCACCTTTACCTGTGCTTGCCACCCTTTACCTGTATTTGCTACCTTTACCTGTACGTGCTACATTTACCTGTACTTCCTACCTTTGCCTGCACTTGTTCCCTTTACCTGTTCGTGCCGCCTTTTTCTGTATTTGCCACATTTACCTGTACTTGTTACCTTTACCTGTATGTGCCACCTTTACTTGTCCTGACTCTCTTTACCTGTATGCACCGCCTTTACCTGTACTTGCTACTTTTACCTGTATGTGCCACCTTTACCTGCAATTGCTACCTTTACCTATACGTGCCACCTTTACTTGTACTTGCTACCTTTACCTGTACGTGCCACCTTTACCTGTACGTACCACCTTTACCTGTACTTGCTACCATTACCTGTACTTGCCACCTTTACGTGTATGTGCCACCTTTACTTGTCCGTGTCACCTTTACCTGTACTTACTACCCTTAGCTGTACGTGCTACCTTTACCTGTACTTGCTACCTTTACCAGTACGTGCCACCTTTACCAGTACATGCCACCTTTACCTGTACTTGCTATCTTTACCTGTACTTGCTACCTTTACCTGTACTTGCCACCTTTACGTGTATGTGCCACCTTTACTTGTCCGTGTCACCTTTACCTGTACTTACTACCCTTAGCTGTACGTGCTACCTTTACCTGTACTTGCTACCTTTACCAGTACGTGCCACCTTTACCAGTACATGCCACCTTTACCTGTACTTGCTACCTTTACCTGTACTTGCTACCTTTACTTGTCCGTGTCACCTTTACCTGTACTTACTACCCTTAGCTGTCCGTGCTACCTTTAGCTTTACTTGCTACCTTTAGTTGTACTTGCTATCTTTATCTGTACCTGCTACCTTTACCTGTACTTGCCACCTTTACCTGTCTGTGCCACCTTTACATGTACTTGATACCTTTACGGTGTACTTGCTACCTTTACCTGTACGTGCCACCTTTACGTGTACTTGCTAACTTTACCTGTACGTGCTTCCTTTACCTGTACGTGCCATCTTTACCCCTACTTGCTACCTTTACCTGTACGTGGCACCTTTACCAGTACGTGCTACCTTTACCTGTACTTGCTACCTTTAGTTGTACTTGCTACCTTTTTCTGTACCTGCTACCTTTACCTGCACTTGCTACCTTTACCTGTACTTGCCACCTTTTCCTGTACGTGCCACCTTTACCTGTACTTGCTATCTTTGCTTGTACGTGCCACCTTTACCTGTTCTTGCTACCTTTACCTGTACTTGCTACCTTTACTTGTACTTGCTACCTTTTCCTGTACTTGCTACCTTTACCTGTACGTGCGACCTTTACCTATACTTGCTACCTTTACCTGTAAGTGCTACCTTTACCTGTACTTGCTACCTTTACCTGTATGTGCCATCTCTACCTATACTTGCTAACTTAAACTGTGCGTGCTTCCTTTACCTGTACGTGCCACCTTTACCTGTACTTGCTACCCTTACCTGTAATTGCTACCTTTATCTGTACATGATACCTTTACCTGTACGTGCTACCTTTACCTGTATTTGCCACCTTTACCTGTCCGTTCCACGTTTACCTATACTTACTACCTTTAGCTGTATGTGCTACCTTTACCTGTACTTGCTACCCTTACCTGTACGTGCTACCTTTGACTGTACTTGCTACCTTTTCCTGTCTGTGCCACCTTTACCTGTACTTACCACCTTTACCTGTGCTTGCTACCTTTACCTGTACTTGCTACCTTTACCTGGAGGTGCCATCTTTACCTGTACGTGCAACCTTTACCTGTACTTGCTACCTGTACCTGCACGTGCCACTTTTACCTGTTCTTGATAATTTTACCTGTACTTGCTACCTTTACCTGTACTTGCTACCTTTATCTGTACGTGCCACCTTTACCTGTACGTGCCACCTTTACCTGTTCTTGCTACCTCTACCTGCATGTGCCCCCTATACCTGTACTTGCTACCTTTCCCTGTACTTGCTACCTTTGCCTCTACTTGCTACCATTACCTGTGCTTGCTACCTTTACCTATACGTGCTACATTTACCTGTACTTGCTACCTTTGCCTGCACTTGATACCTTTTCCTGTACGTGCCAACCTGTACGTGCCACCTTTACCTGTACTTGTAACCTTTACCTGTACGTGCCACCTTTACCTGTACTTGTTACATTTTCCTGTACGTGCTACCTTTACCTGTATGTGCCACCTTTACCTGTACTTGCTACCTTTACCTGTACTTGCTACCTTTACCTATACGTGGCACCTTTAACTGTACTTGCTACCTTTACCTGTACCTGCCACCTTTACTTGTACTTGTTACCTTTACCTGTACTTGCCACCTTTACCTATATGTGCCTCCTTTATCTGTACTTGCTACCTTTTCCTGTACTTGCTACCTCTACATGTACGTGCCACCTTTACCCGTATGTGCCACCTTTACCTGTACTTGCTACCTTTGTCTGTACGTGCTACGTTTTCCTATACTTGCTACCTTTGCCTGTACCTGCCATCTTTACCTGTACTTTCTATCTTTACCTGTACGTGCCATCTTTACCTGTACTTTTTACCTTTCCCTGAACGTGCTACCTTTGCCTGTACCTCCTACCTTTGCCTGTACCTGCTACCTTTAACTGTACTTGCTACCTTTACCTGTACTTGCCAGCTTTACCTGTACGTGCTACCTTTACCTGTACTTGCTACCTTTACCTGCACTTGCCATCTTTACCTGAACCTGCTACCTTTGTCTGTACCTCCTACCTTTACCTGTACCTGCTACCTTTAACTGCACTTGCCATCTTTACCTGTACGTGCTACCTTTAACTGTACTTGCTACCTTTACCTGTACGTGCCTCTTTTATGGAATTCATTTTTAACAGCGAGTTCTTTACCAGCAGTTTAATGCACCACCTTGTAGTTGTTGTTAGTTAGGTAGAATTTGCGGGTTATTATGGCACACACGACGGTATCTTGCCAGGTGATGTGACGAATGAGCTCAATTTGGGTGTAGGATGGTGGTGGTGGTGCTGCTGGAGGTAGTTGCTAGTGGTGATGGTAGGTCGCAGTGATGGTGTTGGAGGTAGGTGGTAATAGAGGTGGTGATGATGGTGGAGGTATGTAGGTGATAGTGGTGGTGGTAAGTGGTGGTGGTGGTAGTGATGGTGGTGGTGATTTTGGAGGTAGGTGGTAGTGATGGTTTTAGGTGGTCGTGGTAATGTTAGAGGTAGGCGGTACTGGTGGTGGAGGTGGTGATAGAGGGAGGTGGTAGTGACGGCAGTGATGTTGGATATAGGCGGTAGTAGTGGTGGTAAGTGGCAGTGGTGGTGATGATGGTGGAGGTAGGTGGTAGTGATGGCAGTAGATGGTGGTGGTTATGTTAGAGGTAGGCTCTAAGCGGTAGTGTTGGTGGAGTTGGTGATGGAGGTAAGTGGTAGTGGTAGTGGTAGGTGGTGATGGTGGTGATTTTGTAGGTATGAGGTAGAGTTGGTGGTGATCGTGATGATGTTGGAGACATGGTGGTGGTGGTGGTGATGATGATGAAGGTAGGTGGTTTTGGTTGTAGTAGGTGGTGTTGATGATGTTGGCATAGGTGATAGTGGTGGTGTTGGAAGTAGGCTATAGTGGTGGTGGTGGTGATGATGATGATGTTGGAGATATGGTAGTGATGGTTGTGATGATGATGAATGTAGTTGGTAGTGGTGGTGGTAGGTTAAGGTGTTCTTGATGGTGATGATGGTCGAGGGAGGTGGCAGTGATGGTAGTGGTCGTAGTGGTATTGGTGGTAGTAATAGTGGTGATGGTGAAGGCTGGTGGTAGTGGTTGTAGTGGTATTGGTGGTAGTAATAGTGGTGATGGTGCAGGCTGGTGGTATTGGTGATGGTGTAGATGTTGGAGGTAGGTGGTAGTAGTGGTGATGGTAGTGGTGGTGACGATGATGGTGGAAGCAAGCGGTAGAGGTAGGGATGGGGTGGTGGTGATGAAGGTGGAGGAAGATGGTAGTGGTAGCGGTAGGCGGTGGTGATCGTGGTGGTGATGTTAGAGTATGTGGTAATGGTGGTGGTATTGTTAGAGGCAGGTTGCAGAGGTGATGGTGGTGATGTTGGAGGTTGATATTGGTGGTGGTGGTGACAATGTGGTAAGTGGTGGTGACAGTGGTGGTAGAAGATGGTGATAGTGGTGGTAGGTGGTGGTGACAATGTGGTAGGTGGTGGTGACAGTGGTGGTAGATGGTGGTGACAGTGGTGGTAGATGGTGGTGGCAGTTGTGATAGGTGGTGGTGACAGTGGTGGTTTGTGGTGGGGAAGTGGTGGTAGGTGGTGGTGACAGTGGTGGTAGGTGGTGGTGACGGTGGTGGTAGGTGGAGGGGACAGTAGCGGTAGGTGGTGGTGACAGTGATGGTAGGTGGTGGTGACAGTGGCGGTAGGTGGTGGTGACACTGGTGGTAGGTGATGGTGACAGTGATAGTAGGTGGTGGTGACAGTGGTGGTAGGTCATTGTGACAGTGGTGGTAGGTGATAGTGACAGTGGCAGTATGTGGTGGTGACAGTGGTAGTAGGTGGTGGTGACAGTTGTGGTAGGTGGTGGTGGCTTTGTTGGTAGGTGGTGGTGACAGTGGTGGTAGGTCATTGTGACAGTGGTGGTAGGTGATGGTGACAGTGGCACTAGGTGGTGGTGACAGTGGTAGTAGGTGGTGGTGACAGTGATGGTAGGTTGAAGTGACATTAGTGGAAGGTGGTGGTGACAGTTGTGGAAAGGTGGTGGTGACAGTGGTTGTAGGTGGTGGTGACAGTGGTGGTAGGTGGTGGTGGCTTTGTTGGTAGGTGTTGGTGACAGTGGTGGTGACAGTGGTGGTAGGTGATGGTGACAGTTGTAGTAGGTGGTGGTGACTGGTGGTAGGTTGTGGTTGCATTGGTGGTAGGTGGTGGGAGTGATCAGTTCAATTCCTCTCCTGAAACAGTGGTCGTTCATATTGGTCCCAGGCTTTGTTGGGCTTAACTTTCGAGACGGAGGGTTTATTGTTGTGTGTGTGTGTGTGTGTGTGTGTGTGTGTGTGTAGACCTGTAACTTGTAAGGCCTGTGAGGGGTGGGACATTTCAGTATGCAGTCCCACTTAAAAGTAATTTGCTTGTATTTATTTAGAGTCCCGTTGATATCAGCAAGATGACTGAGACTGTCGATAACACAGGACAACAAATTTTTTATAATTCCCAGTTGCATGAGATTTCTTTACTGTTTCTTACCATTTTTGATCTGCTGATTTCATATTTGAAACCAGTTTTGTTCTGCATGCTCCAGTTTTCATGTAATTTGAGGTTTTACATTCTAGCCGTTTGCGGTCAAATTAATTAATTACACGATTATGGTATCAATAGGGAGATATAATTTTGTCTGTTTTTTCTTTCAGATTTGGTCATGGCTACAAAGAGAAATCAATGTGTGAACAAACCTGATGCCTTCTGTTATATTTGTGGATACTTCACGCTTATTCGTCAGAGGCGCAATATAACATCGTTTGTGAGGCGCGGCTATAAAGCGTACTTCGGACTTACTCTTGGCGACCAAGACAAAAAATGGGCTCCACATGCTGTGTGTCATAACTGCGAAGAAATGCTGCGTGACTGGACAAAAGGAAAACGTAAGGGCTTACCGTTCGGAATTCCCATGACCTGGCGAGAACCGAAGGACCACACAACTGACTGCTATTTTTGTCTGATCAATACGAAGGGTGTTGGCAAGAAAAACAGACATAAAATATCGTATCCTAGTATCCCTTCAGCAATTCGACCTACTTTGCACTCTGATGAGCTACCAGTTCCAGTTTTTAATGGGTTGTCTCCAGCTGAAGAGGAGGGAAGCGACAAAGACCAAGAGAGTGAACATGAAACTCAAGAAATACTTGCAGATTCCGACGATTCTTCTGATGGTACACCAGAGTCATCAACCCCTCAGAAGTTTAGTCAGCCAGAGCTGAATGACCTTGTGCGTGATTTGGGTCTCTCCAAAAATGCAGCAGAAGTTCTAGCTTCTAGGTTGCAAGAAAAGGCTCTACTGAACCAGACCACAAAAGTTTCAGACTTCAGAAAGCGGGAACAGGATTTTGTGCCATTCTTTACAGAGGAGAATAAGTTTGTTTACTGTCATAATATCCCGGGTCTTCTCCAGGAATTAGGGATTCCATTGTATAGTCCAAATGACTGGCGATTATTTCTAGATAGTTGTAAGCGTAGCCTGAAGTGTGTGCTACTACATAATGGTAATGTCTATGCAGCTGTTCCAGTGGGTCATTCTGTGTGCTTACGAGAGGAGTATAATGACATTAAAACTGTGATTCACCTGCTAAAATACCATGAGCACAACTGGACAATTTGTGTTGACCTCAAAATGGTGAACTTCCTTCTTGGCCAACAAAGAGGATTTACAAAGTATCCCTGCTTTCTTTGCATGTGGGACAGCCGAGCTAGAGACAGGCATTGGAACCTGAAGGAGTGGCCCTTACGTGAGACTCTGGAAGCTGGTATGCCAAACATTGTCAATGATCCAATCGTCAGTCGAGAAAAGATCATATTTCCTCCTCTCCATATCAAGCTGGGCCTGATGAAACAGTTTGTCAGAGCATTAAATACTGATGGTGAATGCTTCCAACACATAGTCTCTGCTCACCCTGCTTTGTCATTTGAGAAGATAAAGGCAGGTGTGTTTGATGGACCACAAATTCGTGCACTTGTACGTGATCAAGACTTTGTCAGAAAGATGGACGACAAGGAAAGGGGTGCATGGCTTTCATTTGTGGCGGTAATGGAAAACTTTCTTGGTAATAAAAAGGCTGACAACTATGAAACCCTTGTAGCAACCATGTTGTCAGCCTTTCATGACCTTGGATGCAATATGAGTGTCAAACTCCATTTCCTATATAGTCATCTTGATAGATTCCCTGAGAACCTAGGGGCAGTAAGTGACGAGCAAGGCGAGCGGTTTCATCAGGATCTCAAGACCATGGAAGACCGCTACCAAGGGAGATGGGACAAACATATGATGGCAGACTACTGCTGGAGCATTAAACGAGAGTGCCCTGAGACATTTCACAAACGCAAGAGCTTCAAGCGCAAATTCCTACCTGGCTAAAATGTGATTGGGCTTTGTCTCCTCATAGTAACAAATTTCTTACCTAACAATGAGTTTTATACAAATTTCAACCTTTGTTTTAGATGGAACATGTTTCAAATTGTGTTGTTGAATAAATTTAGAATATGTAATATTTTATTGTTTATTACCCAGCTAATTTAATGACAGTTTAATGACAAATTTTTCAAGATAGACGACGAGGTCAATAAGACGAAGACGAAATTTTGAAATTTCAAAATACCTTGATTGCAAAAAAACTAGAGCTTGCAGAAAGAAACTAACTTCAGATATGAGATCAGCACACCCAAATTAGGTAGAATCAAGTGTTTATAGCAATGCAACAAAAACTTTGTTGACCAGTGTAATTATTCCATCTGGACATTCATGTCTTCCATAAAAGTGGTTAATTATACACAAGACTGGTGTATATGTACAGTGTGTTATTTACAAATCTAAATACTGTACAGATAATTAGGCTGGCCCCGTAATGTGGTACTGAAGAGTTCTCGGTGTGAGTCGTGTGAATCGCGCTAGAACTGAGGCAAGCTCTTATGTTAGGCGAGCTCGTACTGAGGTGGTTCAGGCGTAGATCTTTACTGTATGGGGTCCAGCTCAAGACTAGCTTAGTGGCTTGGGGGTGCCACGCCAGTATAGAGTAATTCCCGCACTCGCCACCAGAGCGGTCTATGAATCAAGCTTTCCGAATGTTCTCGAAGGAGAAGGTAGTCACTTCTGTGGAATGTCAAGCCGAACAACAGTCACCGGTGTTTACATTTTTTTTGCCCCCCCCCCCCCCTTACATCCTTGTGTAAGGTGAAGCGCAGAAGCGTTTACAGCGCCCAACAGGGAAGCATGCTAAGTTCATGCTTGCCTTATGTCTTATGAGTTAAGGGCGTAGAAGCCTGAAGAGTCAATGGTTTATGTCTAAGCAAGTTATTGGAAGCTCCAACAACTTGTCCTTGAATACGAATTCGCAACTTTCGATTTACAGCAGGTACCTACTTTGCTGTTAGGTGAACATGGACCATTACGTGTAAAAATAACAGGCTGGTAAATGATCCCTTTGACCCATGAATCACTCTTAACTGGTGGTGCCATTATCTATAAATTACTTAACTAATTATCTAACATACTTGACTCACTGCAAGTGTGAAGCAAAGTATCCAATTACCACACATGAGCAATCAATTTAGTGTTTAAGGAATTACCTACTACTTAGAGAGAGAGATGCATCATACTTCGACACCCGGACAAGACAAAACATCTAGCGATATTTTAGTCCCACGCCAAGCGCTATAACTTATGAACAACCTTTACACTCAACACGTCATTGAATAATGAATGTTCATAATTATACATCCATGGTTGTAAGTTATTAATTACTTACTCTAAATTATACAGTGTGTAAATTATACTGGTTACAGATTGCTCGACCACTTCGTTTCAACAGTCCTCGGGTGACTAAAATAAAAGAAAGAATGGGTATTGTTAAATGCCTACCTTGGTGATGATCTCAAATGATTACCACTATGTACTGCGTTAGGCTGTAAAGCAGATTTACCTAAGGCTGGTTTACAAAGTTGCTTCCTTACACAGCAAATATAATTATTATAGTGGTAATCACAGCGAACACCACGAAGGCTGAAGTCACTGTGGAATGAGTATCATCTGTCACAAATGTCAGTGGGTGCCACAATAGGGTGTGTCATAGGAGGGAAAATCAGCTAAAACTAATGGCCCATCACTTTTTTGGTAGATTTTAGTGTATATAAACAGAAAATAATTTCAGTTTCAATATTTTGCAACCTTTTGCTAGGTAAATTTTAGCGTGAAATATAGCGAAAATCTAACGTAAAGCTGCATTAGTGCATTACAATTAAATAGTGAACATTGCTTTCTGACTTCATTCTTTAACAACCCAACTAACAATATTTTTTTCTGTTTCAGATTCTGATGCATTTATAAGTTGATAATATTTGCGATGGCTGCTTGTGTCAGGACGAGGAACCAAAAATCCAGCCATCTCAGTCACTATCTTGGGTCTGGGAGAGAGCTCCTGAAGTCGGAGTTGCCTACATTGAGAGATGCTTTGAGATACGGTGTTTTAATCAGGCAAATCAGTGAAAAGAACCAAAGAACTTACACAAACAAAGACATTGCCAGTGATATGACCAAAGCTGTCTTGGCACAGTACACTCTGGCTAACGCTCAGTTCAAGCCTCCAGTCATAACAAGTCAGAAGAAGATTAGTGAGAGACTGCTAGCCAGTTGGGAAAAGGCAAGAGATATCTCTCTTGGGAGAGGAAAACTTGCAGTTAAGGACAGCTTTGCCAAGCAACTGGACCAGTTATTTGACATAATTACTTGCAAGTGCCCAATTGTTCTCTGTCCTGAGTTTGGATGCGATCGTGACTGTAAATCCGAGGCCCACATCTCCTGTATTTGCAAGCGTGAACTGAAGATTCCTGTGATCGAACTGGCATTTGTCAAAGCACAGAGAGAGAAGACTGGCAGTATAGGGGCTCTCATGATTTCTAGCCAAGATATTCCCGAGTCCAAGAGACAGGAATCTGCCACAGAGAGACAGAAGAGGAGAAGAGTTGCCGAGGAAAAGAGACTTGAGAAGGCCCAGGGTGAGGTAAAAAAGGCCGATGATTGGAGTCAAGCTGATTCAGAGTTTAATGACTTCCCCATGGCTGATCCGAGTGCTGACCAGGAGAATGGTGACTTTGTCCCTAACCCAGAAAATAATGATCCCAAACCTTCCAGGCATAAGATTCGAAATAGGAAAGATATCCCGAGCATAGCTCTGGCCAGCATGCGACACCACACTGGTCTCAGAGAAACTGCAGAGATAGCAACAGCTGCCTGGATTGACGGTGGTTTGATAACACCTGATGATGTTCACCTGGTGATAGATCATAACAAAGTAAGGAGAGCTCAGGAGAAACTTGTCAGTAACCTAGAAGAGGAGTTTGATAAGGGGATAAGAGAAAATGGAATCAATTGTTTGTTCTTTGATGGGAGAAGGGATGACACTAAAGTGTTCATGAAAGTTGGAGATTCTGACAAGTTGTTCCCTGCCATGGTGAAGGAGGAACACTACTCCTGCTGCAGTGAACCAGGAGGGAAGTATTTGTGGCATTTCACTCCAGAGAAAGATGACATCAGGAAACCAGCTGAGATAGTGGCAGATAACATTGTGAACTGGCTCAGAGAGAGGAACGTAGACCAGACCCTGCAGGCCATTGGAGGGGACAGCACCAACACGAACACAGGGTGGCAAGGGGGGGTCATACAGTGGATAGAGCGGAAGATTGGGAGGAAGCTGGTCTGGATTGTTTGTGACCTCCACACCAACGAGTTGCCACTCAGACATCTGATCCAGGAGCTGGATGGCAAGACTCTTTCAAACAACAGATGGTCTGGTCCTCTTGGCAAGATGCTGGACTCTGCCACTGAATTAGAAATAAATCCGAGCTTTGAAAAAATCACAGTTGGCCCTCCACTCGTTGAGCTTGCACATACTGTCATTGACGACCTGAGTACTGACCAGTACTATGGTTACATGATTTGGAGTGCCATCAAACCTGGGGTCATGCCTGATAGACTTGCTTACCTGCAGATAGGTCCAGTCTCACAATCTAGGTGGCTCACAACGGCTCTCAGGTTCTGCAGAATTTGGGTCGCTCATCGTAAACTGAAAGGGAACCAGCTTCACAACCTGAGACTTATTGTCCAATTCATCGTGAGTGTCTACTTGCCAAATTGGTTCAACACCAAGGTCAAGTCATCGTTCTCCGAAGGTCCGAGGCATGTTCTCTTCCAGCTTGAGCTCCTGAGGAGTCAGCCAAGGAAGGTTGTTCAGATTGTGGAGCAGACTGTGAGGAGATCTTCCTGGTATGCCCATCACGAGGCAGTTCTGCAGACAATGCTCTGCAGTAAGGATGAGGAGGAGAGAAGAGTGGCAGTCAAAAAGATCTTGGATATGAGACTTATGAGAGGATGTGGGCATGACGAATCAGTTGGTGACGATTCCTTCAGGGTCAGGAAGACTCCTGAAGTCAATCTAGGTGCCAAGACCCTCACTAATCTCATAGATCTGGATAACATTCAGGCTGGCAGTGAGCCCCCTCTTACCTGCAGCCTCACCAATGTTCAAGTCAGAGCTTTCCTGGACAACCCCATGCATGTCCCTGCCTGGCCCTTGCACACCCAGAGTATAGAGCGTTGTGTACAGCAAGTGAGCGAGGCCAGCAGTCACGTGTACAGCCAGGAGAGGAGGGAAGGCTACATCCGAGCTCAGGTGGTCAGCAGGGAGGTGATGAGTAGAAACAGAAGCAAGAAAGACATGTTCTCTATGGTGTGCAGCAACACCGGGTCGTAGTAGTAAAACCGGTTTTTGTATTTGATGATTTTGTTTTCTAAAGGAATATTAAATTTAATAAATGTGTCAAGATCATTCGTTTCACTATTCTGGATCATTTTCATCCTAATAAATTAACCTGATACATTTACTTTACTTTAAATAAGCTATTTAGTGGTGCTGGTAAAAGGGTGGGAATACTGAATTTTCATAAGATTTCAAGTTAAAATTTACCTAGCAAAAAATGAAAACTTTTCAAATCTGAAGATATCACATGATTCTGCACATAGAACTACATCATTAATACCATGGGCCGATTTTTCAAACTAAAAAAAAAAAAAAATTCGCCTCCGTATGACACAAGGCTGCATCATCATCACTATCGGTATCCATTGATTTGTCCTTCAACACTGTAATGTTTGTGATCACTTCACTTCGGTGTATTTTCTGAAGGTCCAATGAGTGAGAGGTAATAAGTTTCCTGAGGATGGCCGATGGGTCATGGCGTGTAGCTCCCCATATGGTAACTTATAACGACTTCGTCCCATAGTGAAGCTTCTAGGCGATTCATCAGGGCAGATCACTACAACGGGCAGCTCCTGTGGGCAATACAAATACACAGTACCCTGGATCTCTTCTAGAAGTACACTGTTTAAGCGTCTGTTAACAAAATTACATGACTCTATATTTGTCGCGTTTTTGACTAAGTCCATTTCACAGTTACAATAAAACCCGGCTATATTAATTTGTGTAGGATAACAAATAAGATTACTTGTCTCCTTCTGGCATGTAGCATATGCTGACAGAGGTGGAGTCGCCATGAGAGATCTAAATATAGACAGAAGGATAGATGTGGAAATGTTAATTATTATTACAGCTTGACCATTCTCTATACTAGGGAAGGGTGTAATGTCAAATTTACGGAAGTCATGTTTATCCACGAATGGCAGATACAATATAATGTGATCGGGTGTGATAGAAACAGAGAGAAGACTGTAATAATTGAAAGAAAGTGAGTTAAGGTTAACCTTAATCACCAACTGATTCCTACCAGGATTAGCGAGCAAATGAAATTGGCTGGACAGAAATGCGGAATTCTGGTCGGCCTGTTTCTTAAATACATTAATCTATTTCTACAACTGGGGTAAGTCATCTTCTGTGGTTACTCCGTGCAATGATTTATGAATGTAACCCAAGAAATTTAGAAGACCCCCCTTCCTTCTACTCCCTTCACTTTGTGCAGGGGGAGCAATAGGAGAAGATGTGTTGCTTGTATCCATGTAGCAGTGTGGAAACTGGTGCATAATGAGGTCCAAAGGTGATTTTGTACGCTCCAGTTGCCAAGTCTATTGAGAGTGTATAGGAGTGTCATCCACAGTAGACTCAATAACCCTTTTTGTGAGACAGACCAAGTTATTAGACAAAGTAGACAATGTGGCGACTATATTAGGTAATGGTTCTGCAAGTAAAAGTTACTCATTAGAACATCATCACGTGGATTTAGTACTGTACACAATTGACATGTAGGAGAAAAAAGATCAGTAGGGGTGATACAAGGTTCAGCGGCACTATGTGACTGAGCTGCGCCTTGAGGCTTCAGAAGCTTGAGGTTGTCCTGTTAAGCCGTTCAGCCATCCCGTTGGCTGCAGGATGATGGGCTGTGATATTACATTTATTAATGTTATAAAGTTCACATAATTTAGTTAATAGCACATTGTTAAATTCACCTCCGTTATCTGTAAGTAGAACGTTAGAAGTGTCATACCTGTCGAGAATATGACTCTTAAAAGCTCGGGCAATTGTCTCGGCGCTTTTATCAGGGATAGGTGCTAGTTCACGGTAACGTGTAAACGCGTCTATCATTACTAAAAGATATTTATTATTATGATGAGTCTCTACTAGGCCACCTAAAACATCCATGCTAACCTTCTCCCATGGACGAGAGGGTGTAGGATATTTGAGAACGGGGAGAGGTGCTAACTTAATACCTTTTTTCTCGTTACAAACTTGACAATTGTCCACATACTCTGAAATCTGTCTAGCCATCTTGGGACAAAAGTAATTCAAGCGCATTTGTTTAATGGATCTGTCCTTGCCTGGGTGAGCTAGCTGTGGAGTGTCATGCAAGAGGACTAGTAGCTCGTGTACAAGCGGAGCAGCTATGACTAACTGAGTTACAGTACGAGCAGGAACACCAAGTTTGGTTTATCGGCAAAGAACATTATCGTGAACAACAAATTCACGGATAGGAACAGGAGGTTTAACGTCTAAATTAGGCGTACTACCTTTTACATAAGACAATATATGTGACTACATAGGATCAGTTTCCTGTGCCGCACGTGCTCGGCCAACATTAATTGAAGGAAACACATGCGTTAGAGCAACATGCCTAGATAACGCATCTGCGACAAAATTATTCCTTCCTTAAAAGAGCTTAAGTAATGGTTTGAACTCCTGAATAGTGAGAAACCATCTGGAAAACTTGCCTGACAACTCTGGTCTGTAGTTACAACAATTGGATATCCATACACAAAATCGCAATATTTCTTTAAAGACCATAATACAGCTAAAGCCTCCAACTCAGTAACACTGTAGTTCTTCTCTGCTCTAGAGAGGGTACGAATAGCATTTGCTATTGGGAGTTGCTTCCTTTTACTCTCTTGTGATAACTGCCCCTAACCCACTGTAGCTGGCGTCTGTGGTTATCATAAAAGGTTTCTAAAAGTCTGGAAAACAAAGGATGGGCGCTCTAGTAAGGCGGCCTTTCAACTCCATGAAAGCACTATGTTGTGGGTCTTCCCACTGGAAAGGTACATCTTTCTTAAGCAAACAAGTTAAAGGAAAAGCTATTTTTTGTTGATCCCTGTATAAAGGAACGATAAAAACTCGTCATACCAATAAAAAAGCGTACATCATCTGCACTCTGTGGTATAGGATATTTACGGATGGCCTCAACTTTCCTAGCATCAATACTAACTCTGTCTTGGTCAACCACATGCCCCAAATATTGTATTCTAGGTTGTAAAAACTTACATTTTGACATTTTTAACTTTAAATTAGCATCTTGCAGTTTAGCTAACACATGTTCCAGTCTCACGAGGTATGGGACACGTCTGGAGACATGACAATTATGTCATCCAGGTACACTAGGACTTCAGAGCCTAATATGGAACGAAAGATACTTGTCATTAACCTAGAAAATGTAATCTGGCTACTATGGAATCCAAAAGGCAAGCATTGGAATTCCCAATGTCCGAGGGTGCATTTTATTGCAAACCGTAAAAAATCGCGTTTAACTCTTCTCAACAAATACAAGGATGAATTATACGACTTACCCTTTGAACAACCGTGTCCACACTGATACGGCAGGCCTCCCTACACACGATGTCATGTCGGTCATTCCTATGTCCTTTGGTTCTTCATTTCGTAACTCCAGTGTGTGGTGCTTTCCCTCACGTCCAATGGTTAAACGAGATTTTTTACGGTTTGCAATAAAATGCAATATTACAGTATATTAATATAGATTTTCCTCCATGTATTGATACTATGACTAGTTGCCAAGATACAGAGCACGATGAACATAACATGATAATGATAGTGAAGCCTGGAAGGGTTCATATTATAACTTGTGTATTCGTGCGTATGTTGCCCCGTGACAGTTACCGTGGGCCTCCATGTGCCCAGGTGGGATGGTCAAAGTATTACACTATAAGTGTGTCAAATGAGGAGTGACTGATCCACATGTAATTTAAGGTTTTTGAAATATGTAGTTAAATTAAACAAGATTTTTTATATATAGTTATGGGAATGATGGGGTGTGGTGGAAGCATCGTGGTCTGGCATACACACACACAAATGCTGTAAATGTTGTGTGGATTCACTGGGTGGTTTGGAAGTGTTTATTTACATTCATAATTTCGCAACTACAACCAATGATAATTTTTCTTCGTGATCATATATAATGAAGATAATGCAGAGTATAAAATACCAGATACAATACTTATACATAATGTCATCTGTACAGCCGTACTAAGACTGTGTGTGTTCGTGCATGTGTTGCCTTGTGATAGTTAGAGTGGGCCCCCGTCCAGAAAGGACCGTGCTGGAGGTTAGTACAGTGTACTAACCTCCAGCACCGACCCAGGCGGGCTAGAGATTATGGTTTCCGACTGTACATCATGTGCTAGTTTCCCTGGGCACACGCCAGAAAAGTAATAAGTGTTAGTTTGTGAGCAAGCCCCCACCGCTGAATTGAAGACTTCACCTAATTGGTCATTTCCGTGTGAGACAATCTATCTATATAAACTAGTTGCAACAGAAACCTCGTAAACTTCAGACGACGCGTCTGTTAATCTGTAATTCCGTTTGGTACTGGGAGTTTGACGTACATACGCGGCTAAACTAACGATTTCTTGGTTGACAGTAATTAAATTGTCATGAGGGACTCTTACTACACGGTGGGCTTTCATCATCGGGAAGCCGATTAACAAATTCCCTGGAATGGAAATTCCGTGCACAACATAGGGCAAACAATGTACAGTATGTGTGTATTCCCCAATTTAAACTTAAGTTGGATTGCACCTGTAACGTTAACGCCTGGGCCGTCTATACCTGTAATACGAGGTAGTTGCTCGTCTGTACAAGAATAGAAATCCGTAACTAAAGTACTTAAAACACTAGAATCTATGACATTAACTTCAACACCGGTGTCTAAAATGACTGAAATGTTAGTCTGATCCACTTAACCCCACACAATGGGTCCTGTTCTCCCTCGCGCCTGGAGAAAGATGTTAAAGATCTGTGACAAAGACAACACTTGTGGATCACAGGTACTGGAAACTGAGATAGTATCATTGTTTAAGTGGTTACTGGAGGAGGCAAACTGAAGTGTTTCCCATTGTGGAGGAACATTTGTGTTAGGTGTCACCTGTGACTGTAGGAACTGTTGAAACTTTCTGCACTCAAGTGTGTCGTGTGTCCGGACTTTATGGATGCAACAGTACTTGTTCCCTGGTGCCGGAGCTGACTGACTCTTCCTAGGCTGTGACTGAGGTTGTGAACCCGTACCCTGTGTATAAGGTGTAATAGGCTGATAACCCGTAGCAAGAGCACGCCCGCCAGGAGCCGCTGAAACAGTATGGTGAAAATTAATACTTGGACATTTTGGTTTAATGTGACCAGGGACTCCACAAAAGTGACATACTACTGGTCCATTTTTTTTAGGTATTGGTTTGTGGGTACTTGTGGATGGCTCATTCCTGTTCTTAGGTTTACTTGTTACTGCATAAACCAAAACGTTCCTCAGAAAAACCTCCCTTATGATTAATAAATTCCTGAAACTCCATTAATGTAATATCAGGAGTTGTAATAGCTTCAGACACCTTACGCCTAACCTGTGTAGGAACACTACGTAAAATGATACTAAATTGTAAAAAACTTGACAATGGACTCAGCACTCATACCAGGGTAATTCCCATTAAGTAAGTTATGTAAGTTTTGCCTTGCGCGATCAACACACACTAAAACCTGTGAGGGTTTTTCACCAAAGTTCCGTTCCATTGTAAAATAATCATGCAACGTTGAAAAAAAATCTGTCTGGCGTCCATTCGAACACACTGATCTCCCAGCTTTCTTAAATTCAGCCCAGTTAGAGATCTTACTCATCTCTCCATATTCTGCAACGTACCTCGCTTCAGATTGAGGATCCGTGTGATCAATCAAATTATGGGTACAGTTAATAATCTGAAGGCCAGTTGGGTGCGTAATTGAACACTAAGACCTAGCAAATTCTACACTGTTGGGAAACCAAACCTCAATCTCGCTTAATTTCCCTGAAAAATATGGGTACTTAAGGTCGAGACTTGTGTATGTGTGGTTTACCACCTGGGTGGGTGGAGGGGTGTTAGGACGAGATATGTTAAAACTGGCTCTTCTAATCACGTTCCTAAACCTTTTAAACACTGAGGTAATAGGAGCACTAGACGATCTACGTGGTAAATTATAGCTATGGGGCATAGAGAGAGAGCGTTAGTTACACGGAATATATAACATATGTCTGTAAATTGTAAAAATTACCTTAACTATAAACTATAAAACATTTCTCAGGTAAATCGTGAACTGAACACTTCACGTCAACTAACAATGAGTACAATTAGTGTATAAACAACTTAACCTGGATAGATGTCTTGACAGTTGTGGAAACTGTGTAGAAGATGAGTGAGGAGTCTTTTCGCTGCTTCCAGCTTGGCGGATGAGGAGTAGGTGTACACCTCCGGTTTGCTCTCCTGTCGCAGGAATGTGTTTTGCGCTGTTCCCAGCTGTTTCAAGGCCCCGAGGAGGTGAGTGACGCGCTGTGAGGGAGCGTGTGGTGCTCTTCCTGGGCGATCAGTTGAGTTTTTTTTTTTTTTTTTTTTTTTTACGGGAATTACCCCACCCAGGCACAGGTCACTGACCCACATCGGGGCCTGGGGGCGAAAATGTTGTTGTAATAATAATAATAATAATAATAATAATAATAAATAAATAATAAATAATAAATAATAATAAATAATAATAAATAATAAATAATAATAATAATAATAATAATTATAATAATAATAATAATAATAATAATAATAATAATAATAATAATAATAATAATAATAATAATAATAATAAAGAAATACAAAATGAAAAAAAATCAAAAGTGAGGAACAATATACTGTATGTATGTATGTTGTGTTGTCAATAGTAAAAGAAACAATTGAGACCCTGCAATTGTGTGTAAATGAGGCAGAAAGTCAGATCAGCAACATGGGACTTGGTCACAATTTTCGTGATGCAATGTGGCAGCAGGGTCTACCGTAGACAACACATTATGCTTTCAATATCTCCCCAGGCTTGGGATCTCACAACTGAAGACAGTAGACCAGCATTTTTTTCTGTGTGGTGTTACCTAGTATGAGACACGTTAATAAATTAGTTTCACAAAATGTTCTGAGTGCCCCCTTGCCGCCCCCATATAGGTGTACCGCCCCCCTGCCGCTCCCTTAAAAAAAAAAATCGTCCATTGGGGAGCGCTGCATGTAGGGATTCACTGGCTTAGGTGATCGTACTCAGGAGATAAGTCATCGTACGTTATGGCTTAAGTCATTGTGCTCATGGGCTTAAATCATTGTACTCAAACGTTTAAGTCATTGTACTTAGGGATTAAGTCATCGTATTCAAGAGGTTAAGTCATCATACCCAAGAGCTTAAATCATTGTATTCAAAATTTTAAGTCATTGTACTTAAGGAGATACACTAAATCATCTTAATGAAGGAGATAAGTCATCATACTCAAAGACATACTCAAGCACTTAAGTCATCGTACTCAAGAATTTAAGTCATCGTAAAAAACGACTTAAGTAATCATATTCGAGGACTTACGTCTTCATACTCAATGGGTTAAGACGGCACACAATCTTAAATTTAAGCAATTCCTGTAAACTTATCATTGTGTTAATAAATTGTATCAGAAGTTTTATGTGCGTGAATGTGCCTGGTAATGAAGAGGACCTGTGATTGGTTGATCATCTGTAACTTCGAAAATAATGTTTTTTGATTGGTCAATGAATTTACGTAGGACTTGAGACACTGGGGGGGGGGGGGGTATTGGGGATTACTGGCCACTGCGCCGTTAGGCTATTTCGGCCGAAGCTGATTGGTTGTCGACTAATTTGATTTGGACTTCCGTTTCTTATTTCTTCTCTTACTTTTCACTTTCCATTCTTCTTCTTGGTCTTGCTCCAGAAGATTTTCGTACACTTCTATAAACGGTGTTAATTGTAGTCTTATAATATCGGATTCAATTTTGGCTTCTTCTTTTTTCTCGGTCTTTTTGGGGTATTGATTTTTGGTTGTTGTGATCTTGATCTGTTCAGGCTTGGTCTTCTCTTCATTTTTCACTTCAAGGAGGGCCTCCTTGTAGCTCAGTCTTTCCTTAGTCCGCAGCTTGGCCACCCTGCACTCCTCCCTCCACTTGGGACACTCCCGGTCGGAGGAGGAGTGAGGGCCACCACAAGCTGCGCACTTTTTGGCGGCCGCCAAGCAGTTGGTGTCCTGGTGCCCGGGTGTCCCGCAGTGGGAACACACCTCCCGAGCACGACACTTCCGCGCCAGATGGCCGTACCTCTGGCGTTTGTAGCAACGAGTAGGTCTTCGCTGGTACGGTTTTACTGGGATCCTCTCCCATCCCAGCAAAACGGAGCTAGGAAGTTCCTTTGGGAAGCCAACCAGGGCAGCTGTGCTGGTCAGCTTCTGAACTACTGAGAGCTGGTCTCCGATCAGCTCGGTCAGTTCTTCTTTTTCCAGATGTTCGATTTCTGTGTGGGAGACGACTCCCAAAACCAAGTTGTCCTGTAGGCAGGCTTCAACTTGGATCTAGATTCCATTGATTTGTCTTATGTTTTCTAATTGCTGGGCCTCTCCCCATTCCGCGAAGGTGACGATAAGGTCACCGCTGTCACTGCGGACGACCCCTGTCACCCCCGTGATTCCCGAGGAGTCAAAAAACTTCCTCAGGACAAGGAGGTTGAGTTCCTTGCGCGAAGGGCGCTTGACTGGATACAGTCTAACGACCTTCGCCTGGTTGCAGGTGAACATGGTCACGTGGTACCTCGGGAGCAGAGAGAACCTACCTCGCCGAGGTTCAGTTCTCGAGACACTGGATGTGACTGCTAGATATGTAGGGTGTCTCTTGATGATCCCTGCTTGTTATTGGTGTTTGAGGTACTGAATGTATTAAACTGATAACACTGGTCAACAAAGTTTTTGTTGCATTGCTATAAACACTTGATTCTACCTAATTTGGGTGTGCTGATCTCATATCTGAAGTTAGTTTCTTTCTGTAAGCTCTATTTGTTTTGCAATCAAGGTATTTTGAAATTTCAAAATTTCGTCTTCGTCTTATTGACCTCGTCGTCTATCTTGAAAAATATGTCATTAAACTGTCATTAAATTAGCTGGGTAATAAACAATAAAATATTACATATTCTAAATTTATTCAACAACACAATTTGAAACATGTTCCATCTAAAACAAAGGTTGAAATTTGTATAAAACTCATTGTTAGGTAAGAAATTTGTTACTATGAGGAGACAAAGCCCAATCACATTTTAGCCAGGTAGGAATTTGCGCTTGAAGCTCTTGCGTTTGTGAAATGTCTCAGGGCACTCTCGTTTAATGCTCCAGCAGTAGTCTGCCATCATATGTTTGTCCCATCTCCCTTGGTAGCGGTCTTCCATGGTCTTGAGATCCTGATGAAACCGCTCGCCTTGCTCGTCACTTACTGCCCCTAGGTTCTCAGGGAATCTATCAAGATGACTATATAGGAAATGGAGTTTGACACTCATATTGCATCCAAGGTCATGAAAGGCTGACAACATGGTTGCTACAAGGGTTTCATAGTTGTCAGCCTTTTTATTACCAAGAAAGTTTTCCATTACCGCCACAAATGAAAGCCATGCACCCCTTTCCTTGTCGTCCATCTTTCTGACAAAGTCTTGATCACGTACAAGTGCACGAATTTGTGGTCCATCAAACACACCTGCCTTTATCTTCTCAAATGACAAAGCAGGGTGAGCAGAGACTATGTGTTGGAAGCATTCACCATCAGTATTTAATGCTCTGACAAACTGTTTCATCAGGCCCAGCTTGATATGGAGAGGAGGAAATATGATCTTTTCTCGACTGACGATTGGATCATTGACAATGTTTGGCATACCAGCTTCCAGAGTCTCACGTAAGGGCCACTCCTTCAGGTTCCAATGCCTGTCTCTAGCTCGGCTGTCCCACATGCAAAGAAAGCAGGGATACTTTGTAAATCCTCTTTGTTGGCCAAGAAGGAAGTTCACCATTTTGAGGTCAACACAAATTGTCCAGTTGTGCTCATGGTATTTTAGCAGGTGAATCACAGTTTTAATGTCATTATACTCCTCTCGTAAGCACACAGAATGACCCACTGGAACAGCTGCATAGACATTACCATTATGTAGTAGCACACACTTCAGGCTACGCTTACAACTATCTAGAAATAATCGCCAGTCATTTGGACTATACAATGGAATCCCTAATTCCTGGAGAAGACCCGGGATATTATGACAGTAAACAAACTTATTCTCCTCTGTAAAGAATGGCACAAAATCCTGTTCCCGCTTTCTGAAGTCTGAAACTTTTGTGGTCTGGTTCAGTAGAGCCTTTTCTTGCAACCTAGAAGCTAGAACTTCTGCTGCATTTTTGGAGAGACCCAAATCACGCACAAGGTCATTCAGCTCTGGCTGACTAAACTTCTGAGGGGTTGATGACTCTGGTGTACCATCAGAAGAATCGTCGGAATCTGCAAGTATTTCTTGAGTTTCATGTTCACTCTCTTGGTCTTTGTCGCTTCCCTCCTCTTCAGCTGGAGACAACCCATTAAAAACTGGAACTGGTAGCTCATCAGAGTGCAAAGTAGGTCGAATTGCTGAAGGGATACTAGGATACGATATTTTATGTCTGTTTTTCTTGCCAACACCCTTCGTATTGATCAGACAAAAATAGCAGTCAGTTGTGTGGTCCTTCGGTTCTCGCCAGGTCATGGGAATTCCGAACGGTAAGCCCTTACGTTTTCCTTTTGTCCAGTCACGCAGCATTTCTTCGCAGTTATGACACACAGCATGTGGAGCCCATTTTTTGTCTTGGTCGCCAAGAGTAAGTCCGAAGTACGCTTTATAGCCGCGCCTCACAAACGATGTTATATTGCGCCTCTGACGAATAAGCGTGAAGTATCCACAAATATAACAGAAGGCATCAGGTTTGTTCACACATTGATTTCTCTTTGTAGCCATGACCAAATCTGAAAGAAAAAACAGACAAAATTATATCTCCCTATTGATACCATAATCGTGTAATTAATTAATTTGACCGCAAACGGCTAGAATGTAAAACCTCAAATTACATGAAAACTGGAGCATGCAGAACAAAACTGGTTTCAAATATGAAATCAGCAGATCAAAAATGGTAAGAAACAGAAAGAAATCTCATGCAACTGGGAATTATAAAAAATTTGTTGTCCTGTGTAATGATTGCATGTGATTAGTAAAAATGTGTTAATTTGGGTTAATTTAAGCTTGATTATAGTACATTAGGTTAAGTTAGGTTATGTTAGGACAACTAAGGTTAAGTTAGGTTTAATTAGATTTGTACCAGGTTAGGGTAGATTGCGTTACATTAAGTTCCGAAAGTTTAGGTTATTGGGGTAATTTAGAGAATAGGTTAGGTTAGTATAGATTAGACTAAATTAATCCAGGTTAGGTTAAAGTATGTTCGGATAAATTAGACTAGATTACATTAGGTTAGGTTAGGTTAGGTTAGGTAAGAAGCCTCTCCCTCCCTCATTCTCAACACTGATGCTCGCGGTGTACACACAGGAGAGAAGCACGCGGCCCTGCACAATGGTCAGGGTGATGGTAGCGAGGAACACAACTCCGCCCCCGGCCTTCTCCACCGCTCCAACACCCCACTCCTCATCGGTTCCTCCTGCCTGTTGGTGATCCTCCTCTCTGTGTACGTCGACAACTTTTACGGTGAGTGTGCTGATGAGTATTACTGATGTGTATTAGTGTACTATGTATATAAGCTGGTCGAGTATAAACCTCATGACAAACACAAATCTTCCTCTCCTTAAAAAACTACAAATAGGAACTATTAGGACCAAGCATCAATATCTATGTCAAAATTGTAAGGGAGTATTGCAGAGACAAACACTACCTGCATTTAGCACCCGAAGAAGGAGGACCACTCTTCACCCCTCAAGACTCCAGAAGGTGACTATGGTGGTAAATTTAGGGGGAGGACCTGAGGGCTGTACTGAGGTGTTGATGGTGTGTCCAGGAGGATGTGTTTTGTTCCAGGATTGTTGTGTTGTTGGGAAATTTAGGGTAGTTGAAAGATATCATGAAGTGAGAGGTCCTGTGTACTCTAAGATGGGTTGGATATGAGTCTTTGAGATTCCTAAGGTCCTTTTGAGTTGTAGAGTACCTTTTCGAAATAGATCCTTTGAAGTTTCATATAAGTATCTTATGAACCTATCCGGTATTAACATCCTATGACGCCTTGAGATGGCGTTATATGAACCATGCTACTGCTAAGGACCTCATCACTTATGCGATAACTTGAAACAAAACATTCTATGATGTCTGGAATTAGCTTAATCGTGATCCGTGTTATGACGAAAATCCTTCATACACTGTAGGATACATTCAAGCAAGAGGTACTTGAAATGCTCAATAGATGCCTTTAAATGGATGTGTAAGTGCTGGCAGGACAAAGAAAGCCACTCAACTAAACTCAGAGGGTTAAAGTTTCCTAATTGTCTGCTAAAGAGATGACCACCGGACATAGTTCTCGTGGAGACGAAAAGTCACCTTCTACAGCCGGGCTTGTTTATACCTACTGCAAGGGAAGGAGGGAGGGGAGGCATGGGGAGATGGAGGGAGGAAGAGAGGGAGAGGAGGGGTGAAGAGTAGGAGGGAGGAAGAGAGAGAAAGAAGGGATGGTGAGGAGAGAAAGGATGGAGAAGAGGTGGAATAACGTAAAGGAAAGAGTTAGGCTCAACGAGGCATATAACAGACAGGTTGATTGAGGACAGGAAAAATATGAAAGGAAATGGGAAACTGCAGGAAGGACTCTGTAGCAAATTGGCACCTGTGTGGAATTAGCTCAGAGGAAAGGTGTTCGCCCAGAACACTCTCACTCTGTGTTAGGTTAGGTATACTACACACTTCACCAGCAGGGCAACAGCGGCCACAGAGTGTCTGTAGGGGAGATGTCGTACACTTGCCATGGTCGCCATGGTACACCATGTGGACTTTTTATTATATATGTTCCTGTGTACTACTACTACTACTACTACTATAACTTTTTTTTTCGTGGCCTCCAGCCTCCCCCAATAGCCACACCTTCCCCGCCATTTTATTACCTTAATATTAAATATCCTAATATATAAGTAGCTATCCTATCTGTGTTGAATTAGTTCAGCCACAGATATATGGGACATTCAGTGACTGTAGCCTCATAGTCAATATCAGCAGCAGTTGTCGGCATTGGGGCAGAAGCTCTCGTTCCCCTGAGGCAGAGCAAAGCCGACTGAAGGAGAGAGAAAGACAGTCGACATCTCATCCAGGCTGTAACATAGCTTCTCGGCTGCTGCTTCTGTTCGTAGATCACCTCCGCGAGTATGGCGTAGAAACATCTTGCACTTGGTCCCATCCCACCAGAGGTTGTGAACACTAGAAGAGTGAAGCTGCCTTCATCAACTTTTTGAATTCTCTCCCCGTATGCCCTTATCTTGTCGTTCTCGTTCCTCCTGTGTGCAGCATCGAGAGCTAGGTTACGGTGACATGTGGCCACGGGATATAAAATCCTGATGTCGAAGAAAGCTCGCTGTCCTCCCATCCAGAATCCTTGAGTACTGACGTCAACACGAGCTTCGTTAGATGTATTTGAAGTCGTATGTTGGAAGATCTCACCATCCAAAGGAAGGAGGGTCGGTTCTACCATGACATACCGGCAGATTTCCTTCAATACATTTGCTGTGAGGTCCCTTACTTTGTCATATCTCATGCATATGAAGCCCCCTTTCTTGCATCACCATGGCGTGATCGACATCATAGGAAGAGCCACACACGCATTGGGAGGGCAAACCTTCTACTGGCTGACCGTACCTTAGAGCGATGGCATCTGTAAATTCTTGTTTATTGAGACTGAAAGCATTTGCCCTTATCGGTAACGTAGTTAACCAGTTCGAGGCGCCCACCTCCTGCGCTACAGCTATTTTTTTTTCAAATTTTCTGGTACCTGCAGCAACAGTTGCTGCAGCTCATCATTTTGGCAAAGTAGTCATTCTGTCGTAATGGACCTACGAATCTTGTTTACTTCACTGGTATCCACCTCCCCTGTTGCGTTCTGGGCTATTATGTGGTCCTTGAGAGCTGCAATGAGCTTAATTGAATTTTGATGTTCGGTGGTTGCAATCTCCTCTGGATTGATTAGTCCCATCCCTCCCAGTCTTGATGGAAGTGCAAGAAGTGATCTTTCTGCTGGGGTTAAGTGAGGGTGTTTCACTAATTTGGGAATGAAATTAACACTGATACCTTCTTCCAGAGGGTGGAGGAGGGGTCAGATATCGGGGATAGTATGCATCAGGTAGTTCCAACGATGCTTGACTCCATGGGTGAATGCAGCAAAAGCCGTATGTGGCTCTGTGTTAGCAATCTCAGACAGACCTTGGATATCAATAACCCACTCATTCACCTTTCCCGCTACGTACTCGGTCTTGAAGTCCGTAGTGCCAATTACTGCGCCTAAATGTCTTCGGCCGTCCTTAGTTATTTTGACCTCACATCTGCCAAACACCGCCATTGCCCGTTCATGATTATTCTGGCTTCACTATGAGGAAGGACTTGCTGGCGTTTGGGTGGTACCCTATTTGTGGACCTCGAGATGTTACCAAGTCCCACCACTTTTTAATGCCCTCCACTTTTCCTGCTCCTGTAAGGTCATCAGCATACGCCACTTGTTTGACCCCAGTTGTTCAAATTTTATTTCTTGTTGGAGCATTGATAAGCCTATTGCATACATTGCCATTGCAACAGGGTCCCCCCTGTGTTGTTCCCTCGGTTGACTGTAAGATGGTATCACGTCCTAGCGCCTTGTTGTTTACTATATAGAGGTCTGATGGATTCCTATACGAGTTTTCAACATACATTGCAAAGCTTGGACACTTGATCTTGATGTTGTGCAGAGCAGCCTTGCGGTTAAGTATGTTGAATGCGTTTGAAGCATCCACCAGGAGAACGGCCTTACAATCACGCTGCTCAAATATCAATCTCATGGCGTGAATGGCGGCCTCCCCGCCAGCCTGAGGCCAGCACACAGTTGTAGGTTCCCTGCTGCTGCCCTGATATCATCCTTTACCACCTCCATTATGCATTTTCCGATGATTCGCTTCAGCACTTCCCCCACCCCTATAGGTCTACATCCTGGCTTCTTTTCCAGAGGAATGAGGTGGCAGGCCCTCAGGGACTGGAGGTAATGGAAGCAAGAGGATGCCAGCTTTCTTGCAAGGATGGCAATGGCAGTGCAGAGATCGCTTGCTGCAGGGCCAAACTTGTTTGTGCTGAGGATGACTCTCCAACCGTTTGCATCCAGACCTGAAGGGCCGGCTCCTCCGGGAGTCTTCAGTACCTTTTTCCACACCATCTCTCCTGTTATTTTCTCGAACAGGACAGCTTTTGGTGGGATATAGTCACCCTCGAACCTGATGCCTTCGTCTTCACTTGCAGGGGGACCTTTTTCTTTCAGTTGTTTTAATGTCTCTCTTTTTATTGGCAGAACCCCACCGCAGGATTCCTCTGTGAGAGATCTTATCACCAAAGACACTTTTCCCACACGCATTTTGTTTCCCAACTTTCTTGCAACGTCACCGGTTTTTTGCTTTCCCATTCTGCCACATTGTCAATCTTCTCTTCATTGCTGCCGCATTTTCTTTGTGCTTTGTCTTTCTGTGTGTCTTCTGACAGAATAGATGTGGTATTATTGCCAGTATTTGAAGAGCTAAAGGGACAAGGAAGCAGTCCTGAGTGTACTCAGTTATGAGGCGAATCATATCCCGAATCATTTCTTTGGTGGCCGCACACTTGGGTGGTTCAAACAGGTCAGCTGGCGACCACCTGATAATTTCTGAGTAAGTTTCTTTAACCCATATGTCCGCATTTTCCATCGACGTGCCATTCCACTGTAGTGGCTGTCTCTCATTCACCTCGTGGGCATCTGCTACTATGGGAGCAGCGTTTATTAGTACTACATTTTCAGGTTGAGAAGACTCACTGCTATCAATTAGGATATAATCGGGCGGTTGGGTATCGGCAATATCCACTGTGGCCTCCTGTGTCGGCTCCCTGCCTTGTGGGTTCCTACAATTGTTTCCCTTTGTGGAAACCACACATGGTCGGTTGTTCCTCGCACATTCACAGCTAGTGCAATTTTGGTACTGGCTAGCATAAACGCAACACTGTCTGTTACCCGGCATAGTGTTCCGTACCTTGAGCGACAGTTACGTCCTCCTCCGACATCTGCTTTGGTCCCATACCGAAGAAGAAACTAGTTATTATGAGTAAAGGGGGGAGAGGTGACAGGCTGGACTGCTATGTCCGGGTAGTAGGGGATACGTGTGCGCGTGGGTGTGTAGGCCACCCCCCTGTGGGCGACAATCCACACATCAGAATGATACACTGGGAGCAAGAATTGTCACACCTAACAATTATTTCTATATCTTTGGCAGAAATAACCACTTTTTCAATGGTCGCACTGATGTAATATTAGTTATATATACTCACTTGGTCGGCCGTCACTACATGAAGCGACAGTTACTTGGCTACTACTACTAATAATAATAATACTAATACTAATAATAATAACAATAATAATAATAATTAACAGTTTATTAGAAGAAGTACAGCAGACAGAAGATACAGATATACACTGGACAAAAATTACAAAGTATTATGTATAGTGGGCAGTGGATTGTTTAACAAAATATTTCAGTATAAAAGGAGGCATGGAGTGAGCATACAGGTTATCTATAAATCACTTATAAGTCAGTGTTGTAGAAGAAACACTTGGTTGTAGGTCTGCCTGGTTGGTGGTGTTGTAGTGGAAACACATGGTTGTATGCCTGCCTCCCTGGTGGTATTGTGGAGTAAATACGTGGTTGTAGGCCTGCCTCCCTGGTGGTATTATGGAGGAAACACGTGGTTGTAGTAGGCCTGCCTTCCTGGTGGTACTGTGAAGGAAATACGTGGTTGTAGGCCTGCCTCCCTGGTGGTATTATGGAGGAAACTAAGGTGTGATAGTTTTCATTGTGGTTGGCGAGGGGCTGGTCCCAGTCCTGGTGCTGCTGTGGTGTTGTACAGATGGACAAGCACTGGTTGATGTCGAGCCTCAATCCACATGGTGTAGCCAGCCTCAATACACTTGGTGTAGTCGTATGGTTTATCCCGCATGGTTTGACGAGGAACTTTCACAAAAGTGTCCAGGGTTTGGCACTTGAGTGTTAATAGGTTTGGGCCGATAGTGTCTCCTTCCGCCCTCCTATGGTCCATTACCTCATTGGTGTTTCCATTCTTTCCGAGTTGAAATTGTCACTGTATATTAATCGTTGTGAAGAATTGATCAACAATCCCTGCACTGATTTCTTGGTCGGGAGGACGGTTTAAAGGGAATTGGAAAGGAGGGTTAAAGGCAACCCCGTGGTAGCCACTTGCGAGGCGCCGATAGGACGTTTCCTTACTACTGTGGTAGATGGTCAAGTGTGAATGTGTGTGCGCAATGCGTCTAGTGTGGCAGCATTATATTAGTGTTAAGGTGCAGGCACTGCTTGCTTCCTTTCCGTTTCAGCTACAGCCGCTGGCTAGCCCTTGCGGTGAACAGGGAAGCAGCTTTGCGTAAGTCTTTCCCTGCCAGTGCACAGCCTTTTCGCCACCAAGATTCCTGCTGTGCCTCCTTGTGACAACACACGGTAACTGGGTGCTTCGCGGCCCCACGCTAGACCAGCAGGTGATCTCGGAGCAGCAGTGGGCCTCACAGGGAAAGTGCATAGGCTCACTGGCATGTGAACTCGTCCTGGCGCCTACCAACCACTGCTCTGCAGCCTTGGGGATTAACCTTGGTAGATATAAGGTTACAGGAGTAAACCCTGAACTAAAAATATACAGTGGAGCCCCACATCCGGCATTCATGTTTACAGAGCTCCAGTAAGGACCCAGCGGTGGAATAGGTGGAAGAGGTGACCAACAGGGGAACCCAATGGCAGATAAAGGCATTGCAAGATGGACAAGCTACTAAGGCGAAACGCAACAAACTGTGCTATCGGCAGTCCATTGCAACTCTACCTCTCCCAGTTGTTGCAGCTACTTGCACCACTGGATCAGAAAAAGAGAGAGCCAAGATGTGTGGTTGGAGCCTATGTTCCCGCCTCACATAATAAATCAACTCACACACAGCCATCATCCAGCTCATCACAACTTTGCACATGGGCGGTAGAGATAAGATGGTTGTTTATGCGCTAAGCTTTTGACAGAAGTACAATCCAGTCCTGTGTGTGTGTGCGACTGAACAGCCCATTTCAGGAGACACTCTGCTCACCTAACATGAGGAGGGGGCTAGAAACGGTACCCTAAACATAGTCTGCCTATAAAATCAACCTGACTGGGCAACAGCACTCAGTGAAGTCATCCTAATGTGGTCGAAAATGTAATCATATTCACAGATCAAAGCAAAACCAAATTATACAACCTTTCATGATCACTGCATGGAATATCAGGACCCGTCTGGATACTGGCACAAATGAACGTCCTGAAAGAAGAACCGCCCTTGTGGCAAAAGAGCTGTCAGGGTATAACATCGACATAGCAGCCATTAGTGAATCCCGGCCCCCAGACGAGGGTTGACACACAAAACAGACGACTGGCTATACCTTCTTCTGAATGGGTAAGCCTGCTGTAGAGAGAAACAACATTTATGGAGTTGACTTTGCCATTCGCCAATCCAATCAAAATAGGCCAACTGAAATGCCTGTTGGGAACAACCAGCGCCTCATAACGTTCCGAGTCCCACTGAATCACTCACGCCATGCCTTCTTCATCAGTACATATGCCCTAGCACTGGATGCAGAGGGTGACATCAAGGAGACCCTGACAGAGTGCTAACCTGTATCCCCAGAGAAGATAAGGGTGTACTCCTGGGTGACTTCAATGCCAGATTTGGCAGAGACACTGCCATATTAGGGTGTGTCATAGGAGGGAAGACCAGCTAAAACTAATGGCCCATCACTTTTTTGGTAGATTTTAGTGTATATAAACAGAAAATAATTTCAGTTTCAATATTTTGCAACCTTTTGCTAGGTAAATTTTAGCGTGAAATTTATCGAAAATCTAACCTACAGCTGCATTAGTGCATTACAATTAAATAGTGAACATTGCTTTCTGACTTCATTCTTTAACAACCCAACTAACAATATTTTTTTCTGTTTCAGATTCTGATGCATTTATAAGTTGATAATATTTGCGATGGCTGCTTGTGTCAGGACGAGGAACCAAAAATCCACCCATCTCAGTCACTATCTTGGGTCTGGGAGAGAGCTCCTGAAGTCGGAGTTGCCTACATTGAGAGATGCTTTGAGATACGGTGTTTTAATCAGGCAAATCAGTGAAAAGAACCAAAGAACTTACACAAACAAAGACATTGCCAGTGATATGACCAAAGCTGTCTTGGCACAGTACACTCTGGCTAACGCTCAGTTCAAGCCTCCAGTCATAACAAGTCAGAAGAAGATTAGTGAGAGACTGCTAGCCAGTTGGGAAAAGGCAAGAGATATCTCTCTTGGGAGAGGAAAACTTGCAGTTAAGGACAGCTTTGCCAAGCAACTGAACCAGTTATTTGACATAATTACTTGCAAGTGCCCAATTGTTCTCTGTCCTGAGTTTGGATGCGATCGTGACTGTAAATCCGAGGCCCACATCTCCTGTATTTGCAAGCGTGAACTGAAGATTCCTGTGATCGAACTGGCATTTGTCAAAGCACAGAGAGAGAAGACTGGCAGTATAGGGGCTCTCATGATTTCTAGCCAAGATATTCCCGAGTCCAAGAGACAGGAATCTGCCACAGAGAGACAGAAGAGGAGAAGAGTTGCCGAGGAAAAGAGACTTGAGAAGGCCCAGGGTGAGGTAAAAAAGGCCGATGATTGGAGTCAAGCTGATTCAGAGTTTAATGACTTCCCCATGGCTGATCCGAGTGCTGACCAGGAGAATGGTGACTTTGTCCCTAACCCAGAAAATAATGATCCCAAACCTTCCAGGCATAAGATTCGAAATAGGAAAGATATCCCGAGCATAGCTCTGGCCAGCATGCGACATCACACTGGTCTCAGAGAAACTGCAGAGACAGCAACAGCTGCCTGGATTGACGGTGGTTTGATAACACCTGATGATGTTCACCTGGTGATAGATCATAACAAAGTAAGGAGAGCTCAGGAGAAACTTGTCAGTAACCTAGAAGAGGAGTTTGATAAGGGGATAAGAGAAAATGGAATCAATTGTTTGTTCTTTGATGGGAGAAGGGATGACACTAGAGTGTTCATGAAAGTTGGAGATTCTGACAAGTTGTTCCCTGCCATGGTGAAGGAGGAACACTACTCATGCTGCAGTGAACCAGGAGGGAAGTATTTGTGGCATTTCACTCCAGAGAAAGATGACATCAGGAAACCAGCTGAGATAGTGGCAGATAACATTGTGAACTGGCTCAGAGAGAGGAACGTAGACCAGACCCTGCAGGCCATTGGAGGGGACAGCACCAACACGAACACAGGGTGGCAAGGGGGGGTCATGCAGTGGATAGAGCGGAAGATTGGGAGGAAGATGGTCTGGATTGTTTGTGACCTCCACACCAACGAGTTGCCACTCAGACATCTGATCCAGGAGCTGGATGGCAAGACTCTTTCAAACAACAGATGGTCTGGTCCTCTTGGCAAGATGCTGGACTCTGCCACTGAGTTAGAAATAAATCCGAGCTTTGAAAAAATCACAGTTGGCCCTCCACTCGTTGAGCTTGCACATACTGTCATTGACGACCTGAGTACTGGCCAGTACTATGGTTACATGATTTGCAGTGCCATCAAAACTGGGGTCATGCCTGATAGACTTGCTTACCTGCAGATAGGTCCAGTCTCACAATCTAGGTGGCTCACAACGGCTCTCAGGTTCTGCAGAATTTGGGTTACTCATCATAAACTGAAAGGGAACCAGCTTCACAACCTGAGACTTATTGTCCAATTCATCGTGAGTGTCTACTTGCCAAATTGGTTCAACACCATGGTCAAGTCATCGTTCTCCGAAGGTCCGAGTCATGTTCTCTTCCAGCTTGAGCTCGTGAGGAGTCAGCCAAGGAAGGTTGTTCAGATTGTGGAGCAGACTGTGAAGAGATCTTCCTGGTATGCTCATCCCGAGGCAGTTCTGCAGACAATGCTCTGCAGTAAGGATGAGGAGGAGAGAAGAGTGGCAGTCAAAAAGATCTTGGATATGAGACTTATGAGAGGATCTGGGCATGACGAATCAGTTGGTGACGATTCCTTCAGGGTCAGGAAGACTCCTGAAGTCAATCTAGGTGCCAAGACCCTCACTAATCTCATAGATCTGGATAACATCCAGGCTGGCAGTGAGCCCCCTCTTACCTGCAACCTCACCAATGTTCAAGTCAGAGCTTTCCTGGACAACCCCATGCATGTCCCTGCCTGGCCCTCGCACACCCAGAGTATAGAGCGTTGTGTACAGCAAGTGAGCGAGGCCAGCAGTCACGTGTACAGCCAGGAGAGGAGGGAAGGCTACATCCGAGCTCAGGTGGTCAGCAGGGAGGTGATGAGTAGAAACAGAAGCAAGAAAGACATGTTCTCTATGGTGTGCAGCAACACCGGGTCGTAGTAGTAAAACCGGTTTTTGTATTTGATGATTTTGTTTTCTAAAGGAATATTAAATTTAATAAATGTGTCAAGATCATTCGTTTCACTATTCTGGATCATTTTCATCCTAATAAATTAACCTAATACATTTACTTTACTTTAAATAAGCTATTTAGTGGTGTTGGTAAAAGGGTGGGAATACTGAATTTTCATAAGATTTCAAGTTAAAATTTACCTAGCAAAAAATAAAAACTTTTCAAATCTGAAGATATCACATGATTCTGCACATAGAACTACATCATTAATACCATGGGCCGATTTTTCAAACTCAAAAAAAAATAATTCGCCTCCGTATGACACACCCTACTGCCATATGGCAGGGAACCATAGGGAGAAACGGAACGGGCAAGTGTAATCCCAATGGCCTACTCCTCCTCAGCAAGTGTGCTGAACACAACCTCACTATCACCAACACCTTGTTTAGCAGGGCGACAAGTTCAAGGGTTCTTGTCAGCACCAAAGATCCAAACATTGGCATCTCATTGACTACTTAATTGTCAGAGAAAGAGATCGTCGAGATATCCTCATCACCCGAGCTATGTGTGGCTGAGACCACTATGACACAGATGATCGGTTCGTCAAAGCCAAACTCTCACTTTACATCGCCTCAAAACGGTTAAGGCAACAAGCTTCTAGAAGAAGTTTTAACACCAAGGGATTGGAGGATCAAGAGGTAAAACATGCTTTCAGAGAGCAGCTCCACGATGGACTGAAAAACAACTCAACAACAAACAACCCAAATCCTAGTGCCGAATGGGGTATCCTCGATGCTGTCAGACAAATATCTGCTGTGAGATGCTTGGCCAGATCGGAAGAAAACACCAGCATTGGTTTGATGAAAATAACATGAAATCAACGCATTCGTCCAAGGTAAACGTGCGACTTTCACTGACTGGCAGAACAACCCTTTGGCTCCGACCATAGCTAATTCATTGCAAGAGTAGAAAGTGGCGTCCCAGCGATAACTTCGCAAACTAATGAATGAATGGTGGAAGAATATAGCGTGTGAAACGCCAAAAAATGCGGATAAACACAAGATGCGGGAACTTTTCAATTCTACTAAATAATACAGGGCCCAAATTCTCGTGGCACGGTCCCCTTCCACTCATCCAATAATAAGGCCCTAATTAAAGACGATTAAGACGTCCGTCAGTGCTGGAAAGAGCAATACCATTCGGTGCTCAACCAAAACACCGATGTGGATGTTCAGACTACCTCAGTTATCTCCATCCGGGATGAGGTAGGTACTGCCGTCAAGCAGATGAAAAATAACAAAGCCACAGGCCCTGTTGGAATCACAGCCAAGGAGAATATATGGAAGAAAGAGGAAATCCCCGACTTCTTAAAGACGCCTCCATTGTTAATATTTATAAAAACAAGGGACACCAGTCAGACTGAGGCAACTACCATGGGATCTCGCTGCTGTCTGTAGCTAGGAAGATTATCGCCCGAGTCCTAGTAAACAGACTTCATCCTGAGGCGGAAAACTTCCTCCCAGAATCTGAATGTGGCTTTAGACATCACATGGCACCACTGACATGATTTTTAATGCCTGCCAGATACAGGAAAAGCACAGAGAACAGCGTTGTGACTTGTACAATGACAGGCAAAAGTCGTATCGTGAAATTAGGAAAAACATATGCCGAAGGACTAAACTTTTGGTGCTCTCTGCCTTGTGGTGGGAGGCTCTCATAATGTTTCACGAGTTATATTTAATCTTCGGACAAACTTCGACACGACTTTTGTCTTTGATTGTACATAGCTTTCATCAACCTTACTAAGGCCGTCGACTCGGTCAACAGGGAGGTCTTCGTTTTGGCTGTCAACCAAAATTCATTGTCATTATGAGACAGCTCCACGATGGCATAAAAGGTAGTGTCCTGCTCAATGGGACCCAGTCTGAGTTCTTCCCCATGAATATGTATATTGGCAACAAATATATTTTCCCTTTTGGGGCTGCCTTCTTAATCTTGCCATTGACAATTTCGCCGGCGAGGTGGACATCCAGTACCGGATGAAGGGTCTTTTCAACATAAGACGACTCCAGGCCGGAACAGAGGTGTCGGGCGCTTCCATCACTGTACTTCAGTGTGCAGACGCCTCACCCTTGTCGCTCACACTGAACGCGACCTACAAAAGATCTTGAACACCTACATAGTTGCGTATGCACATTTCAGCCTTGAGGTGAATGTATGTAAGTCTCAGATTCTCTTTCAACCTGCCCCTGGTTCAGCCCCACCTCCACCATCCATCCTTGTTAACGGTACTACCCCCTCTAATGTCACCCACTTTCATTACATTGGCTCCCACCTTTCCACCACTGCGGACATCGATGAAGAGATTCAACATTGGATTAGATGAGCATTTCAATCCTTTGGCAGACTCCGTACCCGTTTCTTCAGCTAAAGGGATCTGAAATTATCTACAAAGTTGAACGTTTATTGATCAGTGGTCCTCCCCTAGCTGCTGTATGGCTGCGAGACATCGGTCACATACAGGAGGCACCTCAAGGCACTTGAAAACTTTCACCAACGCTGGGAAGACAGGAGAACAAGTGCCAGTATTTTCGCTGACACCAACAGGAGGAGAATCAAGGCTACCATTATCAATGAACAACTACATTAGACTGGCACTGTTACTAACATGGAGGACAGTAGACTTCCAAAGCAGCTACTGTACAATCGCCTAACAAATTGTAAACGTAGTGCTGGTGGAAAACGGAAAAGGTATAAGGATAGTCTTAAGACAAACCTGAAAAAGTGCCAAATCGACCCCCCACACCTGGGAGACCACCACTCCACACCGTAACGCTTGGAGGAGCACCACACGAGGTGTCAATACTTTCGAGTTATTCCGACTGCATACCGAGTCGCCTCAGAGCTCACCAATGAAGGTGTCATTATTAATAACTCATATCATTGGGGGGGGGGGGGGGATTGCTCCATTTAACCAATAAATGCAGAGGGTTGAGAGCGTCTACTGTAGTCTGTTTGTTTCACAGAAAATTGGAAGTAACAAGAAATATTTCACGGACAACTGGAAGAGGTAACATTTCCCTTACTCAGGTTATGTTAGCTAATCGTGTTACTGGTTTGTCTTACAGATATGGTGGCAGTGGACAGCGATACCTCGATGCTCACTGACAACAAGACCAATGCCGGGGGCAGTGACACGGAGCCCTCCACACTGAACATATCATCCAGGGCATCAGGTCTTCAACGTTACGGAGCGTCAATAACACGACGACATGTACCTTCAGAACAGCGGACTGATGGTTGCAGAGAGGCGACTGTGATCGCAACAACGAAGATGCCCACGACGAAAAGACGGAGAGTGGAAGGGACATGGGGTTGGACGGACACCATCGCTCATTACGGGGTCACAAGCCCCAGACTGTAAAAAAAAAAAAAAAAAAAAAAAAAAAAAGTGGTCGCGACTTTAGGCCACACCAATCGCAACACCGGCTTCTTCTCCCGATATGTATACCGATATTCTTCGTTGTGTCCTTGAAAAATATCGGCGTGGATGACGTAGCCTGAACACTGTTGTTCCTCGTTGACTGAGAAAACCGGGAAGAGTGTCAGGATTACTTAATGAGAATGATCAGAATTCCTTCTTAGTAATCAGAATCCCCAAAGAGGAACAGAATTCCCTAAAAAGATCAGTCTCTAAAGACAATCACAATCCCGAAAGGCTATCAGAATCTCTTAAAATTGATCTGATTTGCTTGAAGAGAATTAAGCCCGTATTATTAAACAATATCTTCCCTTGAAGAGGGTCGTCGTGTTTCAACCCGAGTTTTAAACTAAATGAGTCCTGAGGGACAACGCAGTACAGTACTTGACGGGGTGTGGCGGTAAAATTAACTAATTCCAATAAAATTAGTTTATAATATTGGAATTAGTTAATTTTACCGCCACACCACCCCGTTAAGTACTGTACTGCGGTGTCCCTCAGGACTCATTTAGTTTAAAACTCGGGTTGAAACACGACGACCCTCTTCAGGGGAAGTTGTTTTTTAATAATACGGGTGTTAGAATCTCGAAGGTTAATCAGAATCCCTTCAGAAATTAGTAGGATCCCTAAAGATGATCCGAATCCCTTCTTTAGGGCCAGAATTCCTAAAGAAGTGATCTGAATCTCAAAGAAGCTTAAAAGCTTCGAAGGAACATCAAAATTTCCTAAAGTAGATCGTAATGCTCTACAGGGATCAGATCCTCTTAATTAGACTCAGAATTCCATAAAAATGATCAGAGGGCAGGATATAACCTTAAGATCACTGCATATAAGTTTAGCAACAGTATAAGCATCCCTAAGGAAGAGGAAAATGGAAGGGAGGTCTAAATACCCCGTGTGTGTATCCCTCCCTTTCGCCCTACCTTTACTTGGGGTGTGTACTGGGGTGTATAGTGTGTACAGCCGGCTGGATCTGCCCTTACGTGTCTTACACTCTACGTTTTTCACTGAAAAATATATTGTACAAACGTCGGTGGTCGTGTGTATTTGTTTGTTTCTTTGTTCGTGTGTGTGTGTGTGTGTGTGTGTGTGTGTGTGTGTGTGTGTGTGTGTGTGTGAAGTGGTTTACTGCATATGTGTGTGAAAATGTATACATGTGTGTATGTGTTTGTATATATACTGTATGTGTGTATGTGTGCATATATAGAGTGTGGACATGACTTCGTCCAACGTCAAACCTCGCGGGGCGTAACAGCTGACCTGCTGGAACCAACACAATTATTCAACATTTTCCACAGCTGAATTAGATTACGGAAATGTTGGAGGATATTTAGCGGGAGACGAACAGTTGTCTGTACTGTCAGGAATTTCTGTCGAGTCTTCACGACCAGGTGTTTACTGGGATTACTTGAAGATAACCCTGGTTTATTTCACCTGAATATTAACCACCCTAACGCTAATTTAACTTAACACACCTAACCTTACCTAAAGGAGACCAAACCTAACCTAACCTAATCTAACCTAGCCTAACCTAACCTAACTTAACCTAACATAGACCCCCTTGTTAATTTTCGGGCAGTAAGTCATCGGGTGAAATACGCTAAGGTGTCTATTCTTCAGGCGATCCATTTGCTACTAGTCATGAGTAAAGACATGTCACATGTGCATAATAAAGCTTTTGTATCACGCATCGTCAACCAACTGTCTTATGCGTTTGTCTTTTAATATGTATATGGGGCAAGGGATTGCATGAAGATTAGGAACCTCAGCTTATTTCACTTGGTGATTAAGTAACCTAACCTAACCTAACCTAACGCTAATCTAACCAAACGTAGCGCTAACCTAACCTAATCCCCTAGGAAGCGTTTGGGTCATAAAAGCTGGAATGCCTAATATTCATGCTATCTTCAGGTGATCCGAAGTAAGATTTGAGTCACTTTGTAAAAACTCCCTCCATGGCCTGTCATGGCAATTGACCCCAAAACCCGACGGCTTGTCCCACATCCTCTGAGGTGAAATCATGTTGTCATGTCAACACGACCAAATACGAAGAAACAAATTATTTTTATAATGATAACCGTTTGTTCGACATAACTCCTTCGCATCCACATGTGCGTAATGTTGCATGAATGATGTGGAGACCGAACATGTATATTATACCCGGATCACATAACAACAAGATTACGGGAAGTTAATCATTCGGCTTCTACCTGATAATAACCATCAGGCTGTGGCTATCTGGATATCGAGGGGTAAGAGAGAGAGAGAGAGAGAGAGAGAGAGAGAGAGAGAGAGAGAGAGAGAGAGAGAGAGAGAGAGAGAGAGAGCCTGATCCACTTCTGTCAGTTGCGATCCAACTAAGAGGTGTTTGGTGTATATACTATAAATGTGTTAGGTCAGTGAAACAGACACATGTGTTCACAGCCGTGCCAAATTTTACTTGTTGATGTTCGTGAATAAACCGCCTTGAGCTGGAGTATGTTTATCTTTCCTCGTTCTTCTTTCTCCCTTATGGATCTAATTTGTTCTCCTATCATAATCATGTTCTCCTCCCAACACCATGTTCTCCTACCATCACCATGTTCTTTTAACATCACCATGTTCTCCTACCATAATCATGTTCTCCTACCAACACCATGTTCTCCTACCATCATCATGTTCTCCTACCATCACCGTGTTCACCTACCATCACCGTGTTCTCCTACGATCACCGTGTTCTCCCACCATCACCATGTTCTCTAAACACCACCATGTTCTCCTACCATCACCATGTTCTCCTACCATCACCATATTCTCCTAACTAGAACACCTATTTATCACAGGGCCTCGTATCACCATAGTAACGAGGGTGATAGAGATAGCAGGGAGAGCAATGGCCGGATGAGAGACAGCAGGAGAGAACAATGGTCGGAGAAGAGACAGCAGGAGAGAACAATGGTCGGGGAAGAGACAGCAGGAGAGACTGGAAGAGAGTGGGAGAGATAGAGACAAAATGAGTCTCGTTGGACCCAGAGATTCAATGGTTTGCAAGTGAAGCTTCTCTCTTAGCTGTCTCTCTTAAAATACGACATAAAGAGGAATTCTGAAAAGCTCGTAACAAAATTTTCCCTCCTAAATAACCGGCCCACTTAAGGTACGATACAAAGATAGATTTTAGAGGCTCATAAGTGTAAATAGCGACGAAATTACACTGAAACGTTATTGTAATACTGCAATTAGATGCGGTTTCTCATTTACGGTTACCGAGAGGAAACTGTCCTAAGAACTTTTGAGAATCTATCTATCCATCTTTGTGTTGAAGCATATACTGTATGAGTCACTAAGATACGTTCTCACACCTTCAGTCGAGAGGAAAATTTAACATACGAACTCATTAGAATTTTTTGTCATCGAAGAAACGTTTAACGGATCACGTGAAGATTAGGTTCCTCTTAGCCTATGTCACCTGATGATTAACCACCATAACGTTAACCTAACTAAACATAGCTTAACCAAGTCTAATTTAACCTAACATGACCGAATTCAATCTAATCTTACCTATCCTGCCCTAATTCAATCTAATCTAAGCTAAATAAATATAACTCCCAGGCACCATTGGGGTATTTAATAAAAAGGTGAAATAAATTAGAGCCTAATCCTCAAGCGATCCAATAAACTTAGGACCTTCTGAGAAACATAAGGGTAGGCAGTAGATAGTATATATGACCTATTGGAGAGAAAATAACAGTAGCCAGGTGAATAAGAGAGAGAGAGAGAGGGTCAGAGCGTCAGTGAATTCAATAAAAGCGGCCGGATAAACAACAACACAAGCAAGTAAATGGAAATCATAAGGTAAAACTAGCAAATAAACAAACAAACAAATGACAGATTGCACACCCACATGAACACAATCACATAAATATTCATATATACATATACGGATATACAGAAACACAGACAAATAGACACACACACACACACACACACACATGTAAACAACACAATCAAGGCAGCTTAGTACCGACTCTACTTGCTACGACGACTTAGGTCACTTGGGACACCCACGCCAGAGCTGACGACTATCTACAATGCCTTTATTCTCCCCAAACTAACGTATGCGTCACTAGCCTGGTCGTCTTTTCTCAACTCCACCCAACAACGTCGGCTGGAGAAGGCACAGAAAATGGCGCAGACTACTCCGGCTACATCAACGCTCTCTCCATCCTGGAAATGCCATCCCTCAGTGACCTCCACCACCAAGCACTAGCAAGGTTTGGTACTGGACTACTACACCATCCTCGTCATCGCCACCTCCTGCCACCGGCAGTCCCCCACCCACTTCGCGCAGTCCGATACTACAACAAAATTAAACCCATAAGAGCCCACACCGATAGATATAAGAATAGCACCATCCCATAACTCCTGATTTATGTGCTGTACAGCCCTGTAAATGTATTGAAGGTATATCATTATGTCTAATTCAAATGTTAGTTTGTATATTTTCAGCCACCGGCTGCAACTCCATTAATAAACCATTTATTATTATTATTATTATCATTATTATTACACACACACATACACACACTCACACACACACACACACACACACACACACACACACACACACACACACACTTTATTCATCAACAAAGTTATTGACCTCGAATTTCGGAGAAGTTTTATACCATGGCTTAAAGTCTTCTTTGGTGACCGACGCCAGGCCTTACGCTTCTAAGGGGCTGTCTCCACCTTTCAGTGACTCACCTCATTCTTATCAATAGTGCTCTAAGAGTAACTCCCGCTCGTTGGAAATATGTTGACGACTCCACTCGGCTCCCAACTACAGTGCCCTCCAGAATATATTTAACAGTCTCCATAATAACTGGGCCACCAACAACTATGTCACCATCAACCATACCAAGACAATAGTTATGCACATCAACCTCTCCTACGACCATGCCCCACCTCCCTCCATTACTTTGGGCTCCAACAAATTCGAAGTAGTAGACTCCATCAAGCTCCTCGGCGTCACTATATATAACAAACTAAATTGGAAAACACACGTCAGTAAAGTTGTCAAATCCTCCAGTTTTCGTCTCCACCTCCTCCGCCAACTCAAGTTCTTCAGATTTCCTGCGCCCGAGCTCCTCAGTGTTTACTCAATATTCATACTTCTCAAGCTCACCTATGCCTCCCCCGCCTGGTCCTACTCCTTAAATGCCACACAACGGAAACACCTAGAAAAAGTGCAAAAGAGGGCATGCAAGATTATCCTTTTCCCCTCCTACTCCACATATCAAGAAGCGCTCAGTACACTGACCCTCTCGATTGTCTTTGATCATCACCTGCTGTGCAACTTCATTATGGACCGCAGAGCCAAAATCAAGATGTAAGAACATTTTGGAGAAGAATTCTCACTATCGATCGGCGTGCCTCAGGGCTCTTGTCTCTCACCAACCCTTTACGCACTCTACACGGCTGACCTGCCACCCCCAATCGTCGGCAGCGAGTACGTCACGTATGCCCACGATGTAACCTGCCCAGGAAGGTCCACAGCAAGGATGGCGCGACTCACTGCTCGGGCAATAGAGGAGATCTCGGAGTATGAAAATAAATGGAAAATAAAAACAAACAAAACGAAATTTCAGGTCATACCCATAGCCAAATTCAAGCCGGCCCCATTGATGATCGACGACGAAGAGATTGAGTACTCTAAACAAGGCAGGTTGCTTGGCCTCATCATTTCTCGGACTGGCATCATCCCCACGTGAAGGACAGACTAAATAAAGCCAAAGTCGCAGCACCCAAATTAAAACGTTTTAAATTGATGCCTGAGAAGATACAAGTTCACCTGTACAAGGCTCTGGTGAGGCCTGTGTTGGAGTACCCACATATTACCACTCGTCACACTCGGGAAGACTAGACTACAACAACTACAGAGCTTCCAAAACAAGTGTTTGAGGTCAGCCAGTGGCCAAGCGCCACCCTACCAGGAGACAGTGGAAACCATCCACCTAAGAAATAAAACAGAGGCCCTCAACTTCAGGTTCCATCGCCTAGGGAAGAAGGTTTGGGACAAGCTCCTGGACGACCCTCACAGCCCAGACCACCTACGCTGGGAAGACATCAACGGAGGGACACCCCACGCCTGTTGGCCCCGGAGTCTGCCCGCACTACAACAACCCAACCCGAGACCCATCTATGTCCGCCACAGTGATCCACCTTAGACTAAAACTTAGATGATATAAATTCACATTTAACAAGTCACAATCAAGTGAGTCCATAACGTAATACAGTATAAGATGTTAATAAACTTGTAATTGTAAAATCAATCTAGTCATTGTCTACTAAAATAACCATTGTGCAACCTCATTCTAAATCCTAAGTTAGCTTAGTTAGCCAACAAACTCTATAATATGTAAAACAAGGGGTGTCGTCCCCCTCTGTTTAACTCATTAAACTTCTTTTCCAACCTTTCCCCCCACGACTATATATTGTGACTTCTCCATCCCTCATGTCTGGCTGTGCCTTGAGCCCCAGCATGCCTTCCATCCTTTCCCCACCTTAACCTTAAAAAAAAAAAAAAAAAAAAAAAAAAAAAAAAAAACACGGCCCAACCTGCATATTTGGTGAGAAACTTCTGCACCACCCTCGACACCGTCTCCCAACCAATCTTACCTTTTTGCACTGTTACTTTGTTGAAATGCCCTGTAGTATAACCTTCTCCCCACCTTGTTTATTATATATCATATTTGTATCACTTATTTTATTTGTCACTCAAGTTACCCATTCCTCAATAATGTAACTGTACATTTTCAGCCTTTCGGCTGCCCTGCTATTTCAATAAACCGTTAATTATTATTATTATTTATTATTTATTTTTAGTAGACACACACACACACACACACACACTTTTGAGCATCCGCTACTGTCGCGGACAGATGTGACTTCCTCAGAGTTCCCGTGGAGGTGCCAGGGGTTGTCTGTAACCCCTTCCCTTCTCCCCATAACCAGAGTTGTAAACAGTACCGGACTTTGCTACTTAAGTAAAAGTATTGTTACATTAGCAAAATATTACTCAAGAGACGTAAAAGTATCCAAATGTCAATGAACGCAAGTAGAAGTAAAAACGTATTTACTTCATAAAATACTCAAGTACTGAAAGTAAAAAGCAACAACAAAATTATTGTCTCAAATATTAAAATAAATCCACAGTAAACTATAAAAAAATAGTTAACAAAAGATAAAAATAACATTACACATTTATTTGCAAGTATTTCTATTAAGATTAATCAATAATCGATTCTAGAAATTATGGCTATCCCTTCAGGATCTTTTAGGCCTAAATATAAGCCCAGCATGACCTGCCGAAAGAGAATATGTTCAGCCATTCGTCTCCCTACAATCCATCGCAGGAATAGTGAACGGGCTGAAACTATATCCATCCAACACTATGATCACTTTCTTCCTTATCCACACAAGTATCGTCGACGTGGATTTATAGTCAGCAGACATAATGTTGTCTCTGCTCGCATTAGGTTAGGATACAGACTAATTCAGATTTAATTCTTGTACGCTACCCACGCTTTGGTGGGTGCTAACTCCCCTTTGTCCTTAAATTATATCAATATTTTCTCCGTATCACAAGTTACACCGAGACACGAGAATTAATGGAGTAGTGTCTGACTAAGCTTGTCGCCCCCTAGGGTGTAATAAATTAATTAACTATTAAATAATAAGCCCAATATAACTAAATAGGTGCTCGCAAGCAGCAGATTCAGGTAGTGGGGAGTTAAATTTGAGAGATAAGTCACATAATGTCGGAAAAAACCTCGGTAGTTCCATTCCATCCTCTGAGCATGGCAAGTAGCTATCAAGCTCCTTCAGTTGAGGAGTTTGTGGATGATTGTTGCATCCATCATGATGGAGTCTGACTAAGACTCACTGTGAACTGGCCCTCTAATTGGGGTGTGGCTGTGGTGACATCGCTTTTCGATTATACTGTAATTGATAAGTAGCTGATTTTTTCTCACTGCGTAACATCTGGCGGGTGTTGGGATACTCAGTTATTTAACTTAAATATTCAGGCAGAATTTTAAATACACTCAGTCTCACACTTATTTATACATACAGTCTTTATATCTAAGATGGAATTGTTTAAAGCATTTTTGAATCTCAGCTTCTTTGAAATTAATTTTCGGTACAGGCATATGCAAAGAGCAACTGACGTCTAACGGAAAGACCAAGCCCCTGAAGGAAAGGTGGGGGAGAAGAGAGGGTATTCGATGGGGGAGGGGGAGTAAAAGGGTAGGATATGTGAGGTGGGTGGTCAAGGTGCTAATGGACACAATAATATCAAAGGCAAAGTCTGCTGCCATGGTCACTGCCACCTGACCTGACGTCGCATCATCTCACGAAACCTCTATGTATGTGACCTTTTGGTGTCTCCCACAGCTAACCGTACCCCCCACGGTTTCACCTAGACAATACCCTCCACCCACTCAACTCTTTTACTGTAGTTAATAACAAGTGATCGTGGGCCCTTCGTGTCCAGTTCGCTATATAGTTCGACAAAACAGTAATGGAGGAAATATTTGGAGAAGTGGGCTCACGCCTGTGTTTAACGTCGGTGCACTTGCAATGAACACTTGTTAAGAAATCGGTTTCCTGCGAACAGCAGTCAAACAGTAATAAGAGTACACAACAACATGTAAATATTTTATTATTTCTGTAGCTATATCGGTCTTATACAAATAATTTCCTATAGTATATTAGAGATTAGATAATCATGGTCGTGGTTGTTATAATCATGGTCGTGGTTGTTATAATCATAGTCTTGGTTGTTATAATCATGGTCGTGGTTGTTATAATCATGGTCGTGGTTGTTATAATCATAGTCGTGGTTGTTATAATCATGGTCGTTGGTGTTATAATCATGGTCGTGGTTGTTATAATCATTGTCGTGGTTGTTATAATCATAGTCGTGGTTGTTAAAATCATGGTCGTAGTTGTTATAATCATGGTCGTGGTTGTTACAATCATGGTCGTGATTGTTATAATCATTGTCGTGGTTGTTATAATCATGGTCGTGGTTGTTATAATCATGGGCGTGGTTGTTATAATCATGGGCGTGGTTGTTACAATCATGGTCGTGATTGTTATAATCATTGTCGTGGTTGTTATAATCATGGTCGTGGTTGTTATAATCATGGGCGTGGTTGTTATAATCATGGTCGTGGTTAATAAAATCATGGTCGTGGTTGCTATAATCATGGTCGTGGTTGTTATAATTCTATGTTTGTCTTTGGTACCCCCAAAATGTTCTACACTACTGAGGGTATACGCAAACACTTGTTATCTTGAAAATAGGTTCTTATTCTCGTACGGGATATATGTACAGATGGACAAAGAAACTCGCTTCCACACCATAAGGACTGGTGGTCTCAACCCTCTGCATCACTGCGCGCTGGCATGTACAGATGCCAGCATTTACAAGCTGAATACATAAAATGTAAATATGATAATTCATATACATAACATGGTGCATAATAAATGGAAATATTACACAGGATTAATAGATGTTCTGTAATACTTTACTATACATAATTAATAGAGTAATATAAAGATACACAGCTTAAGGTATTACTTCGTGTCCATATTATACACTAGGGTGTGTCATACGGACGCGAATTTTTTTTTTTTGAGTTTGAAAAATCGGCCCATGGTATTAATGATGTAGTTCTATGTGCAGAATCATGTGATATCTTCAGATTTGAAAAGTTTTTATTTTTTGCTAGGTAAATTTTAACTTGAAATCTTATGAAAATTCAGTATTCCCACCCTTTTACCAACACCACTAAATAGCTTATTTAAAGTAAAGTAAATGTATCAGGTTAATTTATTAGGATGAAAATGATCCAGAATAGTGAAACGAATGATCTTGACACATTTATTAAATTTAATATTCCTTTAGAAAACAAAATCATCAAATACAAAAACCGGTTTTACTACTACGACCCGGTGTTGCTGCACACCATAGAGAACATGTCTTTCTTGCTTCTGTTTCTACTCATCACCTCCCTGCTGACCACCTGAGCTCGGATGTAGCCTTCCCTCCTCTCCTGGCTGTACACGTGACTGCTGGCCTCGCTCACTTGCTGTACACAACGCTCTATACTCTGGGTGTGCGAGGGCCAGGCAGGGACATGCATGGGGTTGTCCAGGAAAGCTCTGACTAGAACATTGGTGAGGCTGCAGGTAAGAGGGGGCTCACTGCCAGCCTGGATGTTATCCAGATCTACGAGATCAGTGAGGGTCTTGGTACCTAGATTGACTTCAGGAGTATTCCTGATCCTGAAGGAATCGTCACCAACTGATTCGTCATGCCCAGATCCTCTCTCATAAGTCTCATATCCAAGTTCTTTTTGACTGCCCCTCTTTTATCCTCATCCTTACTGCAGAGCATTGTCTGCAGAACTGCCTCGGGATGAGCATACCAGGAAGATCTCCTCACAGTCTGCTCCACAATCTGAACAACCTTCCTTGGCTGGCTCCTCAGGAGCTCAAGCTGGAAGAGAACATGCCTCGGACCTTCGGAGAACGATGACTTGACCTTTGTGTTGAACCAATTTGGCAAGTAGACACTCACGATGAATTGGACAATAAGTCTCAGGTTGTGAAGCTGGTTCCCTTTCAGTTTATGATGAGCGACCCAAATTCTGCAGAACCTGAGAGTCGTTGTGAGCCACCTAGAATGTGAGACTGGACCTATCTGCAGGTAAGCAAGTCTATCAGGCATGACCCCAGTTTTGATGGCACTGCAAATCATGAAACCATAGTACTGGTCAGTACTCAGGTCGTCAATGACAGTATGTGCAAGCTCAACGAGTGGAGGGCCAACTGTGATTTTTTCAAAGCTCGGATTTATTTCTAACTCAGTGGCAGAGTCCAGCATCTTGCCAAGAGGACCAGACCATCTGTTGCTTGAAAGAGTCTTGCCATCCAGCTCCTGGATCAGATGTCTGAGTGGCAACTCGTTGGTGTGGAGGTCACAGACAATCCAGACCAGCTTCCTCCCAATCTTCCGCTCTATCCACTGTATGACCCCCCCTTGCCACCCTGTGTTCGTGTTGGTGCTGTCCCCTCCAATGGCCTGCAGGGTCTGGTCTACGTTCCTCTCTCTGAGTCAGTTCACAATGTTATCTGCCACTATCTCAGCTGGTTTCCTGATGTCATCTTTCTCTGGAGTGAAATGCCACAAATACTTCCCTCCTGGTTCACTGCAGCAGGAGTAGTGTTCCTCCTTCACCATGGCAGGGAACAACTTGTCAGAATCTCCAACTTTCATGAACACTTTAGTGTCATCCCTTCTCCCATCAAAGAACAAACAATTGATTCCATTTTCTCTTATCCCCTTATCAAACTCCTCTTCTAGGTTACTGACAAGTTTCTCCTGAGCTCTCCTTACTTTGTTATGATCTATCACCAGGTGAACATCATCAGGTGTTATCAAACCACCGTCAACCCAGGCAGCTGTTGCTATCTCTGCAGTTTCTCTGAGACCAGTGTGGTGTCGCATGCTGGCCAGAGCTATGCTCGGGATATCTTTCCTATTTCGAATCTTAGGCCTGGAAGGTTTGGGATCATTATTTTCTGGGTTAGGGACAAAGTCACCATTCTCCTGGTATGCACTATCAGCCATGGGGAAGTCATTAAACTCTGAATCAGCTTGACTCCAATCATCGGCCTTTTTTACCTCACCCTGGGCCTTCTCAAGTCTCTTTTCCTCTGCAACTCTTCTCCTCTTCTGTCTCTCTGTGGCAGCCTCCTGTCTCTTGGACTCCGGAATATCTTGGTTAGAAATCATGAGAGCCTCGATACTGCCAGTCTTCTCTCTCTGTGCTTTGACAAATGCCAGTTCGATCACAGGAATCTTCAGTTCACGCTTGCAAATACAGGAGATGTGGGCCTCGGATTTACAGTCACGATCGCATCCAAACTCAGGACAGAGAACAATTGGGCACTTGCAAGTAACTATGTCAAATAACTGGTCCAGTTGCTTGGCAAAGCTGTCCTTAACTGCAAGTTTTCCTCTCCCAAGAGAGATATCTCTTGCCTTTTCCCAACTGGCTAGCAGTCTCTCACTAATCTTCTTCTGACTTGTTATGACTGGAGGCTTGAACTGAGCGTTAGCCAGAGTGTACTGTGCCAAGACAGCTTTTGTCATATCACTGGCAATGTCTTTGTTTGTGTAAGTTATTTGGTTCTTTTCACTGATTTGCCTGATTAAAACACCGTTTCTGAAAGCATCTCTCAATGTAGGCAACTCCTACTTCAGGAGCGCTCTCCAAGACCCAAGATAGTGACTGAGATGGCTGGATTTTTGGTTCCTTGTCCTGACACAAGCAGCCATCGCAAATATTATCAACTTATAAATGCATCAGAATCTGAAACAGAAAAAAATATTGTTAGTTGGGTTGTTAAAGAATGAAGTCAGAAAGCAATGTTCACTATTTAATTGTAATGCACTAATGCAGCTGTAGGTTAGATTTTCGATAAATTTCTCGCTAAAATTTACCTAGCAAAAGGTTGCAAAATATTGAAACTGAAATTGTTTTCTGTTTATATACACTAAAATCTACCAAAAAAGTGATGGGCCATTAGTTTTAGCTGATCTTCCCTCCTATGACACACCCTATTATACACCTCCCTCCCCACTATACGCTCATAGTTTCATCTTGAGCGGACCTCTTGTTTCTGAGTCGCTCGGACCTGCGGAGTACCGGGGCAGAAACACAAGGTGGGGATGGATTTACTGTAAAGACATCAGCATTAGGGGACTCAACTGGGGAATGGTCAACACTAGGCAGCTCCACAGGTTGGAGGAAACGACTGTTCCTCCACCATACACTACCACTAGGAAGACGCACTTGGTAGTCCCTGGACCAGCCAATACCCATGACAACCCCCAACCTTGTCCCAGCGGTGAGATACCGGATCTTGAATCCTGACCTGTTGGCCGATACTCAACCTGGGAAGGGGGCGGACATGACAGTCGTACCGAGCAGCGACATCTGCGGCTCGTTCTGCTGCACGGCGGTCACATTCTTCAGTCTTGGCTTGCTATTCTTGAGAAAAAGACTTTGGGTGGGCAGAAACGCAAGACCTGAGATGATGTCCGTATAGAACCTGGGCTGGGGAGCGTCCAGTGAAGTTCGGGGTGTTGCATAACTCTAACAAACCTCGATGTTAGGTTCTGAATAATAAGTTCTATATACAGGAGAGAACACAAACACCTGTATAGTTTTGTAGGTTCGGTTTACTGGATAAGAGTATGTACACAAAGGGGAGCAGCACTCTCCCCGGCTAGGCTCCTTAGTCAACTGCTATAGACGACGTATGGCAAGTGATACATTAGCAGCTTCCATACGTCGCCAGGCACATTAATTAAGCATGTGGGATATGGTAATAACATTGCCACACGCTGCTAGCTAGGCTGAATAAATAATACATAAATGGAGCACATACATAATATACATACATAATATATAATCCAGCATACATAATATACATACACCTCCCTCCCCCCTATACGCTCATAGCAAAGTCTTGAGCGGACCTTTTCTTTTGGATCCGTTCTGAGCGTCGAGGGACTTCATCTCTGGGAAGGGTATGGGACTCAACACTGGTGGCGGGGCCAGCAGAAGGCATTGTTACGGGGCGGAGAAAACGGCGGTTCCTCCACCACACACGACCACTGGGTAACCGCACCTGGTAGTCCCGTGACCTGCCGAGACCCATGACTACGCCTACTTTGTCCCAACGTAGGGAGGTCGGGTCCTGAACACGGACTTGGGTGCCGACACTCAACCTGGGGAGAGAGCGGGCGTGGTCGTTGTAGCGGGCGACGACGTCCTGAACACGTTCGGCGGCTCGGCGATCACAATCCTCTGTCTTGGCCTGCCACTCCTTGGAGAAGGATTGAGGGTGAGCAGGGACACAAGAACGAAGAGGGCGTCCATACAAAACCTGGGCAGGGGAGCGTCCGGTGTAGTTAGGTGTGTTGCGGAGTTCAAGAAGACCCCTGTCGAAGGCCTCGCAGTCAATGTTCCCAGAAGGGGCCACCTTAAGGATGAGGTGCTTCAGGGATTTGACAGCAGCCTCAGCGTGGCCGTTGGACTGCGGGTAATGGGGTAATGACAACACATGCCGGACTCCCCATCGGTCAAGGAACACAGCAAAGTCCCGGCTTGTGAACTGAGGCCCTCCGTCGGTTCGCAGGCGTACAGGAACGCCCACGTCACGGAAGTAGTGGCGGAACTTGCTGATGGTGGCGGCAGACGTCGTGTCATTACCGCACTTGATGACAACCGGCCAACCAGAGAGACGGTCGACGATAACGAGGAAGGACTTTCCTGACACACAGAAAAAGTCGGCCGACACAGACTCAAAGGGGCGGGTGGGGTTGTCGTCACTCATGAAGGGTTCCTGCTGCTGGCTGGGTTGTAATACTTGGCAGGGCTCACACGCACGGACAACATTGGAGATGTCGGAGTTGATGCCGGGCCAGAACACAGTCTGTCGTGCACGTCGTTTGGTGGCCTCAGCTCCACGGTGACTGTCGTGAAGGCGAGCCAAGGCGTGGGGACGTGATGCAGCAGGGACAACTACACGTGCTCCGTACAGAACAAGGTCTCCGTCGCAGTAGAGTTCATCGCGGAGTTTCCAATACGGGAGCAGGGTGTTGTGAAGATCGTAGCGGTTGCTAGGAAATCCATTCCTCACACACTCGACAAGTCGGACGTAGGAAGGGTCATCTCGAGCCGCTGTTCGAAGGTCCTCCATTGCCTTGTCGTCATCTGGTGACAGGTCCGAACGAAGGGATTGGACGGCATGGAGAGTGACCACAGTCCTGACGGAGAGAGCGAGGTCGGCGTCGAGCACATGATCTTCTGGAGTAGGGCGGCTGACAGGAGAGCGGGATAAGGCATCAGGGATGCAGAGCTCCTTGCCAGCACGCCACACTGCAGTGAAGATGTACGCCGAGAGCTTCTCTTTCAGACGCTGGAGGCGAGGGTTCTCAACGGCGTCTAGCGTGTAGTGGTTGAGGATCGGGACAAGCGGGCGATGGTCGGTCACTAGGTGAAAGTGTTGCAGGCCTATGAGGTAAAACCTGCACTTGGACATCGCCCAAACCACAGCCAACAGCTCCAACTCAATAGTGGCGTAGCGCGTCTCAGTGTCAGAGAGGAAACGCGAGCCACACTGGACGAGCCGGAACTGCCCTCCACCATGATCCTGCAGTAGGGCGTATCCCACGCCATACAAGCGTGAGGCATCTGTCTGCAGAACTGTCGGCAAGGCTGGGTCAAACGTGGCGAGGACAGGTGGACGAGACAGGGCCTGTTTCACTTGCTGGAAGGCCTTGTCGTGGTCGGGGGTCCACAGGAATGTCCTCTTGGGGCTCATCAGGGGGCGAAGTGGTTGAGCAGCTGCGGAGATGTCCGACGAAAACTCTGCTAACTGGTTGACGAGACCGATGAAGGACCTCAAGTCGGTCAGGTTAGCAGGGGTGGGAAAATCCGTGGTGGCGCGGACCTTTTCCGGGTCAGCTGCGATACCATTCCCTGAGAGGGTGTACCCACAGAAGTCAACTGAAGAGCTGGCCAGAACAAACTTGTCGGCATTTAGGGTAATGCCGTGCTTCCGGCACCTGTTGAGTACCTCGTAGATACGGCAGAGGTGATCCATATAATCCTCGTCGTACACGAGTATGTCGTCGACCACTTTCACGCAGTTTGCCAGACCTTGTAGAGCCATATCACCTCGAAGACAGAAAGCGTCTCCTGTAGCGGCGAATCCCATGGGGCCACGGCAATAACTGTAACGTCCATGCTGGGTGATGAAAGTTGTGAGTGGTCGGTCTTCTTCGGCAAGCTCTATCTGCCAGTATCCACACAGGGCGTCCATCGTCGTGAAGAAGCGCGCCTTCGGGTTCACACTGCGTATAGCTGCAAAGGGCGTGGGAGAAGGGTGCGCAGGACGAGACACCTGGCTGTTGAGCTTGGAAAGGTCAATGGTGATCCGAACACCACCTTTAGGTTTTGCGACGACAACCATCGGGTGACACCATGGAGACGGGTCATCGCCGGTTGGTGCAATAATTTCTTGGGCGACCATGGAGTCCAGCTCGTTTTTGACCGCCTCGCGGAAGGCCAGGGGAACCAGTCGAGGGGTGTAAATAGCGAAGGGCTTCGAGTCGTCCCTCAGGTGGATCCTCATGGGGGGACCTGCCATCTTCTTGAGAGGCTTGGATTCCAGAGCGGACTTGGTCACCAGAACGTCGCTGAATTCCTTCAGGAAGTACTTCCGAGCATCCGAAGGAGAGGTGTCACTGGCAAGAGGCAGGGGTAGGGCGGCAGCAGGGTCGTTGCTGCTCCCTTTTTGCACCCTGTTGGCGTGTTTTACCTCAAGAATAGGTTTGGGGAAGTCCTGGGAGATGATGGCCAACTCCTGACAATGTCTGTAGGACAGCAAAGGAGTCTGGACACCGTTATGCACATCAATCCAGGCTTGACACGACCTGTTGCCAAAGGTGACTTGTGCTTGGAGTGAACCCAGGGCCGGGGTCATCTGTGAACCATCTGCCATAAAGCGGAGATCCTTGGGGGGCGGTCCTAGATCACTTGGAGAGAGCCCCAAGCATTGCAAATGCTGGGGACCGATGACTGTAGCATCAGCGCCGGTGTCGGGCAACATCTGAAGACGGGATGACGCACTGCGGTAGGTCACAATGACACTGATGTACTGGGGGACTTTGGTCCTGGGACGCGGGGGGGAGCACACATTCCTAATGTGGCTCGAGCGTTGTCAGGAGTCGTCGTGCCTCTGATTGGAAGACTGTGGGCGGCCCTCTCTGGTGGAAGGGGGCTGAAGCTTCCGCCGACGCGGTCCCTTGGGTTTGTTGGAAGGGCAACACTTGTCATAGTGGCCCAGACGACCGCACACATTGCACTGGACGCGTTTGGCTGGGCACCGTACTGTGAGTGACCAGTGGCCCTTACGGTCACAACTGTTGCAGGTAGACTGAGCAGCTGGACACACCTGTGTTCCGTGCTGCTTACCACAGTTGTTGCAAAATGAACCGGGCGTGGACGTGGTGGGCGAAGGCGTAGGAACAGACTTCTTGTCCTTCTTGTACCGGGACACAGCGCGTACAGCTGTAGGGGGAGCACGGATGGCAGAGGTGGCACACCTGGCAGCCTCATAGGAGCGACATATCGTCAACACATCCTGAAGAGAAGAGGAAGAGTCGAGGGAGGTGAGGCGTTGGACAAGTTCCTCGTCCTTAACACCCATCAGGATCACCTGCTTCAACTGGGTCTCCTCGCACTGCTGGTGGTGGCCTAGACATATATCTACCTCTTCCGAGGCTCTCTTAAGACGTACGTAAAAGGCATCAAAAGACTCACCCTCCATCTGTCTGCAGCTAAACAATTCCCTCCTGCGCAGAGCTTCATTCTGCTGTCCTTTGATGTGCCGTTGTAGAACGTCCAGTACCTCCTCTACAGACAGCGAAGAGGTTGGGGGTACCTGCAACGTATGTTCCAAGACACGCTGAATTTCCAAGGACAGGCACATACGCAGCTGGATGAGTTGTTTAGGCTGTGACAAACTCTGGAGATCCACCATTGTAGAATAATCAGTCCACCGTCGCCGCCATTCACGAAAAGTCTGGAAATTCACATCAGGCTTCAAGATGGGCGGTGTTTGAGCTGCTGCTTTAGGTGGGGCTGGGGGGTGTGAAGGAAGCATAGATGAGGTATCTGAACCAGTCAGTATCGAGGCAGTGTTAGAGCCAGGGGCTTGGTTAACAGTGAGGCGAGATATCAAGGCTTCAAACCGTTCACTGTCTTCCAATCTCCGTTGGTTGTCTCGTTCTGCCTCTGCTTGCCTTCTGTGCTCATCCGCCGAACGTCTGTGAGCTTCATCCTCGCGTTTCTCATCTCTCATAAACTTCAGTAAAGCAATTATCTCTGGAGACAACGCTGAATATTGAGGTGAGGGACTGCGCGATGTTGTGGGGGCTGGAGCGTCGTGGCCGGCCTGGTCATCCATCTCTGGGGGACTATCATCCGCTTGACTCATCCAGGCGCTGGGTCCACGGCTATGTAAGGCATGAGACATAACTACTTCATCTGTGTACTGTGTCTTAAATCAGTGTTGACCGGTCAGCCCGTCGTATCAACAAGATTTCAGACAAAAAAATTAATTAAATACACAGATAAGTAGATTATATATATAAAATATATATAAGGAAGCCGCGCGGTCAGCGAGTGTTAGTACATGTATGTGTGTGTGTGTGTGTCCCGGGCAGGCAGAGCGTCTCGCCCCAGCTGTGAGGGGGGGTGGAGGCCGCGCTGTGAGGGGGGGGAAAGGGAGAAGCGCGGCGACTCCCAGTCAGTCCAGTTACCCTCAGGACGCGGTCAGAGAAGGGTGCACTGAACTCTACTCCTTACAAATGCCCGGAACGTGCCGTATACCTTGGGAACCCTTTTAGAACAAGGTCACACATGAATGGCACGAAACACACAATGCACTAAACACTTCACAGAAAATCACTGTCACTGACACTGCTCAAAGTTGCGAAATTCTTCGAGGAGGGGTGGCGGGTGGCGGTTGGTTGACACGGGGAAGGAATCCATAAGCCGGCTTTCACAAACTTGCACTATCACTCGTAATTATCCAGTAAGATTACGCACTGCGCCATGTTAGGTTCTGAATAATAAGTTCTATATACAGGAGAGAACACAAACACCTGTATAGTTTTGTAGGTTCGGTTTACTGGATAAGAGTATGTACACAAAGGGGAGCAGCACTCTCCCAGGCTAGGCTCCTGATCAACTGCTATAGACGACGTATGGCAAGTGATACATTAGCAGCTTCCATACGTCGCCAGGCACATTAATTAAGCATGTGGGATATGGTATTAACATTGCCACACGCTGCTAGCTAGGCTGAATAAATAATACATAAATGGAGCACATACATAATATACATACATAATATATAATCCAGCATACAAAATATACATACACTCGATCGAAGTCCTCGCAGTCGATATTTCCTGAGGGTGACACCTTAAGGATCAGGTGTTTAACAGTCTTGACTGCGGCTTCAGCGTGTCCATTCGCCTGGGGGTAGTGGGGCGAGGTCACGACATGACGGACTCCCCAACAGTCCATGAAGTCCCGGAACTCGTGGCCGGTGAACTGGGGTCCTCCATCAGTCCTGATGCGGAGGGTAACACCAACTTCTCTGAAGTAATGTGTGAAATTCCGGATGGTAGCAGTAGCCGTTGTATCACTACCACAGGGGACGACAACAGGCCATCCAGACAATTGGTCGGCAATGACGAGGAAGGACTTCCCTGCCACTGCAAAGAAGTCGGCCGACACAGACTCGAAGGGTCTTGAAGGGTTCTCGTCGCATACTAACGGTTCCTGTTGCTGGCTGGGTTGCAGAATCTGGCACGGCTCACAGGAACGGACGGTACTTGCAATGTCTGCGTCGATTCCGGGCCAAAATACAGTCTGCTTCACCCGTCGCTTGGTGGCCTCCACTCCTCGATGGCTGTCGTGAAGGCGGGTCAAGGTATGGCGGCGTAGGGCAGCAGGAATGACTACTCGTGAACCATACAAGAAGAGGTCTCCGTCACAATAGAGGTCCTCGCGTATCTTCCAGTACGGGAGTAGCGATTCATGAAGGTCGTATCGGTTAGATGGAAATCCCTGGGGCACACAGTCGACGAGCCGGATGTAGGAAGGGTCGCCCCGGGCTGCGGTGCAGAGATCTTCAAGGGACTTGTCTGCATCCGGTGCTGTAGACTCTTCTGATGTGAAGACGGCCTTCAATGAGACTACTGACTTGAGGGATGCAGCAGCTGTAGAACACAACATCTCGTCCTCTTGGGTGGGGCGACTGACAGGGGCGTGGGACAGGGCATCCGGGATGCACAGCAGCTTACCCGCACGCCACACAGCCGTGAAGAGATAAGGCGAGAGCTTCTCTTTCAAACGTTGAAGGCGAGGATTCTCTACTGCATCCAAAGAGTAGTGATTGGTAATAGGTACAAGAGGGCGATGATCCGTGAAGAAGGTGAAGTGCTGAAGTCCTATCAGGTAGAAGCGGCACTTCGCCATCGCCCAGACAACAGCCAACATCTCCAGCTCAATCGTGGCATATCGGGTCTCGACGTCCGTCAGGAACCGGGATCCACACTGAATTAAGCGGAGTTGTCCACCGCCATGGTCCTGCAGAAGGGCGTAACCAACGCCGTAGAGTCTGGAGGCGTCAGTCTGGAGGACGGTGGGTAGGGCTGGGTCGTAACAGGCGAGGACAGGTGGACTAAAGATGGCCTGCTTGACTCGCTGGAAGGCCTCTTGATGATCTGGGGTCCACAGGAATGTCCTCCTGGGGCTCAGCAGGGGGCGAAACGGCTGGGCTGCTGCCGAGATGTCAGGTGAAAATTCAGCCAGCTGATTGACCAGACTCAAAAAAGAAGGGAGGTCTGTCAGGTTGGCAGGGGTTGGAAAATCCCTGATTCCACTTAATTTCTCCTGGTCAGCTGCGATACCTGATGCTAAGAGAGTGTACCCACAGAAGTTCAATGATGGTGCGGCGCCTACAAACTTGTCAGCGTTGAGGGTAATCCTGTACTTTCGACATCTGGTGAGAACTTCATATATTTGGGAGAGGTGGGCACAGTAATCTTCGTCATGGAGTAAAATATCATCAACCACCTTGACACAATTCGTGACTCCTTGAAGGGTCGCGTCACCACGTTGACAGAATGCATCGCCCGTAGCGGCAAATCCCATGGGGCCTCTGCAATACTGATATCTTCCATATGGTGTGATGAATGTAGTCAAATGCTGGTCTTCTTCGGCCAACTCGATCTGCCAATAATCACATAAGGCGTCCATCGTTGTAAAAAACTTCGCCTTCGGGTCCACATTTCGAACATTTGTGAAGGGTGTGGGTGAAGGGTGGGCTGGACGGGAAACTTGCTGGTTAAGTTTTGATAGATCGGTGGTGATTCGTACTCCACCACGAGGTTTGGCGACGGGGACGAGAGGGTGGCACCAAGGTGAAGGTTTGTCTCCGGCCGGCTTGATGATTCCCTGAGCAACCATGGAGTCAAGCTCTTGTCTAACTAGCTCCTTGTAGGCGTGAGGAATCAAACGAGGGGTGTGGATGGCAAAAGGTGTGGCACCATCCTTAAGATGAATCTTCATAGGTGGACCCACCATCGGCTTGAGTGGTGTGGATCCTTAAGATTTCTTCGTAATTCTGACGTTTGTCTAGAATACCCACAAAATGTTCTATACTACTGAGGGTATACACAAACACTTGTTATATTAAAAGTAGGTTCTATTCTCATACGGGAGATATATACACGAGGGACCCAGAAGCTCGCGTCCAAACCACAAGGACTCTGTCTTCACTCTCTCTATGTATTACTGCGCCCTGGGATGTACAGATGCCAGCATTCACAAGCTGAATACATAAAGTATAAATATGATAATTTATATACATAATATGGTGCACAATAAATGGGAATATTACCTTGAATTAATACATGTTATGCAATACTTTAATATACATAATTAATACAGTAATATAAGAGTAATATAATAATACACAGCTGAAGGTACTACTTTGTGTCCATATCATACACCTCCCTCTCCCCTATACGCTCATAGTTTCATCTTGATTGGACCTTTTGTTTCTGAGTCGCTCGGACATGCGGAGTACTGGGGCAGAAACGCAAGGTGGGGATGGATTTACTTTGGAGACATCAACATTAGGGGACTCAACTGGGGAAGGGTCAACACTAGGCAGCTCCACAGGTCGGAGGAAACAACGGTTCCTCCACCATACTCTACCACTAGGAAGACGTACTTGGTAGTCCCTGGACCGGCCAATACCCATGACAACCCCAACCTTGTCCCAGCGGTGAGATACCGGATCTTGAATCCTGATCTGCTGGCCGATACTCAACCTGGGAAGGGGGCGGGCATGACAGTCGTACCGAGCATCGACATCTGCGGCTCGTTCTGCTGCACGGCGGTCACATTCCTCAGTCTTGGCCTGCCATTCTTGAGAAAAAGACCTCGGGTGGGCAGGAACACAAGACCTGAGATGATGTCCGTATAGAACCTGGGCTGGGGAGCGTCCGGTGAAGTTCGGGGTGTTGCGTAACTCCAACAAACCTCGATTGAAGTCCTCGCAGTCGATATTTCCTGAGGGTGACACCTTAAGGATCAGGTGTTTCACAGTCTTGACTGCGGCTTCAGCGTACCCATTCGCCTGGGGGTAGTTGGGCGAGGTCACGACATGACGGACTCCCCAATGGTCCATGAAGTCCCGGAACTCATGGCTGGTGAACTGGGGTCCTCCAACAGTCCTGAGACGGAGGGGAACACCAACTTCTCTGAAGTAATGCCTGAAATTCCGGTTGGTAGCAGTAGCCGTTGCATCACTACCACAGGGGACGACAACAGGCCATCCAGACAGTCGGTCGGCAATGACGAGGAAGGACTTCCCCGCAACTGCAAAGAAATCGGCCGACACAGACTCGAAGGGTCTTGAAGGGTTGTCGCCGCACATTAAAGGTTCCTGTTGCTGGCTAGGTCGCAGAATCTGGCATGGTTCACAGGCACGGACGGTACTTGCAATGTCCGCGTCGATTCCGGGCCAAAATACAGTCTGCTTCGCCCATCGCTTTGGTGGCCTCCACTCCTCGATGACTGTCGTGAAGGCGGGTCAAGGTACTGCGGCGTAGGGTAGCAGGAATAACTACTCGTGAACCATACAAGACGAGTTCCCTGTCACAATAGAGGTCCTCGAGTATTTTCCAGTACGGGAGTAGCGATTCATGAAGGTCGTATCGGTTAGATGGAAATCCCTGAGACACACAGTCGACGAGCCGGATGTAGGAAGGGTCGGGCCGGGCTGCGGTGCAGAGATCTTCAAGGGTCTTGTCTGCATCCGGTGCTGTAGACTCTTCTGATGTGAAGACGGCCTTCAATGAAACTACTGACTTGAGGGATGCAGCAGCTGTAGAACACAACATCTCGTCCTCTGGGGTGGGGCGACTGACAGGGGCGCGGGACAGGGTATCCGGGATGCACAACAGCTTATCCGCACGCCACACAGCCGTGAAGAGATAAGGCGAGAGCTTCTCTTTCAGACGTTGAAGGCAAGGATTCTCTACTGCATCCAAAGAGTAGTGATTGATTATAAGTATAAGAGGGCGATGATCCATGAAGAGGGTGAAGTGCTGAAGTCCTATCAGGTAGAAGCGGCACTTCGCCATCGCCCAGACAACAGCCAACATCTCCAGCTCAATCGTGGCATATCGGGTCTCAGCGTCCGTCAGGAACCGGGATCCACACTGAATTAAGCGGAGTTGTCCACCGCCATGGTCCTGCAGAAGGGCGTAACCAACGCCGTAGAGTCTGGAGGCGTCAGTCTGGAGGACGGTGGGTAGGGCTGGGTCGTAACAGGCTAGGACAGGTGGACTTACGAGGGCCTGCTTGACTCGCTGGAAGGCCTCATGATGATCTGGGATCCACAGGAATGTCCTCCTGGGGCTCAGCAGGGGGCATAACGGCTGGGCTGCGGCTGAGATGTCAGGTGTAAATTCAGCCAGCTGATTGACCAGACCCGAAAAAGAACGGAGGTCTGTCAGGTTGGCAGGGTTTGGAAAATCCCTGATTCCACTTCCTTTCTCCGTGTCAGCTGCGATGCCTGATGCTGAGAGAGTGTACCCACAGAAGTTCACTGATGGTGCGGCGACTACAAACTTTTCAGCGTTGAGGGTAATCCCGTACTTTCGACATCTGGTGAGAACTTGGTATATCAGGGAGAGGTGGGCACAGTAGTCTTCGTCGTGGAGTAAGATATCATCAACCACTTTGACACAATTCGTGACTCCTTGAAGGGCCGCGTCACCACGTTGACAGAATGCATCACCCGTAGCGGCAAATCCCATGGGGCCTCTGCAATACCTATATCTCCCAAATGGTGTGATGAATGTAGTCAAATGCTGGTCTTCTTCGGCCAACTCGATCTGCTAATAAGCACATAAGGCGTCCATAGTTGTAAAAAACTTCGCCTTCGGGTCCACACTTCAAACAGCTGCGAAGGGTGTGCGTGAAGGGTGGGCTGGACGGGAAACTTGCTGGTTAAGTTTTGACAGATCGGTGGTGATACGTACTCCACCACGAGGTTTGGCGACGGGGACGAGAGGGTGGCACCAAGGTGAAGGTTCGTCTCCGGCCGGTTTGATGATTCCCTGAGCAACCATGGAATCAAGCTCTTGTCTAACTAGCTCCTTGTAGGCGTGAGGAATCAAACGAGGGGCGAGGATGGCAAAAGGTGTAGCACCATCCTTAAGATGAATCTTCATAGGTGGACCCACCATCGGCTTGAGTGGTGTGGATCCTAAAGATTTCTTATTAACCAACATGTCAGCAAACTCCTTGAGAAGGTAAGCTCTTGCGTCAGAAGGGGACGTGTTAGTAGAGATAGGAAATTCCTTCAACCTGTTGACATGGGTGATCTTTAAAATAGGTTTAGGGAATTCCTTGGAAATAATGGCCAACTCTTGACATTGGCCATATGATATAAGCGGAGTCGGGATACCATCATGAACATCAATCCTGGCCGAGCAAGACTACTTACCAAAGGTAAGAGTAGCCCAGAAAGATCCCAAAGCTGGAGCCATCTTGGAACCATCAGCTGTCAGTTTCGTTGTCTGAGGAGGGGGCTGTAGGTTGCTCCAGGGTATTCCCAGACTTGCTAAGTGTTGTGGACCAATTACTGAGACGTCAGCACCGGTGTCAGGTAACATTTGAAGACTGGATGACGAGTTATCGTAAGAAATGACGACATTGATGTGCTGGGGCATCGTGTCTGTGGAACTATGTACACGACGGCAGGAACGACTGGACACAGCGTCTTGATGCTTGCCAGAAGGAGGGGGCGCGCCAGCACTACCTGAGGATGACTTCTTGGATCCTAGGTGGTGTCCTTTATGTGTCTTCTTACGACAGCATTTGTCATAATGGCCCACACGACCACAAAGTCTGCACTGAACTTTGCTAGCAGGGTACTTGACTGTGTAAGCCCAGTGACCCTGGCGGTCTCAACTTCTGCACACGCTTTGAGCAGCTGGGCACTGGGAGGCATCATGCTGTCTCACGCAGCTGTTACACAAAGCTACTGCTGAAGGTGTAGCTGGAGGGTGAGGGGTGGGGTTATCTTGCTGCTTCTTACCCTGGCGGCCTCGTACGCTCGACATTTTGTAACAACATCTTGAAGGAAGGAAGTGGGGTCAAGGGAAATGAGACGCTGAACTAGCTCTTCATCTCGGACACCCGTTAAAATAATTGTCTTGAGTTGTGTCTCTTCACAGACTTGAGAATGTCCGGGACAAACATCAACTTCCTCTGAACACCTTTTGAGCCTTACAAAAAATGTGTCAAAAGATTCTCCATCAAGCTGCTTACATTGGAGGAGTTCTCTTCTTCTGAGTGCTTCGTTGCGCTGTCCCTTGACGTGTTCCTGCAACTTGTCGAGCACGGCCTCTACCGTCAGAGTTGTCGTAGGAGGCACTTGAAGTGTGTGCTCGAGAGTACGTTGTGTCTCTAAGGACAAGCACATACGAAGCTGTATCATTCGTTTCGGCTGTGATAAACTTGACAAGTCAACCATTGTTGCGTAGTCTTGCCAACATCGACGCCATTCCCGAAACATCTGATAAGAAGCGTCAGACATCAGAGAGGGAGGCGTCTGTACTGCAGCCTTTTGAGGTGTTGTTGATCAGACTCTGGGAAATGAGGTACCAGTACCTCTAGTCGCATCAACGTCAGTAGTAGCAGACGAATCTTGTACGGTAGATCGTTGTGGGGAGGCTAACAGAGAAATCAAGACTTCAAATCTGGCTTGATCCTCCTTTCTTCTCAGGTCATCCTCACTTCTACGTATGTCTTCGAGTTCTCTGCGTCGTTGTTCCTCTTCATGGCGCCGTTTTTCAGACTTCCTGTACCGAATTTCTTCCTCTTCTCTCCTTGCAATATCGTCCTGGCGTCGAGAAGTTTCCATCCACTTTATCAGTTGAAGGAGATCTGTGGACGCATGCATAGCAGGAGAGCTGGCTCGCGATGAGCTAGGAGATTCCGTGTGTGACTGGGCGTTGTCACTGTGGGGAGCGTGGGGCGTGAGCGTGGGTGGGGAGAAGTCTCCCACACTAAAACTCGTAACCCCATCGTCCAGGGTATCATTTTGATCCCTGTGAGACATGCCGACTGCTTCTGTACTCTATCTGTGCAAAAGACCGGGTCAGCCCCTCGTAATCTATGCACAGAATTACAGAAGTCTACATTAAGTCACAAGAATTTAATATAAGGTGAATGGGTGTGTGTGTGTGTGTCTTGCGGGTTGCCGGGAGAGACTTGGCGCGCTGCCAGACATAGGAGCAACTGGGCAGCGTCGAGCGCTGGTCGGTTAGTTACCCTCAGACCAGAGACGGGAGAGCACATACTGTCGGGCCTCTCCCTTAGTCATCTGACCGCAACTTGCACAGACAATTCTGATTAAAATACACAACACAGCACTTCACAGCACAGCACTGTACACAGCATAGCACTTCACAACACTGTAAGTCCTGAGGCTTGTAGTCTGGCTGTAAATCCTTGAAGCTGAAGACGAGATGCCATTAACACAGTCTGGCGGGAAGGCTTGGTCCACACTGTATCTCACTGAGAAATCTCACTGCGCCATCTATGTTTGTCTTTGGTACCCCCAAAATGTTCTACACTACTGAGGGTGTACACAAACACTTGTTATCTTGAAAATAGGTTCTTATTCTCATACGGGAGATATATACAGATGGACAAAGAAACTCTCTTCCACACCATAAGGACTGGTGGTCTCAACCCTCTGTATCACTGTGCGCTGGCATGTACAGATGCCAGCATTCACAAGCTGAATACATAAAATGTAAATATGATAATTCATATACATAACATGGTGCATAATAAATGGAAATATTACATAAAATTAATACATTTTCTGTAATACTTTACTATACATAATTAATATAGTAATATATGAATACACAACTTAAGGTACTACTTCGTGTCGATATTATACAATAATCATGGTCGTAGTTATGATCATAGTCGTAGGTGTTATAATCATAGTCGTGGTTGTTATAATCATAGTCGTGTTTGTTATAATCATAGTCGTGGTTGTTATAATCATGGTCGTGTTTGCTATAATCATAGTCGTGGTTGTTATAATCATGGTCGTGGTTATGATCATGTTCGTGGTTGTTATAATCATGGTCGAGGTTATGATCATGTTCGTGGTTGTTATAATCATGGTCGTGGTTGTTATAATCATGGTCGTGGTCGTGATACTTTCAGTATCTAATATACTATAGGAAGGAATAGAATAAAAATTAGAATAATTAGTTAAAGAAATACTCGCCATAAGGAGATAAATGAGTACACACTGTAGCCTCGTAAGGTCCGAAAATGCTCTGGTAAAGTTGAAACTGCGCATCCAGACGCATGATGAAACTCAGCTCCCTCCCCACCTGTTATCTCTAACTATTGTCTGTTTCACCTTCTTTCTTCTATTTGCTCATCTTCCTTCCTTTACTAATCCAAACAACATTAAAAAAAAGTAGGCTAAGAGAAAAAGTGGGGGGAGGAGGAGGGAGCCGTATGATAACTGCAATCGTCCTGCTGGCCGACAGCGTACAGCGACATCTGTTGCCAGCATAAATAAAATCGTAAATTAATGCGTTCCTAAAGAAACCATCAACATGGGACCAGGTTTGTTCCACTATACGAATTTTTTGCGATTTTTCCACGAAGTTTGATGAAAAACGATTGTGCCGTTTCGCGTGCCCAGAGCAGATACACGCACGCCTAGCTCTACAGTATATTAGATTAATTAGTTAACTAAAACATATATTATTAGTTTTCAGGTAGCGATGAACGAATTTTTTTTCAATTATATTAGAATAAAAGTATTAGAAAACCACACTTAAATAAAAGTAACAGTATTAAAACTTTAGTGTTCAAGTAAATTTATTTAGGTACTTTACAACTCAGCACATAACCCCCTTCCCCACCAATAAACCAGTTCCAGGATTGTTCATCAACTCACCACAAGTGATATACATATAATGCCAATTTCATCTAAAAAGAATGGAAACAAGTGTTGAGAATAAATGCACCAGGCAGTGGGATACCAGACTTAAGAGTGGCAAAGGGAGACTTGTCCCAAACCTATATTAACACACTTTTTTAGTCATTTGGTAGACGAATTGGACAGTAACATAGTTAAGGACAAGGCTGACAAGGAAGGCACGAAAATCTTAATTGTTGGTGATTCCCAGGTATGGTACATAGATAGAGCTTTCTGTGCCCAAAATATAAATAGGATGAGAATGTGTTTGCCAGGAGATTGGGGTGGGGGATTTAGTATACAGGATGGACAAACTTCTTGTCTGGTAATGGGAACAAATCCATTATCGGCCACAGTGCAGGAGGCAATAATATTGGCCGTGTAGGAGTGAGGAGCTCCTTGATAAGTTCAAGGCAGCTATGGAACGTATTAGGATAAAGGGACGGATCCTTATCATATGTGGTATCCTGCCTGGAAGGAGAGTTTGCAGTGAATAGTTGTCAAGGACAGTTGGTGTCAACGGCCGTATTGCCAGATATTGCAAGTCAACATCAGTCCCATTCATTGACAACTAGGACAATTTTTACGGCAAAAGGGACCTTTATGCTAAGGATGGGGGTCTCTCGAGACGGCAGTTCAAAAGATGTCGAAGTCTTTAAACTGCTAGGGGAACATAGCCCCGGAAGTGGAGGAGCCTGCAGTGTGAGCCGGTAAACAGAGTGAAAGGTTACAGGGAAATAGTGCTAGGATTGATTACAAAGCTAAATTAGGCAGGGAGTTAAAACCTAAACGCCACAAAGAGGGGACTCAGATCACGACTAACTTAAATGTCTACTACGCAAACAGTAGAAATCTGAGAAATAAAATGGATGAAATCAGAGCTCTGGTATGTACCCAAAAAATCAATATAATAGCATTCACTAAAACATGGATACAGTTAGACTCACTTGATTTACCTGTCGAATGCTAAATTAAAGGTTACAAATTATTCCATATGGATAGGCAGATTAGGAAAGGAGGCGGGGTAGCAATCTATGTTAGGGATAATCTGAAGTGTGAAATCAATAAGGAAATGTAAAACTGAACTGATGGTTGGCAAAAAATTTATAATAGGAGTAATATATAGACCTCCAAATCTCGATAGGGTTAATGAGCAACTTTTTGGGGATGAAATGCACAGGGCATCCAGACATAGGAAAATATGCATAAAAGGCGACTTTAACTTTAGCCAAATAGATTGGACCGACCTTAAGTGTAACTCAGAGTCAGAGGATTTTTTTGAAACAGGTCAGGACTGTTTCCTAAGTCAACATATAGCCAAAGGCACCTATGGTAATAGTATACTAGATTTAGTTAAGTCAAACAGAGAAAACCTCATTAGTAATGTCAAGGCAGGGATCAAACGAGCTAACAGTGACCTCACAGAAGTGAGATTGAAAGTAGAACTTAATGTCAGTCGCAAGGAAATTTCCACTAAACATGATTCCCGAGGCACCGACTATATACAGAGATAGTGAAGAAAATAGATTAATTAGATAGTAGTAACTAGTAACGATGTTATTAAGCAAATAGAGAAGCTAAAGCCTCAAAAGTCACCAGGTCCCGATGAGATATTTGCTAGAGTATTAAAAGAATGTAAGGAAGAGCTTAGTATGCCGTCAGCAAATTTGTTTAACATGTCCTTAAAAACGGGTGTAGTACCAGAAACCTGGAGGATTACGAATGTAATACCGATTTTCATGAAGGGATATAAATCTTTATCTTCTAACTACCATCCAATCAGCAAATTACTAGAAGCAATAACTTCAAACTCTATTCGAAATCACCTGGAGAAGCACAAGTTGATCAATGATTCCCAACGTGGCTTCACAAGCCGGCGTTCATGTCTAACTAATCTAGTAACATTCTTTTCAGCTGTTTTCGAATCAGTGAACGAGGGGCACGACTATGATATGGTTTCTCTAGACTTTAACAGAGCCTTCGACAGAATCCCCCACGAAAGACTAATAAGAAAAGTGGAGGCTCATGGCATAGGGGGGAGATATTCTAAAATGGATTAGTGCGTGGTTACAGGACAGGAAACAGCGAGTGAGCATTAACGGCACTAAATCCGATTGGAGTAACGTCACTAGTGGAGTACCCCAAGGCTCAGTACTTGGGCCATTTTTATTTATTATATACATAAACGACATAGATATTGGCATAGACAGCAACATAAGTAAATTTACTGATGACACTAAAATAGGGCGTGTAACTAAATCTGAAGAAGACTCCGGAAAACTACAGGAAGACCTAAACAAAATTTTCGAATAGTCTGAAAAATGGCAGCTGAAATTCAATGTGGACAAATGTAAAGCACTTAGTCAAGGAGATGTAAACAGTGAAACCAGATATCAGATGAACAATGATGTTATAGAGAAATCCGAATGTGAGAAAGATTTAGGAGTAATGATAAGTAAGAATCTTAAGCCAAGTAAACAATGTGTATTTGCTCGAAACAAGGCTATCAAAGTACTCGGGTTCATACAAAGGCGAATGACAAGACAAATTCCGGGCATTAGGAACCTTGAGTACAGAGACAGGTTAAAACAGCTTAATTTGCACTCCCACGGGAGACGTAGAGTGAGGGACGATATGATAGAGGTGTATAAATGGAAGTCAGGGCTAAACAAATGGGACATTACGAAGGCACTCAAACTAGGCAACCAGGAGCGAACTCATAACAATGGTTTTATATTAGACAAATTTAGATTTTGGCGCGAAATAGGTAAACTTTGTTTTAGAAATAGAATAGTGGATGAATGGAACAAGTTAACTCGAATACGCTGGATAACTTCAAACATAGGTTAGATGGGTATATGAGCAATAGGGGTTGGGTGTAAATGGGATCCCCCCGGATGAGCCAATAGGCCCGCTGCATTTTCCTCCATTCTTATGTTCTCATGTCCCAGATTTCAGAAGGGCAAACTCTGATAGTTTGAAAAAGTAGCTAAGAGAGGGGGTATTACGTTTGGGGGTAAATTACAAGACCTTACGTAAGGTGACCTCACACAGAGTACTCACAAAGGGCGACCTCACTTTACCTGGTGACCTTACAAAGATTATGTCACAAAATATGACTGCTAAGGGTAACCTGACCACGATATCTGGGTTACTTAATGCATAAAGGCAGAATATACCATACAGAAGACTCAGATAAAAAACAATGACCCTAATTGGATAACAAATTATTTAAGAAATAGTATTGCACAAAGGAAGGCTATAGGTAGAAGAAGAATTCGTGGTGAAGTTTACCTCCGAGATTATTATAAGGTTATGGTTACGACCGAGATAAGAAAAGCAATGAGGGATAATGATCTTAAGGTAGCAAGGGAGGCGAAGTCAAACTCAATGGGATTTTTTCAAATGTATAAGCTAAAACACGAGACAAGATTGAACCAATACAGACAGATACCGGCGAACTAAGTGATAAAGGCGGAGAAATGCTCAATAATCTGGACAGATATTTTTCAACAGTTTTCTCCACCAAGAATTTAAACATGATACCCAAGGCACCGACTATATACAGAGATAGTGAAGAAATAAAATAAGCAAGATTGTAGGAACTAGTAAAGATGTTAATAAACAAATAGACAAATTAAAGCCCAATAAGTCACCAGGTCCCGAAGCAAGCTAATTTGTTTAGCATGTCATTAAAAACGGGTGTAGTACCTAGTAGGGCCAATAGACCCACTACAGTTTCCTCCATTCTTATATTCTTATGTTTGTATATTAAATGTATCGGACCCTAGTTAATCTGTATGTTCACCACACGTTTCTTCTTTTTGTATTGAAAGCTTAGGTTACATGACCCACTCCCTAATATCTCCTCATGTAATTTACATAATTTCTGCTCATTGTGTATTTTTAGGTCTTTGCTGCTATTTTTTCTCAATAACCTGTTAATAGTTATGTCTTAAAATATTATTATTATTATTATTTTTATTACTATTATTATTACTATTATTATTATTATTATTATTATTATTATTATTATTATTATTATTATTATTATTACTAGCGGAATCGCGGCCCTCCGGGCGGTTCTTTCGCTAGGCCACGGTAGGACGCCACCCTCAGGGAGGCTCCACATTGTCTCACTGTAGTGCATTAAGGTAGACCACACTTTTGGTTTTGCCATTAGGAGCAAGTATGTACAGATTTTTGCCAGTTCCTACTCTGGAGCCTCCAACAAAAAACTGTCCATGAGAGAAGCAAGGAAACACTAGGTCTAGGCCAGACATCTTTAGAGACTGTCCCTGGCTTTTCTAGATGGTCCTGGCAAAGCTCACTTTAACCGGAAACTGAAGTCGCTTAAACTTAAATGGCAGATTAGTGGTGATGAGAGGTATCCTTGGTATAAAAATGTCCTCTCCTTTAGCTTTTCCTGTCAGTATTGTAGCTTCCAGTACATGTGGCATCATGTTCTTCACCACCAGTCTTGTGCCATTGCAGAGGATTGGTGGTTCAAGATTTCTTAAGAGCATAGGAGTTCCATTCTTGAGAGTGAGGTGGTGAGGAAGCATTCCCGCGGGCTCCAAAGAATTAAGGAATTCTGCAGGGTACAGGACTGCTTGGTCCTGGTCCATTACTGTATCAACAGATTTGAATGAGGTCTGAGTAGAGTCATGTTGATTTCAGCCACTGTTTCATTCTTTGGTGCCAGAATTGCGCGTTCACGCAGCCACTTGTGATCCTTGTAGTGGTGGATAATGTTTGGGTAGACCATGTTAGTGAGCTCAGTTGAGAACGTTACAACATTTCCACATCCTTGAGGAATGATTATTTGTCCTTCTCAATCAACAGGGAAAGTTCCATTCCCAATCTGTAGTAGAAGGTTTGCAAACCGTCCAGCATCCTGATCTCCTTGTAGATATACTCTCATGTTTGTGGATAGGGTAAGTGTCTGAATACTTCTCCAAAGGTATGATGCCTTGTGGCATGCATTCAGTTCATCAGCTGGAGTGCTTCGAGGAATGACAGGTAGGGTCTGGCGAAAGTCTCCAGCAATGGCCATTGTAATGCCACATATGAGATGGTCATTTTCTAGTATGTCTTACGAGGTCCTGTCCAATGCTTCACACGCTATCTTGCGAGTCATAGTGCATTCATCCCAGACTATGAGGCTGCATTTTTCTAAGAGTTTTGCCTTTGCCGATCCTTTTTTGATGTTGCACACTGGATTCTCATTGTGAGCGAAGTTGAGAGGCAGTTTAAAAGTTGAGTGTGCAGTACGTCCTCTTTCTAGTAGTGTCTCAGCAATGCCTGAGGATGCCACAGCAAGAGCAATTTTCCCCTGATGACGTACTTTGGCCAACAGAAGGTTGATCAGGTTTTTTCCGCATAGCTCCATCACTTTGTCTTCCAGCATGATCAGAGCCCTGTTGAACATGTCATCCATGAACTCAATCTCTTGACCAGGATGTTCTCTTCTTGCTTGATGAAGCAGATCATCTGAAAGACTTTCTTGGTGGCTTTTCCAGAGCTGGCTTGGGTTGGAAAGTCCACATGTAGCAATCATGATGGCAAACAGGTTCCAAATTCTCATTGGCGATTGAGTAGCTGCTGCCTCTCCTAATGTGTCATTCCAGTGACCATCATCTTCCAGTAGGCCAAGGAGATTGCACGCTTCCTGATAGGTTCTGCAGACTTGTCCATTCACTGTCTTGAGTGCTGCATATGATGTTGGGCCACGGATGTGGTGCAAAAGTAGTCTCAAACAATAGCATTCAAAGTTGTTGGGGTGAACAGTGTAGACACGTCCCAAAGCATTGCCTGACTTTATCCCTGGATATCCTTCAACATCGGATCCTTGAGCTCTTCTTTGGAACTTTTTCATTGAAGCCTGCCATATGTAGAACTTGGGTACGTCAACATACAGGAGTATTTGAGCAAACTCATCTTCCTGTGAAAGCTTGAAGAATGCAGTGAGGGTCGTATCAGCAGGATTTGCCATTTGATTTTGGAGGGACTCTTCTGTGAAGTATACTCTTTGTCCATTTTCCAGGTGAATAGCCAGATGAACTACTGTTGGATATCGTTCGTGTATGGGAAAATTAAAAATTCTCCATAGTGCTTCATCGCTGCATATATAACGGCCTTGCTGAAACTGTGTCACCTCATCATGATTTCCATCCTTTTCCAATACAAAGATCGCTTGGTTGACGCATTTGCAGACATACTTGATGGACTTGACTGAATTGCAGAACTCCACATTGATGTGAGAATTGAATGCTTTAATCAAAAGAGGATTGTAGGGGACCACCTATTTGTTGTCTACTGTTATTTCACTGTCTGTTCCAGGTCGCAACACTGCTGTAAAATCTCCATCGCCTGGCGCTCTTCTCCTGTACTGAGGATAGCGAACGTGTAGTATGGATGTTGTAGTGACCGTGTAGTACTGGTGTTGTAATGAATGTGTAGTACGGGTGTTGTAGTGAACGTGTATTAGTATATATATAAGGATAAACTTACCTATAATACGTGGGATGTGATACGACTTTTCAACTTCTGTGTGGTTTAACGGGTCGGGTCGGGTTGGGTGTGTCGGATCGGGTTAGTTGGAGTTTTTTTGAGATCCCCACATTACACTTGCTATTCATGCCAAGTTTGGTCCGTGCGGCTCATTCGCTAGGCCACGGTAGGACGCCACCCTCCGGAAGGCTCCACATTGTCTCACTGTTCAGTCCCCAAAACTTCTTCTTCCATACAATGGTTCATTAACGGTGTATGTAAATTCCACTACAACGGTACAGCAAAGTATATTTTTTTAGCATTATACCGTTATTATTTTATTGTCTAATCATCACTACATATAACACCACCCATCATCACTACATATAACATCATCCATCATCACTACATATAACACAATCCATCATCACTACATATAACACCATCCATCATCACTACATATAACACCATCCATCATCACTACATATAACACCATCCATCATCACTACATATAACATCATCCATCATCACTACATATAACACAATCCATCATCACTACATATAACACCATCCATCATCACTACATATAACACCACCCATCATTACTACATATAACAACATCCATCATCACTACATATAACACCATCCATCATCACTACATATAACACCATCCATCATCACTACAGATCGGTAAAGTAGTTTCCGAGATTCTAATGCAGACACACAAACAAACACACAGACATACTTCGTTGTTATATATAAATATATATATATATATATATATATATATATATATATATATATATATATATATATATATATATATATATATATATATATATATACAGATTATTATTATTATTAGTAGTAGTAGTAGTAGTAGTAGTAGTAGTAGTAGCAGAACACATTCATTTAACCCCAGCAGAAAGGTCAATCATTGCACTCCCACCGAGACTGGGAGAAATGGGAATGACCAATCCAGTGGAGATTGCTGCCACCAAAGATCAGAACTTAGTCAAGCTCACGGCAACCCTCACTGAGCACATAATAGCTCAGAATGCAACAAGTGGGGTGAAAAACAGTAGCAACTGATGATGGGTCTAGCCGCTGGGCCTCTCTCAGGTCACATGTGAGTCATTGTCAGAGCGATCCATTAGGGTGAGTTACTTACGGTGGGAAGTGCATCCATTTCATGTTTGTGTCTGTGAGTCATTGTCTAGTAACGTCAATATTCTCGATTAATGTGTCCATGCTAACGAGTTGAATAATAAATAATTGTACTTAGAGTTAGTGTTAAGAAGATTTCCCCTAAGAATATATTAACAGTTAAATAACTAACCAGCCACGCTACCAAACCTTCCTCACTTTACATTCCTACAACTAAATATTCTACCTATACTTTCTACACTTAATTTACTTATGTTACACTGGTAGCAGCATACGTAATGTAAACCCACGCCCTCCTTCGCTTAGCCATTAATCCTGGCACGTCTCCCCTTTCATTTAATTCAGTTCGAATATTGTTTAACGGTGTGCAAGGAATCCTGAGCCGTACAGCGTGAAAAGTGTCCTAGTGTGTCATATGAACAGATCAAGTAAATGTTTCTTATAGTGGTATATGTGAATTGTTACTAGTATAACACTCCCCTGAATATGTTGGGTGCTTTTTATAATTTGTTAGTGTTCCTCGCGATTGGCAACGTTCTCAGTATCCCTATTGCATTTTAATTGTCAGTAAGTGTTAAATGTACCCATTGTGTTTTAGTAATGGAAGCTGTGCCTATGCTAACTGCTTTAACCTAACATGTCTTATAAGTTATAACCAACATCCTCCTCCCTGTCCTAATCTCCACTCCACCCGCCCCACCCCAACCCCCTCACCCCATCTGGCGAGTCTCACCCGACTCTGCCCCACCAAAGGTGACCTCACTAATTCCCAGTCTGTTTTGTCCTATAAGCTATGCTTTGATATTGATGGTTTGTGTAATTTGATATTGTGATACTTGCACAGCTTCACTCAGTGTATTTTTAGGCTAGTATGATTTATAATGTACTCTTTGGTGTGTAGTGATAAATAATAATCTGCATAGTGAGCAGAGCTACCCTCCCCGTACCAGCCCAAAGAGAACATTGTCGCGACGGAACCCATAGTTGCCAAACACTGATGTAATGTTTAAAGTATTTTTTTTTTTAAGGATGCACTTCCAACTATTCCATCATCCCTTCAGGATTGTCTTTCTCAGTCAAATGTCACACACAGTACCGTCCCCATGGCCAGCCGGATGTTGGAGATAACCAGCTTACTTGGACATGACCTGACCTCGCATGTCCAAGCTGTATGTAGTGATTGGGCTGGATGACGGCGCCTTATGATAACAGTTGCAATCAAAAGGTGACGATGGACCAAGCTTTGACTCCAACCACAGCACGTACGAGCAGGGAAGCAGTGTGATGAATGCAGCACCACACCCACCACACACCACTTTACTTCTTTCAAGTCCTCCCTTGGTCTAGGATTAAGGAGATTGTATATTTTTCTACTTTAGGCAGTTAAGACGTGTGGAGTGCAGCACCACACATCAAACCCTGGCAAGCCGAACCAGGGAGGCTATTTCCGCTGCGTGGGCATGGTACAGGGGGTCAAAGATCCCGCCTACACTCGTGTACATAAGGCGAACCCAGGTCCATGTATCCTGCCCCACACATCGTCAAGTGTGTTGACACCCACCTCAGTGTGGCGGGCACCCCCCGGCCGGATTGGCAAAATATGAAGTTCTACAGGTAGAGGAAACTCAGATGGAATAGGAAAACCATTTGGCATATGTCGGAAAATGAGGCTGTACAGAAGAAACTCATATGAAACTGAAAAAACATCTGGAATATGTCGGAAAATGAGGCTGCACAGAAAAAACTCAGATAGGGCTAGAAAAACCCATCTGGAATATGATAGAAACTGATGCAAGAGGAAAGATGCATTATAAACCAGGAGGAAGTGAGAAGAAGTCAGAAGGAGTGGAGACACGACCTACAAGGTGCGGTATTAAAGAAAGAAAAACGTGCAATGTGAAGAGAGAACACATAATACGTGCTGTGTTGACATATGAAGAGTCGATGAATCATCGGAAGGACCAACCTACCACCAATGCTGTCCTGCCAGTATCCCTGATACCAGCTGGTGGAGAATGTGAGCTATGCTGGGCCACACTCTGTATTTCTGTTGACTATGTATAATAATAATACAAAAACCTAACATGTGAAAGAAGGCACTTTTTTGTGTATTTTGAGGTATTTAATTCCGTAACATCTGATAACAATTACTACAGAGAATTTTTTTTTTCATTAGTCACTTTTTCCATGAGTTCATTTGATCAATGTGTTGTACTTCCTAATGCAGTGTTGCAGCCATACTGCTGATTGGGCTAACCATTATTTTGACATGGGCTGGCAAGGCCATGTGACTCCTGTTATTGTTAGTAGAATGTGAAATGGCAAGTTGTTTTCTCAGATACTATGCTAGATATGTAGGATCTTTAGCTCCGTTGAGATCATACTATGATCACTTATTGTGTATGTGTTTTTTCTCTTGGCATAGAAGCTTTGATCTTGGCGGGAGGTATAGTAAGTTTTTTCAGATCAAACCAAGCCAGAAGAAAAACATACATGCCAGTATCTATGAGGTTATTGTTTGTAAAATGTGAGGATACATTATCGCCTCAGGGGCTATTCTTGATACTGCACATGATATTACTGTCTATTGTATATGTGTCATCAGTTCTTTGGTATGGAACCTTTGCTTTTGGCGGGAGGTGTAATGATTCTTTATCAGACCATAGCTTACACCCCAAAAAGAGGAGCACATATAACAGTAAGTGGATGAGCAGCTGTACACTCAGGCAAATTGATACACTCTGCAGTCAGATTAACACCTGACCCAGGAAAAGTCAAGGCCTCAAGGTACCTGAGTTAATTCGGCGTTATGACAGTGTTACTCAAGAAGCTACCCTCCAGCCAGTACACTTGTCACCTTGCCAGACACACCCAGATTAGTGACGACATCTTCCGGCTTGTGACCGCCAATATAAGGCCCTGCACCGAGTCTCCAGCTAGCAGTCTCCCATAGGAGACATAGTCCAGCAGCACCTACAGCTTCCCCAGCTGCTGGGTCTCCCTCAGGTCAAACGTGAATCATTGTAACATACAATTTTCTTCTTCTGTGACCCCACAAGTAGAAATCAAGGGGATTTATGTCAGGTCACCCTGGTGACCATGAAACAGAGCCTCCAGGCCCTATCCACCTGACATGTGCTGTTGCTCCGGTTCTATTGAGAATTGAGAATTTAGCTTAATCTATATCTCAGAAATGTACCCCTGATTTACAAAAGGTACTTACGGAACACCTTTGTATATTACTCTATATCTTCCATTTTTTTTTATTTTTTTATGAGTTTCTTTCAATTAATTTTTATTTATATTTCATTAATTCTCCCTTTTTACTCTTTTTTTTATGGAAAATAGCCATCCCGAGCACAGATCATCGACCCACAACGGGGCCTGGAGGCTAAACAATAAGAGTTTTTTTTCCGGGGATTAGCCCACCCGGGCACAGGTCACTGACCCATATCAAGGCCTGGGGGACGAAAAATAATAATAATAATAATAATAATAATAATATAATAATAATAATAACAAAGAAATAAAAATGAAAAAAAGATCAAAAGTGAGAAACAATTGAGACCCTGCAATTGTGTGGAAATGAGGCAGAAAGTCAGATGAGGAACCTGAGACTTGGTCACAACTTTTGTGATGCCATATAGCAGCAGGGTCTACCATAGACCACAAAGATACAGAAAAACCAGCTGTTTGACGTGAGACAGATTGTAAGAGTATGGAAACACAGAAGAAGGCAGAACATTCCACAGTATGGCTGTGTGAGGAACGAAGGATGTACCATAACTGGTTATTCTACTGTGACGGACATCCACACAGAAACGGTGGGCATCGTGGACAAGTCAAGTGTTACGAGCCCACGACCTTGCCGGCGGTACACAGGAATGCAAATCCACCAACATTGCCCGTTAAAGTACCTGTAAATGAGAGAGAGTGAAGCAACATTACGGTGAAGATAAAGGGAAGAAAGATTACACTGCCCTGCATAGTTTTTGAGGTTTGTGTATTATTAAGCTTGTCTGGGTGTATTTTGCATGCTGTTCTCAAAAATGTTATCCATTTTGCTCAATCAGGTCAGAATTGTGTGCTATAGCATTTTAAGCGGAGATTCAGGTAAAATATTGGCATTTTTCGCTCAAAATGGGGTCCTCATATTCGTTCATTAAAAAAATCATCAGAGACATTGGCAAGCCTCACAGAAAAGATTTCGGTCAGTTTTAATGCCCTTACGATGCATATAAATACACCCACGTGCTCGCCGGCCATTTAAATGTCCGCCGTGACGCAAAGGAAAAGAGTATATGTCCCTGTTTTTTTACATATATTTTTTCATAATTAAATTTCTTTTTCATCTGGTGGTACATGGCATGGACTAGCAACCACCCGGATGTGCCTCAAAAAGAAGCTTGAAAGCTGTGTTGTTGTTCAATGGAAACCAGGTCGCATCTGTTCCGGTGGGGCATTCAGTGCAGATGGATGAGAACTACAACAACATGGAGTATCTGTTAACTGCTCTGAAGTATAAAGACCACAATTGGAAGATCTGTGGAGACTTGAAGGTAATTTAATACACCAGACACAGTTGCTTTCAAAAATTGATATTTTGTTAACAGTTTTTCTAATAGGTAATTATGTCTGCCGACATACTGTCATATTATTAAGTGTTATTATTTTTTAATAATAAAACTATTCAGCTAAACATATTTTTAATCTGTTTTTTCCACAGGTTGTGTCCATGGTGCTGGGCCTACAAGGTGGTTACACCAAGTTTCCATGTTTCCTCTGTCTGTGGGATAGTCGAGCAGACAAGCAGCACTACATGCAAAGTGACTGGCCTGCAAGAAGTGGACTTACTCCAGGTTCTCGCAATGTTGTTGCCCATGCTCTGGTGAATCCGCAGAACATTCTTCTTCCGCCACTGCACATCAAGCTCGGTCTTTTCAAAAACTTTGTAAAGGCACTGGACAAAAAAAGCCAGGCTTTCAATTTTCTGAAAGAAAAATTTCCAAAAGTCAGTGAGGCAAAGCTGAATGCAGGAATTTTTGATGGCCCTCAGATCAGAGAGCTTTTCAAAGATCCCAAGTTTGATTGCAGCATGGATGTAAATGAGAAGAAAGCCTGGCATGCCTTTAAGTCTATTGTCTCCAATTTTCTTGGCAACTACAGAAGTCCAGAGTATGGACGAGTTGTTGAGGACCTACTTCTGAGCTACAAAGTTCTTGGTGCACGCATGTCCATCAAGATGCACTTCCTCAGCTCCCACTTGGACTACTTTCCAGAGAACTGTGGTGATGTGAGTGAGGAACAAGGAGAACGCTTCCATCAAGATATCCGTGTAATGGAGGCGCGATACCAGGGTCGCTGGGATATCAACATGCTCGCCGACTACTGTTGGTGTCTGAAACGGGACGCCCCAGACACCAACCACCAAAGAAATTCTCTGCGACAGCCATTTATGCATGTCTAACTGTAAAGGCATCTATGTAGTTGACATATTTTGGTCCTATGTGTTGTGGTTACATTTCTTATGATATATTTTGCATAAAAATTTTGACATCATATTTAAGAATTTCGATTTTTTCCTAATTCCCATAGCATAAAAATCTGACCTGATTGGGCAAAATGAATGGCATTTTTGGAATCAGCACGCAAAATACATAAAGAATCAGCTAAGAAACCCCGCACCTCATGAATTTTTTTTTCAAATGCAGCCCTGTGTAATCAACTAAAGGAGGAGAGTTAATAAGACGAAATGCCTGCTCTCTTTTTCTTTCTTTTCTATTTTTTCTTGCAGTACATATTTACTTCTTTCTTCCTTAATTTAGCTTTATTTATTTTTTACTTATATCACCATTTACTTAATTAATTCTACCCCTTCATCTCCTATATTCTGCCTCTTTTATCTCAATCTCTTTCTTATTTTTGTTTATTTATATCTTGATTCACTATTAATCAATTCCTGTTTTCTTAACCTATTGGTGTGTTTGTATGATTATTTGTTTGTGTTTTCCATTTTTTTTATATTCTCATGTGTTTGTTTCTTGGACGAAAAATATCACTTTTTTTTATGAATTATCGTGGATTTTTTTTTTACTTGAACTTTTCGTGTTTTTGCTTCTTTCACTTAAGCTTTTGTTTGTTTATATATGTCAACAACTTATTTGTTCATCCGACAAGGTTGTTGATATTTTGCGCTTGTATTAAAGAAAGCGGGGCGTTATTCTGCTTCTTGTTATGTGTTTTTGTGTGTGTGTGTGTGTGTGTGTGTGTGTGAATTGGCGAGTGGTCTGATCTTCTCGGACTATTCCTCGACATTGGGTCATGCGAGAGCTTCTACAGCTTAAACAAATTCACGCCTAGATGCCTTTGGACCGGCCATCCTCGTTACACGAGGGGCAACCATCATGTGTCTTTAATAATAATAATGACACTAATACATATACTAATACTTATAACAATAGCAATAACAATAATAATAACAATAATAATATTAACAAAAACAACAATAACGATGACTATAAAAATAAAAATAACACTAACACTACTACTACTACGTGGCCTCCAGTCTCCCCAAATGGCCACATCTTCGCCGCCATTTTATTGCATTAAAATTAAATATCCTAATACAAAAGTAGCTACCTTAGCTCTGTTGAGTTAATTAAGCCGAAAATCTATGCGGCATTTAGTGACTGTTGCCTCATAGTCAATATCTGCGACTGTTGTCGGCTTTGGGGTTGAAGATCTCGTTCCCCTGAGACAAAGCAATGAAGACCTAAGCAGAGAGAAGCACAGTCTACATATCTCAACCAGGCTGCAACTTGGCTTCTGGGCTGCTGCCTCTGCTCAGACAATACATCCGTCAGTTTTGTGTAGAAGAGTCTTGTACTTGGTCCCATACCGCCAGAGGTTGTGAACACCAGAGGTGTGAAGCTGCCCTGTTCTAAATTCTGAATTCTCTTTACGTACACCCTAAACTTGTCGTTCTCGTTACTCTTGTGTGCAGCCTCAAGGGACAAATTACGGTGACATGCGGCCATGGAGTCGAATATCCTGACATCAAAGGCTCACTGTCCCCGCATGCAGAATCCTCGAGTGCTGACGTCCACACGGGTTTCGTTAGATGTGTTGGAAGTCCTGTGATGGAGCTCTCAACGTCCTGTGGAAGGAGGATCGGTTCCACCATTAAGTCATGGCAGATTTCCTTCAGTAAATTTGCTGTGAGTTCCCTTACTTGGCCATGCCTTATGCATAACCATACAACCACCAGCGACTATCACCAGCCACTATCACCATACCACCACCAGCCACTAATACCATATCACCTGCAGCTACTATATTACCATACCACAACCAACCACTATCCCCATACCACCAACAGCCACTACCATCATACCACCTCCAGCCACTATTACCATGCCACCACCAAACACTATTACCATACCACCACTAACCACTATCACCATACTACAACTAGCCACTGCCATCATACCACCACCAGCCACTTTTGACAGCCACTATCATCAACCACTATCAGCATTCCACCACAAGCTAGTATCACCAGCTGCGATCATCATACTACCACCAAACACTATTACAAGTCACTATCGTAATACCAACAGATGCCCGTATTATGATAGATGTTTTGGTATCACATTAATTGTTTTAATTAAGTTCTAGAACTCTTTAAGTGGCAGGGTTTGATGTAATCTGAGAGAATAAATAATGAATTCTCTCCAGGGAAGTGATGTGAATGACACTTTGCGAGAACACTCTAGTTCAGTGGTTCTTAACCTTTTTACTACCACGCCCCCTCTAGGAATTGGTCCTTCCCTCCACGCCCCCCCCCCCCCTTGCATCTAAGAATAAAATTCCCTCCCAGATTTTAAAGAAAAATGAAAAATATTGCGTTTTTAGTCTTTTTATTGAGTATAAATTAGTAAGATACTTGACACTGCTTCTTAGCTACTAGATCTTGAATGCGTGGTTGAATGCCAGAGAGTGCACAACGTAAATCCCCTTCAACGTTCAGCCTGTTTCTGTACTTGGTCTTGACAGCAACGAGAGTGGAAAATGCAGCTTCACAAAGATACGTGGATCCGAACATAGTTAGAATCCGAAGAGCCTGATGTGAGATCAGAGGGTAAACAGGAAGGTACTTGACCCAGAACGTCTCAAGATCCAGTTCTTTGAAGTCTTCCTTAGCTGTGGAGTTGAACTTCAACTCAAGAAACTCCTCTTGCACTTCATCCGAAACATCAGCTACTTCACATTGAAATGGGTTCCTGATGAATTTCCAGGCTACACGCTTCTCATCTATCTCTGTGAAGTACCTGATGAATTTTGTTTTCAAGTCAGTTAGATGAGTGATTATTTGTTTCTTTAACTCAGAATCAAGGTTACCGTGAATGAGAGCAGAATCCAAGTTACAAAAACTGGCTGTATTTCCCTGCTGAATTCGACACTTCCAGAGGTCGAGTTTGGCCATGAAGGTTCGAATGGTGTCATGGTGCAAGATGATGTTGATGTTTTTCCCTTGTAGTTTAAGGTTGAGAGCATTCAACGCTTCGAAGATGTCCACCAGGTAAGCTAGAGATAGCTGAAAGCCCTCAGACTGGAACTTGTCATGGAGATTTGCCTTCTGCTTCGAATCAAGAAATATTGCTACTTCTTCTCGTAGTTCATAAAGCCGTCCAAGCATGTTCCCCTTTGATAGCCATCGTACGTTCATGTGAAAAAAGCAAGGTTTCATGTACAGATTCCATATCCTTGCACAGCAGTTTGAAGAGACAACTGTTTAAGGCTCTAGATTTGATAAAGTTGACTACCTTGATAGCCACGTTCAGGACATCCTTCATTTCAGCAGACGGATTTTTTTTTTACCATTGTAATGAATCCATACTGCAGACCAAGCATGGCTGGGGCTCCATCAGTGCACACCCCTACCAGCGAGTCCCACGAAAGTTGGTTTTCCTGAAAGAAGTTTGATACATCATGAAAAATAGCTGCTGCTGTTGTACAACTTTCCATGGGATGACAGAATAGCATTTCCTCTTTTCCACTGTTGCCTGACACGAAACGAGCATACATCAGTAGCTGAGAACACTGAGCAATGTCAGTCGTTTCGTCACAGTGTAGTAAGGCCAGAAGGGCGTTGGGATATAGCAGGGGAGGGTGGTGGGGGTGCACACAGACTCGGCCTGGCTGCTCAAACTGGGAGCGCCTTCAGGGCACGTCCTGTCTCGCTGGTGGTTGACAAGTGTATGTATGTATGTATGTATTTATGTATGTATGTATTTATGCATGTATGTATGTATGTATGTATGTTAGTATGTATATATGTATGTATGTATGCATGTACAGTATGTATGTATGCATGTATGTATGTATAAGAAAATAAGAAAGAGTTAGCAATGAATGGTTGTCAAGGGCAGTTGGTGTCAACGGCCGTCTTGACGGATATTGCAAGTCAATATCAGTCCCATTCATTGACAACTGGGACAACTTCCACGGCAGAAGGGACCTTTATGCTAGGGATGGGGTGCACCTGTCTCGGGAGGGGGTGGCAACCCTGGCTGGGTCTCTAGAGGGTGCAGTTCAAAAGACATCCAAGTCTTTAAACTGTATGAACCCAAGTACTTTAATAGCCTTGTTACGAGCAAAAACACATTGTTTACTTGGCTTAAGGTTCCTCATTATCATTACTCCTAAATCTCTCTTGCAGTATGATTTCTCTATGGCATCGTTGTTCATCCTGTATCTGGTTTCCCTGTTTACATCTCCTATAGTGAGTACTTTACATTTGTCCTCGTTGAATTTCATCTGCCATTTTTCAGACCATTAGAAAAATTTGTTTAGATCTTCCTGTAGTCTTGCGGAGTCCTCGTCAGATTTAATAACACGTCCTATTTTAGTGTCATCAGTATATTTACTTTTGTTACTGTCTATGCCCATATCTATGTCGTTTATGTATATAATAAATAATAATGATCCAAGTACTGAGCCTTGGGGAAATCCACTAGTGACGTTGCTCCAATGGCACTTAGTGCCGTTAATGCTCACTCGCTGTTTCCTGTCCTGTAACCACGCCCTCATCCATTTAAGGATATTTCCTTTAATGCCATGTGCTTCTACCTTTCTAATTAGTCTTTTGTGGGGGACTCTGTCGAAGGCTTTGCTAAAGTCGAGATATACCACATCATAATTGTGCTCCTCGTCCACCGATTCGAAAACTGATGAAGAGGATGTTAATAGATTAGTTAGACATGAACATCCTCTTGTGAAGCCATGCTGGAAATCATTGATCAATCTGTGCTTCTCCAGGTGATTTCGAAAAGAGTTTGAAATGATTGCTTCCAGTAATTTGCCTACTATTAATGTTAGACTGATTGGGCAGTAGTTTGAGGATAGTAATCTATCCCCCTTCTTGAAAATCGGCATTATATTCGCTATCCTCCAGGATTCTGGTACTACACCTGTTTTTAAGGACATGTTAAACAACTTTGCTAAGGGCATACTAAGCGCTTCCTTACATTCCTTTAATACTCTGGCAAATATGTCATCGGGACCAGGTGACTTATTAGGCTTTAGTTTGTCTATTTGCTTACTAACATCGTTACTAGTCACTACTATCTCGCTTAATTTGTTTTCTTCACTATCTCTGAATAGAGTCGACGCCTCGGGTATCATAATTAAATTATTGCTCATTTCTCCGTCGTTATCAGTGAGCTCGCCGATATCTGACCGTATTGGTCCAAGCTTTTCTCGTGTTTTAGTTTGACAAATTTGGTAGAATCCTTTGGGGTTTGTCTTCGCCTCCCTTGCTATCCTTACCTCATTATTCCTCTTGGCTTTCCTTATTTCGATTTTAACCCAACTCACCAGTACCTTATAATAATCCCGGAGGTAAATTTCGCCACGATTTATCCTTCTACCTATAGCCTTCCTTTGGCCAATGATGTTCTTTAAATAATTATTTATCCATTTAGGGTCATTGTTGTCTGATCTGAGTTTTTTGTATGGTATGTTCTGCCTTTGTGCATTAAGTAACTCATTATTTAAATTGTCGTGGAACTCGGCTATCTCAGATCTCATTATCAGGTCTGTGTCATCTGTCAGGTTCACACCCAAGGGCGAACACCCCCTCTCTCAGCTGCCTCTTTAAACTGTCAAGTTTGCCCTTCTGAAATATGGTACTTTAGTGGAATTTTCCTTACGTCTGCCCTGAAAATCTAACTTTAATCTAATTTCTTTGTGATCCCTGTTTGCAAGTTCGTTCCCTACAGCGACATTGCTAATGAGGTTTTCTCTGTTCGACAGAACTAAATCAACTATATTATTACCCAGGGTGGGTTCGGTTATATGTTGACTTAGGAAACAGTCCTGGATCGTTTCGAGAAAATCCTCTGATTCTGATTTACCCGTGAAGTATGTATGTATGTATGTATGTGTGGAAGCGTGCGTGCGCGCGTGAGTGCGTGTATTGGTCTATCTGTGAAAGAGTATATGTGTATCTTGTTTTTATTGGTGTATATATGTAAGGTACTACTGTACAATATACAAGAACATAAGAACATAAGAACATAAGAATGGAGGAAACTGTAGCGGGCATATTGGCCCATACTGGGCAGTTCCATTTACACCCAACCCTTATTGCTCATATAAGCATCCAACCTATGTTTGAAGCTATCCAACGTATTCCAGTTAATGCGTATGTATATTGTTCTATTTTGATTATGGGCCTACGAATATACCATATAAGCTATGAATGTGTGTTTGTGTGTGTGTACAGGTTGGAGTAATGCGTCTAGTGTGGTAGCATTATGTTAATGTTAAGGTGCAAGCACTGCTTGCTTCCTCATGCTTTCAGCTACCACCGTTGGCTAGCCCACGTGGCAAACAAGGAAACAACTTGCATAAGTCCTCCCCTGTCTCTGACTCTTCACCATCAAGACTCCTGCTGTGCCTCCTTGTAACTCGATATCTCTTTATATTTAAGCTTTGGGTAGAGCTCCCTTTTAACTTGGCTTATATATAAATAAGTTAAGGGGTTAAGTACAAACCCAAATGGTCTTTTTCCCATTTATTGGTAAACTAAAACTGTCACAGACTTTTAGTAAATGCACCGTAATTAACACTGTAAGCTGTGAGCGTTCGTTAAGGACAGGGCTCAGCTTGACTGAGTTAAGTCACCAGTCCGATTCTCGTGAGGTTCAAATATATATATATATATATATATATATATATATATATATATATATATATATATATATATATATATATATATATATATATATATATATATATATATATGTGTGTGTGTGTGTGTGTGTGTGTGTGTGCTCGTGCGTGCGTGCGTGCTTGGGTGCGTGTAATGGCCTAATTGTGTAAGAGTATATGTGTATCTTGTTTTTATTGGTGTATATATGTAAGGTGCTACTGTACAACATAGAAGAAGGGGCATCTTTTGAGGAATGTGTGTATTTTATCGTATGTATAATGCTTACGTATATTGTTCTAATTTGAATATGGGCCTACGAATATACCACGTAAGTTGTGAGTGTGTGTGTATGTGTGTGTGTGTGTACAGGTTGGAGTAATGCGTCTAGTGTGGCAGCATTATATAAGTATTAAGGTGCAAGCACTGCTTGCTTCCTCATGATTTCAGCTACCACCGTTGGCTAGCTCCCGTGGCAAACAGGGAAACAACTTACATAAGACCTCCCCTGTCCCTGCCTCTTCACCATCAAGACTCCTGCTGTGCCTCCTTGTAACTGGATATCTCGCGGGCCCAGGGTAAGACCAGCAGGGGATCTCGGGGTAGCAGTGGGCCCCAATGGGATGGTGCATCGGCCCACTGGCAAGTGGACATGACCTGACGCCTACCACACACTGCCCCATTGCCTTGCAGATTAACCTTGGTAGGTTTAAGACTACAGGAGTAAACCCCAAATGAAAAATCTGCATTGGAGCCCCGCATCAGGCAGGCATGCTGACAGAGCTCCAATAATACCCCAATGGCGGTATAGGCGGAAGAGGTGACCACCATGAGAACCCAACGACTACACCGGCAGACGCAAGCAATGCATGATGGACAGACTACCAAGGCGAAACCCCCAAAAGTGGGCTATCAGCAGGTCATTGAAACTCTCCTGCTCCCCAGTCGTTGCCATAATTGCACCACTGGATCAGGAAAAGGGAGAGCCAAGATGTGTGCTTGCAGTCTGCGCGCCTGCCCCACCACCTAAATCAACCCATTCTTAGCCATCATCCAGCTCATCATACTTCTCATCATCATCAAAACCCCTATACCCTCAAAAGTCCTATGCGATTGGCGAGTGGCGACGGGGACAGGCAGAGATAACTGCAGGGGGTCTTTAATCACAACGCTGCATATGGGCGAAAAATCCAGTCCTGTCTGTGCGACTGAGCAGCTCTTTCGAGGAGCCACTCTGATCACCTCACATGGGGAGCAGGCTAGAAAGGGTGATCTAAACATAGCCTGCCTAAAGAACCAACCTGACAGGGCAACCGCACCCGGTAAGGTCATCCTTATGTGGTCGAAAACACAATAATAATCACATTAAAAAAAAACTATACAAGTTCTTATAGTCACTACATGGAATGTCAGGACCTTCTGGATACTGGCACAAATGAGCGTCCTGAAAGAAGATCTGTCATTGTAGTAAAAGACCTGGAAAGGTATAACATCAACATAGCAGCCATTAGTGAGTCCCCAGTCCCAGACGAGAGTCGACTAACAGAACTAGGGTCTGGCTGTACCTTCTTCTGGAAGAGTAAGCCTACTGCAGGGAGAAACCTCATTTTTATGGCGTTGTCTTTGCTATCCGCCAGCGCATCCTACACAGGCTAGTTTAAATGCCTGTTGGGATCAACGAGCTCCTCAACACACTCAAGAGTCCCACTGAATCACTTACATCACTCCTTTTTCATCAGTGCATACGACCCAATACAGGAAGCAGAGGATGACCTTAATGAGGCCTTTTATGCCGACCTTGACAGAGTGCTAACCTATATCACCAGAGTAGATAATGTTGTGCCCCAATGTGACTTCCATGACAGAGTTGGCGGAGATGCAGACATTTGGCAGGGAATCATAGGGAGAAATGGACTAGGCAAGTAATCCCAACGGCCTACTCCTCTTTAGCAAGTATGCTGCACACAATCTAAACATAAGAACAACATAAGAACATAAGAATGGAGGAAACTACAACTGGCCTATTGGCCCATACTGGGCAGTCCCATTTACACCCAACCCCTATTGCTCAGAAAGTATCCAACCAATGTTTGAAGCTATCCAGCATATTCGATTTAATGATGATATTTGGTAACTTGTTCCAGTCATCTACTACTCTGTTTCCAAACCAGTGTTTACCTATTTCGCGCCTAAATCTAAATTTTTCTAATTTAAAACCATTGTTACAAGTTTGCTCCTGGTTGGATAGTTTGAGTACCTTTGAAATGTCCCCTTTGTTTAGCCCTGATTTCCATTTATACACCTCTATCATGTCGCCCATCGCTCTACGTCTCTCGAGGGAGTGCAAATTAAGATGCTTTAACCTGTCTCTGTACTCAAGGTTCCTAATGCCTGGGATTAGTCTTGTCATTCTCCTCTGAATTCTTTCCAAGGATTCTATATCCATTCTGTAATACGGTGACCAGAACTGAACTGCGTAATCCAGGTGAGGTCTCACAAGCGCAAGATATAATTTTAAGATGACCTCGCTATTATTGTAACTAACACTCCTTTGTATGAACCCAAGTACTTTATTAGCCTTATTACGAGCAAAAATACATTGTTTACTTGGCTTAAGATGCCTACTTATCATTACTCCTAAATCTCTCTCGCAGTCGGATTTCTCAATTGCATCGTTGTTCATCTGGTAACTGGTTTCCCTATTTACATCTCCGTTGAAGGGTTCGCGGCAAAACCCATGATCCAAACACTGGCATCTCATTGACTACATCCTTATCATAGAAAGAGATCGCCAAGATGTCCTCATCACCCGAGCCAAGATTGGCTCAGATCACTGTGACACTGATCATCGGCTCATCACAGCCAAGCTTTCACTTCACATCATCCCAAAACGGGAAGGTAGCAAGCCTCCAGAAGAACTTTTAAAATGAAGTGCCTGGAGGATCCAACGGTAGCACAATGCACATGCTTTCAGAGAGCAGCTGGAACATGAGTTGATAAGCAACCCAGCATAAAACAACCCAAATCCCAGTTTCATGATTAAAACCTGCAGAGATCCTTGGCCAGATCTAAAATAGGGAGTAGGTAGCAGGCAGCTATCAAACGGGGAGGTACTACCGCCTCGGAAGATATTGGAAGTATAATGTGTTGTCTAATGGTAGACCCTGCTGCCATATAGCATCACAAATTTTTTTGACCAAGTCCCAGGTTGCTGATCTGTCTTTCTGCCTCATTTACACACTATTGCTGGGTCTCAATTGTTTCTCTTACTTTGACAACACAATACAGTATACATAATGTATATCGTTTCTCATTCTTGATTTATTTTTCTCGTTTTTGTATTTATTGGTGATTATTATTATTATTTTTAGTACAGGTATTTTGTTATTATTTTTTTAATTATTTTAATAATATTAATAATAGTTATTATTATTATTATTATTATTATTATTATTATTATTATTAAAATTATTATTATTATCATTATTATTATTATTATTATTATTATTATTATTATTATTATTATTATTATTATTATTACCATTATCAGGTAATCGTCCCCCCAGGCCCTGATGTGGGTCAGTGACCTGTGCCCGGATGGGTTAATCCCAGTAAAAAAAAAATGCACCAGGCCTGGTTTGATGAAAATGACCTGGAAATCAATGTACTCATCGATGATAAACGTGCTGCTTTAATTGATTGGCAGAACAACCCTCAGTCTCGGATCAATGCCAATACCTTCCGGAAGAAGAAAGTGGTGGCCCAGCATGAACTTCGCAATCTAAAGAATGACTGGTTTAAAAATAAAGCTTGTGAAATGCAAAAACTTGCAGATCAACACAAATTGCGCAAATTTTTTAATTCCACTAAAATTATTATGGACCAATCACTCATGGTGCAACCCCCTTTCGTTCATCTCATGGTAACTCCTTAGTTAAAGATGAAGAAAGCATCTTTCAGCCCTGGAAGAAGCACTACCATTCGCTGCTCAGCAGAAACACCAATTTGGATGTCCTGACCCACCTTAGCTATCCTCCATCCCTGGATGAGGTAGCTACTGCCATCAAACAGATAGAGAATAACAAAGCCTCAGGGCCTCATGGAGTCCTAGCCGAGGTGTATAAAGCAGGGGGACCTGTGTTTAACAGCCATCTCAACTCTCTCTCCTGGAGAATATATTAGAAAAATGTCTTCTCTTTAGGGAGCTAAAATTAACTACAAAGTTGCTCCTATATCGAGCAGTGGTTCTCCCCACCCTGCTATATGGCAGCAAGACATGGGTCACATACAGGAGGCAACTCAAGGCATTTGAAAACTTTCACCAACAGAGTCTATGTTCCATCCTCCGAGTTCGCTGGGAAGACAAGAGAACAAATGCCATTGTTCTCCCTAACACCAACTGCAGAAGCATCTAAGCTACCATTATCTATGAACAACTACTTTGTACTGGCCATTTTACCCACGTGAACGGCAGTAGACTGCCAAAGCAGCTACTTTACGAATAGTAAATGTAAAGCTGGCTGGCAACTGAAACGGTATAAGTATATGAGTAGTCTTAAGACAAACCTGAAGAAGTGTCAAATCGACCCCCTTATTTGGGATACGATTACTCCACCCCTTGGTGAAGTACCACACAAGATGTCAATACTTTAGAGTTAGCCTGATTGTAGACTGAGGCAGACAAGCGCCAACGCCGGAAAAATGCTGCTATTTCCCCTCCCGCACTAGATGTAGCCCTCTACACGTGCAACATCCTTGGACGACCCTGCCGGTCCCGTATCGGCCTCGCTAGTAACCTCAAAGCTCACCAACGAAGGTGAAATGCGAGATAACTCGTAATTACCATAGCCGGATAATACATTTTTACTCCTGACATTGGGAAAGTGTTCATGTCTTGCTATAATCAGATGAAAACAAGTAGGAAACATTATCTCAATGTTTCATATCTAGTAGAAAACCGGTCTTTATACTTGTATAATATAGAAGTGAAGATTTTTGGTATAAAGATAATTTCCTGTTTGACGACTAACAGTCATGGTGATATTTTTTAAGATTTTATCCCAACTCATCTATACAGTGAGTTCATAGCTGTGATCGCAAAATTATAATACCTAATTCTATACTTTGTTATATTCTACTGACTTTATCCACAGAACAGGCCATAAATCTTTTTATTTACACTCACTCAACCCCAAGTTCGTGACAAACTTAATACATTATTGCAAGATTTAATTAGGCCAAAGACGAAAGGAACAGATAATACACTCTATTCCTACGTTCTTATGGTTGTTACAGGCCTTATTTACCTATATTCACTGTAAGTTATCGTATTTCATACCCAGAATTGGCTTATAATCCCAGAAAGTAGGAAAATGAGGAGCACCTTAGCTTGGGATTCATGCTCGTAAATCGTGTAGCAAGAGAGAACGTTTCGTGCCCTTTCCAACGTTTTGAGGGTGCAAGTATACTAACCTCCTAGTATTCCTCCAATTGGTACCCCTGACTACACCACGATTACGTAGTAACAACAAACGACAGTAGGAAATCACCATGGCCATTCCTGAATAATCACTAAACTTTTCTTACATTGTATTACGACCCCCGAAATACCACACCGTTGTGTACACGACGGCAGTTCTTGCATTTGGCCCCAAGCTGGAGGCTCCCCTTAAGACGCTGATTAACTGGTACATCACATATTCTCTGTTGTAATTGGCTAATGGTTGACGGCACATTACTACCCAGGGCAGGTGATTGGCTGCTGTGACTTATCAAGCCCAGAGCATTAAGGCCAGAATTCAGAAACGCTGGTTTGAAATCGAGTGAAGGTTTAAACCAAGGATCTTGTGAGGATAAAAGATTGCTGGTATTCAGAATGGTGGCTTGAGCCAACACAAAGATTCAAACTGGGATTTAGATCACATTCTTCTTCTTCTTCTTCTTCTTCTTATTATTATTATTATTATTATTATTATTATTATTATTATTATATATTTTTTTCTTATTCTTATTATTATTCGTATTATTCTTATTCTTATTCTTATTATTAATATTAATATTATTATTGTTTTTATTATTATTATTATTATTATTATTATTATTATTATTATTATTATTGTTATTGTTATTGTTATTGTTATTGTTATTGTTATTCATATTATTTTTCTTTTCCTTTTCCAGTTCCGGAATAATCAGAGATACAACTTAAGGCACCCAGAGCTACTAAGACCACCCCCCATGCGCTCCTCTCAGTCCCAGACCTCCATAAAATATCACTGTGTGAAGGTGTGAAACAACTTACCCCACCCATCTTAGCAAAGACTATATGCTCCCTTCCTTTAAATCATCTCTTAAAAAATATCTATTGTCTAATTATTAATATTTCTTGTAACACCTACTATAGTTACAGTACCTGCTTTTATTGTACCATCAAAACTGTTTTATCGGAAATTTTCATGTAAATAGATAAGTAATTATCATTGCAATAAACATAATTGCCAACTAGACATAATCCTGACAGCTCTGTCCTCTTGTTCAACCTTATTACTGTACAACTCATGTTGTACTGCTTCCCCATTATACTTATGTATATATATATATATATATATATATATATAATAAAATTAATAAATATTGAAGTGATAACCGTGGTATCATTATGAGCTGTTCTTATTACTACAATGCTATTGTACTATTCCAGATGCTACTAAATGGCACATAATAAATACTTCCTTGAGGTAAATGTATAGTATATATCAGGTGCCTAAAAGAGAGCTCAGGTTCACAACTGGCTCAGTCAAGTGAATATTGTTAATATTATTCACTCTGTATCTGTGTTTTTCTGGCTAAATAAACTGTTTCAATTCAATTCTTTTTCTTTTCGTCCTTTTCTTCGTTGCAGTTGGTGTTCGGAGTAATGTTCCAGGTAATAATTTACTTCTCCGTCTCCCCGTCATTATTTAATATTTTGTGGGAATTTTCATTACAGAAGAAAGCTAGCTTGTTATCTTCTAATTATGCCGAAAACAGGCATTAAAAATGACGAATGAACATTACATAACACAATGATTTTAAATTAAAGTCGGCCGTGTTTTGTTGCAATAATATAAGCGTGTGTTGCTCTCTGCAGGGTATTGTTTTGTTTTAAGACTTCCTATTACCACCTATTCGAAATCATAAAACCAATTAATTAACCCATCCCAGCTAATTTATTTTACTTTTTTAAAGTAAAATATGTTCTAAGATCGTTAAGTTAGGTAAGGCAGGGCTGCTCATGTTAACTTCGATAACTGGCTTCACGGCGTAGTTAAACAGTCTCAATCTACGAGCTTTTTCTATAGAATTTAACAGAATATTCTACTCCTGTTTTGTATTTTTACACTTAGGTAACAATAGTAAAATATTCGATAAGCTTAACAACAGCTATGACCTTTAATAATAGTAGTTAATAAGTATTGAGATATATCATGATCAAAGGCAACAACATAAAATTAAGAGCCATTATTATTATCATTATTATTATTATTATTATTATTATTATTTTTATCATCAACATCATCATCATCATCATCATTATTATTATTATTGTTATTATTATTATTATTATTATTATTATTATTAGGATATTTAATATTAAGGTAAATAAATGGTGGCGAAGGTGTGGCTATTGGGGAGGCTGGAGGCCACGTTTAAAAAAAAAAAAAAAAAAAAAAAAAAAAAAAAAAGTAGTAGTAGTAGTAGTAGTAGTAGTAGCAGCTTCACTCCATTAGTGTTCACAACCTCTGGTGGGATGGGACGTAGTGCAAGATGTTTCTACGCCATACTCACGGAGGTGATCTCTGAACAGAAGCAGCAGCCCAGAAGTTATGTTACAGCCTGGATGAGATGTCGACTGTCTTTCTCTCTCCTTCGGTCGGCTTTGCTCTGCCTCAGAGGAACGAGAGCTTCTGCCCCAATGCCGACAACTGCTGCTGATATTGACTATGAGGCTACAGTCACTGAATGCCCCTTATATCTGTGGCTGAACTAATTCAACACAGATAGGATAGCTACTTATATATTAGGATATTTAATATTAAGGTAATAAAATGGCCTGGAAGGTAGGGTGTGTCAATTTAGGGGGTGAACTGGCTAAACTGAAAATCGAGTAATTTGGTAGCAATTTATTGCAGTCTTTAAGCATGCAAAACAATATTCTGGCATAAATTTTTTTTTATAATAAGTCCTACCTACATCAAATGGATTTTTAAATGTACATATTTGTGAATTTATAACATAACCAGCGTTTGCACACATGTTACTGTTTCAAGTTTCAAATTATTATATTTTATTATCCGTAGTCTATTTGAAAGTAACCAATGCCTTCATACTCTCTTTGCTTTGGTTTCTTGTCATCAGTAGTCTGCTTGCTATTTGTGCTTTGATGTAACCTTCTCGCCTCTCGTGGCTGTAAACATGGCCCGCTGCTTCTGTGACCATTTTCACACATCTCTCCACACTTTGAGTGTGGGAAGGCCACTTCGGCACCTGCATTGGAGTCTCTTTAAGGGTTCTCAATTCTTGGCTAGTTAGACTTGTTGTCAATGGTGGCTCTAAGACTTCCAAACTCAAGTCAACCAATTCTGACAATTTGGTGGCATTGACGTTTATTGGGGGAACTTTTCTTGAATGAAACGAACAGTCTCCCAACTGGTCGTCATCTATTAGCGTTCCTCTAATCTTTAGAATGACTTCTACAGCCTCGGTTCGGAGATTGGTACATTGACTGCAAAGCATTGCTTGCAAAACTGCTTCTGATCGAGCATACCAAGCGGACCTTCTTGCCACAGGTAACACGATGTCCCTCACTACCTTCCTCTGTGTTCTTACTAGCTGCAATTGAAACAAAAGGTGATTGGGCCCATCCACCCACATAGGATTAAGTTTCACACTAAACCACTGGGGAAGATAAACTCCAATAATAAATTCAACAATTAACCTCAAATTCTTCAGGGCTTTGCCCTTCAATTCGTGTTTGGAAATCCAAATCCTGCAGAAACGAAGAGCTGTAGTTAACCAACGGCTGTGACTGACAGGTCCAATCTCCAAGAGAGCCAATGACTGAGGCACTTCTCCTGATCTTATTGCTTGGGCAATACGATAAGCATAGGATTGATCTGTGCTGAGATCTTTGATGACTCCTTCAGACAACGCCGGAAGGGGAGGGCCAATTTCGACCTTTGGAAAGGTTGTATTTATTTCTAGTTGTGTTGCTTCATCCAGCATGATGCCAAGGGGACCTGACCACTTGTTGTTGCTCTTTGTAGGACCATCAAGTTCCTGGATGAGATGACGAAGAGGTAGCTCGCCTGTATGTAAATCACATACAATCCAAACAAGTCTTCTTCCTAGTTTTTTCTCTAAATGCGTCATTACACCCCCCTGCCATCCGGTGTTCACTGCAGTTGAATCTCCACCAACAGCCTGCAGTGAACTGCCAAGTCCTCTCTCCTGAACCCAACATAAAATATGATCAGCAATGACCTCTGCATGTTTCTTCCCTTCTACTTCAGTTTCGGGAGCAAAGTGAAACGAAAACCGACCACCAGGCTCAGAACAGACAGAGTAGTGTTCTTCTTTGATGAGACCTGGAAACTTTCTGTTCACTCCCTCTACTTCTAGCAAAACTTTTGTGTCATCTATTCTTCCATCAAACAAAAGACAGGAGAGCCCTCCCTCGCTTAAATCTTTTTCATGCTGATCAGATATTTCCTTCATTATTTTTTCTTGTGCTCTTCTAATTTTATTATGTTCTATCACCAAAGATACATCCTCTCGGCTGATGAGGCCTGCATCTATCCAAGCGGCAGTTGCAATTTCTGCAGCCTCACGAAGTCCAGCATGGTGGCGAATACTAGCTAAAGCAATGTTTGAAATATTTCTTGTGTTGTATTTCATTTTCTTTGGTAAAGGTTCAGATGGCTCTTTGGAACTATCATCTGATGTTGCTTCCTGTTCATCAGAAGAACTATCAAAGAAGTGATAAACATCTTGACACAGCTCTTCCTCTCTTTGGATGACTTCTTCACTCTTCATTTTCTTCTTTTGTTCCCTCTCTCGGATTTGTTCTCTCTTCTTGGCATTAGCAATCTGCTTCTTTGTTTCTGAATAATCTATTGAACCCATTTGCATACTTCCTTGGCCTTCTGCCTTTGTCCTCTGTGCCTTTATAAATTCAAGCTCTAAGACAGGGATCTTCTTTTCACGAGGACAACCACAATCAATGTGGGAATTATTTTCTCTCTTACCAGAGTGAGAACAGTTGGATTCAGAACATAATTGTATGGAGCACTTGCAGGTCAAAATGTCAAACAGAGTATCAAGTGTGTGCAGAAATTCATCTTTCCTGGCCAAGTTTCCTTTACCAAGTGATGTTTCAACTGCTTTGTGCCATAATTTCGTTAGTTTTAGCTCAATAGTTCGACACTGATTAATCACAGGTGGTTTGAATAGTGCATTAGCTTTTGTCCATTGATGCAGAAGAGGGACTATCATGTCATTTATGAGTTCTTTATCTGTATAGTTCCTTCTGTCCTTTGCATTTTTTTCTCGAAGGAGTAACCCTAATCTTAGCATGTCTCTCACTGTTGGAAGTTTTGATACAGGAAGCTCCTTCCCTTTACCAACTAGCAGGCTCAAGTGGGTTGACAACTGACTTCTTGTCTTCAATTTTGACATCTTCACACTATCTGACAAATAGAAAAATATTTCAATGTTTCATAATTCAATTGTTGTTTCAAAAAATATCAATTTGTTTATCAAAAATGCTGTAACAGAAATAACATAATAATTTCTTAGAACATAATGTTTTATACAATGATATAAGTAACTGCGACAATCAATATGCCCTACTTACAATAATTAAAATGTAGAATTCGTCTGGTAGAGTAGGTGCAAGTGCAATGAGAGCAAACCACCGTCTATGATATCTAGAAGGAGAGTGAGCCGGGCGCCTTATCCTCACGCTTGGTACAAGTCAAAACAAGAATTAAACTGTCCCACACGGAGAGCCTGTTCATGTTCATGTTCTGACATGCATATTGTACACAAGCTATAGAACCATAAAATACTCCATAATCCATATGCTTACATGAGATTAGTTAATATCAAGTGAATAATTCTAATCAAGTCTCATTAATTTGTTGAAATACTGATATTTGAAACTTTAAGGTATAATTGATGTAGGTGAGGGTTATTTCAATTCATTTTTGTTTGCTAATCTCAAGTTTAGACATAAAGAGGCACAATATTTTGACTACCAAATTTGACTTTTAACATGTTGACAAAATTGACACACCCTACTGGAAGGTGTAGCTATTGGGGGAGGCTGGAGGCCACGTTCAAAAAAGAACAAAAAATTATTATTAGTAGTAGAAGTAGTATTGTTATTATTATTATTACTATCAGCAGTAGTAGTAGAAGTAGTTGTTGTAGTATTAGTATTGGTAATAGCGCATAAATATAAAGAAATCCTTAACACGATTAAGAAGACAAAACATTTTTAAGCAACACAATTTGCCAAAATATGAATATCATCTAACACTTTGAAAAAAAGTATAACACTGGGAGGCTCTCATACAGTTTCTCGATTATAATGAAATCAACCTTTCATAAAATATTGGTGTTCAACACTCGAAAGTTGATGCTTACTAATTAGAAGAAAACACATAACTTTTGTTTCTCAATAGAAATTCTGAGATTCGGTAGTTACGTTATGAGAAGTGACTATATAATAATAATAATAATAATAATAACAATTATTATTATTATTTTTATTATTATTATTATTATTATTATACTGCTGATAACTTGAACTTTACAACTAAGGCCTCGGGTCAGTTTGTAGGAAGGAAGTTGATTGGCTGTTAGACTGACACGAAGAGTTATTATGATTCTTTAGTATTTAATCTATCATACTTATATTCTATTTTAGGGGATTATAACTTTTCTCTGTTGATCTCTGATAATTCCGGGGGTCATACAGTGGTAAGGAACGGTGGTCGTGTCGTACAATTGGTCTTATATATCGTTGTACTGTTAATAATACGTTGTTGAGTTATGATACTATAGGCTAGGTTAGTTTATGTCACATTATCTTATTTCAGATTAGCTTAGGTTAGGTGATCTTAGGTCTGCTTTGCTCTGCCTCAGGGGAACGAGAGCATCGGCCCCAAAGCCGACAATAGTTGTAGATCTTGACTATGAGGCAACAGTCACTGAATACTGCATAGATCTGCGGCTCAACTAACTGAACACAGCTACGGTAGCTACTTATGTATTAGGATATATAATTTTAAGGTAATAAATTGGCGGCGAAGGTGCGGCTATTGGGGGTGGTAGTAGGTAGTAGTAGGTAGTAGGCAGCTACCAAACAGGGAGGTACTACTGCCTGGGAAGATATTGGAAGCATAATGTATTATCTAATGGTAGACCCTGCTGCCATATGGCATCACGAAAATTGTGACCAAGTCCCAGGTTGCTGATCTGACTTTCTGCCTCATTTACACACAATTGCAGGGTGTCAATTGTTTCTCTTACTTTGACAACACAACATACATATATCGTTTCTCACTCTTGATTTTTATTCATTTTTGTATTTCTTTATGGTTTATTATTATTAATATTATTATTATTATTATTAAATTTTCGCCCCCTAGGCCCCGATGTGCGTCAGTGACCTGTGCCCAGGTGGGCTAATCCCCATAAAAAAAATAAAATAAAAAAAAAGCTTATGTCAGGTTAGGTTAAGTAAGGTGAGGTTAGGTTAGGTTAGGTTAGGTTAGGTTAGGTTAAGTTAGCGTATGTTATGTTAGGTTAGTTTATCTTTGGTTAAATTAGCTTATCTAGGTTAGGTTATGTTAAGTTAGGTTAGTATATGTTATGTAAGGATAGTTTATGTCATTTTAGCTAATTTCAGATTAGGTTAAATTAGGTGAGCCTACTTCAGATTAGGTAAGGTTATGTGATCTTATGTCTGGTTCGGTTAGGTTAGGTGAACTTATGCTTGGTTCTGCTGGGTTAGGTTGGGTGTGTTTATGTATGGTTTGGTTAGGTTAGGTGAGTTTATGTCTGGGTAGGTTAGGTTTGGTTAGGCTAGGTTAGTTTAGGTTAGGTTTATCAGCTTAGGTTAGGTTATGTCAAATTAGGTTTGCTTATGTCAGGTTAGGTTAGCTTATGTCAGGTTAGGATAGCTAATGTCAGGTTAGTTTTGATTAGGTTAGCTTATGTCAGATTAGGTTCGGCTAGGTCAGCTTACGTCAGGTTAGGTTCTGCTATGATAGCTGATGTCAGGTTAGTTTAGCTTATGTTAGGTTAGGTTAGCTTATGTCAGGTTAGGTAAGCTTATGTCAGGTTAGGAAAGCTTATGTCAGGTTAGATGCGGCTAGGTTGGCTTATGTCAAGTTAAGTTAGGTTACATGCGAAAGAGGCATGACGGTCAGCTAGGGATATACAATAATACACTATATTCGGGCTGCCTGCACTATAATCGACTACAGTAACTTCAACCTCTCTAACTTTAGGTACCTATTATCAGGTAGGAGGACTTAGGACCCGTAGGTTAGGTCATGTGAAGTTATCTTCGATAATTCTAGGTTAGATTAAGTTAGGTACTGTGAAGTTAAATATGTTAGGTAAATATGAAGTCAAGTAAAGTTACGTTAGGTAGACAATAAAAATGTAGATGAAGTTGAATATGAATAGTTAAGATGACAAATCCTTTCATTCAAATAGGTTCTCCTCGCTGATTGGTTCCTACAGACAGATGCAGTATGTGTCAGGTGTCATGTAAGTGTTCCCGGTGTTTTTTAAATGAATGAGGTGTTTTATTGGTGTATCAAGTGTCATGTGAGTGTCAGATGCCATTTTACTATATTATGTGTCATGTACAGTAAGCGTGTCATATGTGATATTAGTGCACCAGATGTTCATGTAAGCGTGATAGGGTTACCCCTATAAGTGTAACATGTGCCATGTAAGTGTATAAGGTGTCATATATTTGTCAGGTGTTATTTAGATGTGTCAGGCGGCATGTTGAAGTGCCAGATGTCTGTAAATGTATCAGGAGTCATGGTGTCATGTACCTGTATCAAGTAGTGTCATATAGGTATGCATGTGTAATTAGTCTAGGGTGGTATTTATGTGTACAGATTATTATAAGTACCAAGTATCATGTAAGTGTCATACATGTGTGTTGGCTGTGTCATGTGACGCATAAGTGTGAATGGTATCGTGTAAGTATTCCAGTTTGATGTAATATAATTAGGTATCGTGTATGCCAGGTGTCACATTAGAGCATTAGGTGTCATATAATGTGTCAGCTAAATTTTTCAGGTTTAAGGTAAGTGTGTCATAAATACGGGATCTGGCATACTTATGTTTTATGTGTTATATAATAGATTTATATGCCATATAAAAATATCAGGCGGCATGTAAGTGCCACATAAGTGTGTTAGGTGTCATATGTATATGGCAAGTCTCACGAATGAAACAGGTGTCATATACGAGTGTCAGTTGTCATGTAAATGTGTCAGCTCTCATGAAAGTACAAGTATCAGATGTTATAAGTGTAACAATTACTCTTTAAGTGTTAGGTGTCAAGTGAGTCATTTGTGATACGTGTATCAAGAGTCTCTTAAATAAGCCAGGTATTAGGTGTCGAGTGAGCATTTTAATTGTATCAAGTCTGTTATATAAACGTGCCAGGTGACATATAAATTTTAAGTGTCCGGTGTCATACATGTATCAAATGTCATACAAATTTGTCTTGTGTCTTCAGGTCCACTTTCTCCCATGGAAAGAGGGCGTGACCGGCCGTCTGGGCACACCTCCTGCCGTCCTGTAGCGTTGCCACTCGGGAAGGACCTTCAGTGTACAACACGGAACAGTAGGCCAGAGATTCGAAGGCGTCCAGGGTCACGACTGGGGACGTTCCTAACAGAGCTGGGACCATCTCCCTTCTCGACAGGTGGAGCTACCGGAACATAAAATACTCCTAACCTAGTTGCCCGCCCGTCGTCGGATCCTCTAGGTCGGAATTGGCAAGAGAAAACTAGGTCTTCCCCACGCTTTACTCTCGATGAAATGGCCAGTCTCCTCTGGTGCCAGTGCACAAACCAGTCCCGTGGGACCCGAGCCCATTTGTATGCCCCCTGCCTCATGATGTCATCAGGTGTCTTAAACGAGAGGGGAGCTTCCGTAGGTGCGGGGAAGTTCCCTTTTCCTGACTAAGGCTTGGGCCTTGTAAGGACTGGAGATGTTGCTGAGCCCAGCTCCTGGTACGAGTCGGAGTATTCAGGCAGCCCCTGTGAGGACCTGGCCCTTCTTGGCTCGGAACCAGACTCCGAGAACACTGAAGGGTCCGAGGAGGTGGAGCGAGGGCAGGATCCCCGTACCACAGGAGGTTGGTTGGAGGTGGTCTGGGTCTGCTGCTGCTGCAGACTGCTGTGCCCAGAACCAGGAAGACAGAGCCTCCAACATCTCCAGCAGCAAGGCTGGGAGGGTGGATGCACTGCCCCGCGGTGGGGGGGGGGGGGGGGGGGGAAGCATCTCCGACCGTGACGTCTGGGCGGCTGCAGCAGGCCTAGTTGGAGCGTTGGAGGAGTTAGGGGGGCCGCTCCCCCGCCCCCGGCGGCGCCGTGGAGGGTCCCCTGGCCCAGGGGTAAGGTACTTTCTCCTGACGAATGCCTGTGCCTTGTAGGGGCTGAGGAAGTTGCTGAGACCGACTCCTGGTCTAAGTCGGAGTAGTCAGGCAACCCCTGTGAGGACCCGGCCCCCCTCGACTCGGAACCAGACTCCGAGAGCACTAATAGGACCGGGGAGGGTGAGCGAGGGTGGGATCTCTCCGTGCCACAGGATGTTGGTTGGAGGGGGCCTGGGCTTGCTGTTGCTGCAGCTGCTGCACCCGGAACCAAAAAGACAGAGCCTCCAGCATCTTCAGTGATGGGGCTGGAGGGTGTGGGTGCAATACCTGGGTTGGCCAGCATCTCCAGCTACGATATCTGGGCGGCTGAGGATTTGCCTAGATGGAGCGATGGAGGAGGTAGAGGGGCCATCTTCC